>CM076583.1:1159864263-1160444649 GCA_034641835.2 Pinus albicaulis | reverse complement strand
GCAGAGATTTTCTAGGCTTCAACAAGACCCAGACTAGATCGGAGAGTGTGTACATTCTAAATAAGATCAATGAACATAGAAATGAATTAGAGAAGCTTAATAACAAGTGTTACCACCTGGATAACACAGTTAACTTCCTTCAGGAATTCAATGCTAAGAATCCATGGGAAAGTTCAAACAATACAGATCGTAGCAGTGGGATTCTGCCACAGGAAGAGAACACAGTTAAAGAGGAATAGAAAAGAATCAATTTCATGGTGAATCAGAATAATTTTGTTTACAGTTAGAAGAAATTTTCCAACTTTAGATATCTATCTTATGTATTCATGTTGTTATGAGATGTAAATATATATTTCTCTTGCAACAATTTGACAAAATTTACAAGTTAGATGTTCTAGGAAACCTTGGAATTTATGAAGTAAATAAAATATTTGTAAAAGAAGGTTCAAGTATTTTTTTCTTCCTCTATTCCCTTGAGCTCTTAAGCACATATGTATCGGGAAGCTTTTCTTCCTCCTTTTTGGAATTAATATCAAATACCTGACTTTGTTAAAAAATAAAAAAAATTGTATGTTGGTATCGATTTCTAAAGTGTGCCAAATAGAGAAATCATGAAACACAATCTTATCAATTGAACTATATCAAGTTGGAATTTAAGAAAAATGGATATGGTTTAAAGTAACCTATTTTGGAATGTTCTTTTCAAATATAAGATCGGGAAAATCAGTACTAGTCATATTGCTGACGATCACAAGTTAATGAATACCATTAAAATCAACGGTAGTTAAATTTCCTTTCAAAACTTTGATGTCAATTCGTGATTTATATGGATTATCACCTATGACACATTATATGTAGTCCTATTGGCTCTGAATTGGTTTCTAATAGCTCCGGGAAAGTGATTTTCCAATGTTCATCTTTTTGTAGAACCGTTAGCACTCAAATCCCCTATAAAAGTTCTAGGAAACCAACTTGATTTGTTTCTTGTAAAAATAATGTGTTATTAGGACTTGCTTTACCATTTGTCTATTGTTTTTTAAATTTTTTAAGTCTTGTTGGTATCATCACTGTCGAAGGAGAGGGGGGACAATATGGGGGGGAATGCTCTGCCACTCAAAATACCGCGTTTTAGTTGTTACTATTGCAATATTAACAATAAGACAAACTGTCAAAAGAAACCATGATAGAAGCATACAGGAAGATTTATATGAAAAGAGCCCAGATATCTTAATGCTTAGCCAAGATATCTTAATGTTTAGCTAAGATATTTTAATGTTTATGGATAACATATTGGAAATTTAGCAAATTCTTAGGCAACTGGAAGATTAAATGGATACCATAAGAATGTTATTAGAAGATCCCTTACAAAATATGAATAAATTAATCAAGCCTCCATTCTCGCAATATATTCAATACAAGTGTCAACCTCCAAGAACCATGGTTGATTAATAAATAAGTTGTTACCAAATTTTACTACTTGCTCAACCAATTTTGAAATTCAATATATGTTAAAGACTATATATTGTAATTTTCATGGCACGGTAAAAACAAAATTGGAATATTGTGGAATATACACGTGTGTATACATACAAAATATTTTGTAAGTTTTGTCATACTCTTCCATACATTATTTCTTCAAATAAGCATTTAATTTACAAAAAAATTTGAGTTCTATATGATAATGATTGGTTTACAAATTTGCTTAAATTTTGCATGACAAGCCCCCTTTGATAGAAATTAATTATAACAATTTGTCATAAATATGTCAATGTATTACAAATAAATGAAGAAATGTATGTCAAGAAACATATAGTAGAATATTCTAATAACATTGCATCACCTATATTCTGATTCGATACTCTCTGTTAATTGACATGTTGTTTCAAAACAACGTTCACCGTAAATATGTTGATTAGTGGTTGTCATTGATGTCAACCGAAGCAGCACTAGGGGCTACCCTAATATTGCATGGGAATTTTGACCTACCAAATTACTATATTCTGGGTCAAGAATTATTTTGACAATTTCTTCTTATCGAGATGTTTCTGTTGATATATGGCATGCCACGTAATTATTCCCAGTTTGAGAGATATTCATGTTTGAAGTTTGTAACCCCAGTTAGTGGGCTAAAACCCCGTGGGGTTGTGGCATGGGTAATTGAAAAGTAAATAATTAACAATTTTTAAAATCCTAAAATCCCTCCCATGTTCACTTTTTGAATCCCCTCTCAACCTAAGAATTTATATAAATTGTGATCCTCATATCCTCCTTATGTAGGAATTTCGCCATCTTAAAGTGGTCATCGTGGCATTTTCGCTCTAAATTTTTTTTCTACGAAGATTCAAAAGCTAAAAATTTTATGACGCGAAGCTAAAATCCTAAGGACGCTCTTGTAAAAGTTTCAGATCAAGGTGCGCAATATTTTCGGAGATATGATCTATGGAAGTCGGTGTTTTTGCAGGCTCCTGAAATTCATCTCAAAGAAGTAACCTTGGGAAAATCGTCATAATTCTCTCTCTGAGTATCGGATTGGAAATCTGTAAAAAGTGGAAGATATTGCACAAAATTTAGT
This sequence comes from Pinus albicaulis, assembly GCA_034641835.2. NCBI lineage: Eukaryota > Viridiplantae > Streptophyta > Pinopsida > Pinales > Pinaceae > Pinus > Pinus albicaulis. The sequence continues at coordinate 1,160,442,077 of CM076583.1, read as the reverse complement.
TTTTGCTCTATCAATTTCATAGCTGAATGAAGAAACAGTGACACATGGCACACCATAAAAGTTTTCTCTACTAAAACAGTCCGTAATTAGGGCATTGTGAGATATTGGGCATAACTCACTCAGAGGACTACTATAGGATCAAAAATCACATATTGGGGATCTGAAATAACAGAGATACACCAGATTCAATATTGAGCTTGTATAAGGCAAGAAAAAGCTAGATCATGTGTTTTCAAGGGCTACAAAGGACTAGACTTTCTAGGGTAGCAAAGCAAAGCAAGGTGTAGTAGAGGGTAGCATGACAATAGTAGCAACCAAGGTGCAGAACAACAGCAAGAAGTTCATCACATGAAGTCTTCAAGTGGGTAGCACTGCATACAGTCACTATAAAGGTATCATTGTACTAAGTCATTGTAAATACATTATTGTAAAAATTGTACTAGTGTCTATCTACCAAGAGTTGAAGAGGCAGTGTCGGGAGGTCTAGGATCATCATTAGGTGGTTGTGTCATAGTTTGGGTTATGATCTAGTGTGTCTTCTTCTTCTACATCATTATATATCATTGTAAAGTGGACCATTTTCCTTGGTACGGGAATCCATTCTTCTTTTATTCTTCTACAAGGTGGTAGGGTGGTGCTAGGTTGAGTTGTAGTTCATTGGGTGTTAGGGCATCCGTTCAGTTGACTATTGAAGAATCTCAGGCATTGGAGTGTCCATCCAGTGGGAGTTGGATAATAATTCTTTTTTAGATTCTAGGAACCTGGAGCTTTATTTTCAATTGAATTTTAATACTGTATAATTATTAGAAAATCATTAGGTGGTTTTTGTCCCAGAGTGGGTTTCCACCTTAAAAAATGTGTGCATTTGTGTTCCTTTTGTTTACTGCTATCATTGTATAAACACTGATAATAATTGAATATTAACTAATGCTCTAATTGAAATGAATACTGATTCACCCCCCCCCCCCCTCAATATTTCCAACCATTGGTTTTAGAGCTCGGTTCCTTCAATAGCAGTTTAACAACTAGAAGGAGGTCATGGAGCATACCAAGAATGGTGTACCTCTGTTCAGTGAAAATAAATATGCACTGTGGAAAGGAAGAATGGAGTTCTATCTCTTGGTGTAAGGTTACGAAGTATGGGACACTCTTCAAAATGGATTTACATCAACTGGGGATGAACAAGGTAAGAATAATTTGGTAAATGATGCAAAAGAAAAGAATATTATTATCGATGGACTTATTGAATCTAATTATCATAAGGTGTTGGGTTGTAAAACCGCCAAAAATGTGTGGGACAAGCTTGAGAATATATATGCAGGTGACTCAAATTTCAAAGAAGCAAAGCTTCAAATCTATAGAGAAAAAATTGAGCAACTCATAATGAAAGAAGATTGCAACGTTGTTGCATACTTCCAATACGTTGATGAAATAACCAATACTCTGGAAGGATTGGGAGAGCCAGTTGACGAGAAGACTATTATATGAAATATTCTTAGAACGTTACCAGTGAGATTCAACCCAAAGGTATCAGTGTTAGAATAAAGTGCAAATCTGGACAAACTCAGCAAAGAGGAATTACATGGAGTTCTCATAGCATATGAAATGACTTAATGAAGAAGAGGGTACTTTCTAGCTAGAAACTGCGTTCGTTGCATTTAAGAAAGCCAATAAGGACACACAACCTTCAACTGAAAAGACATGCACCTACAAGTGTGAAGAAAAGGGAGATGATGGAGAAGGTCTTTCAGATGAAGAATATGCTTAATTTACAAGAAAACTAAAAATTGGTAAGGGAAAATTCAAAGGTAACCTTCCAATGATATGTTTCGGCTCTGGTGAGGTTGGGCATTTCACAGAAAAATGTCCAAACAGAAGTGATGGCAACTCGAAAGGAAAGAAAGGTTTTAAGAAATTCAACAAGCAAGAAAAAAGGAAAGGATCCAAAAGGAACTTTCTCTCTAAAGAATATAGCTCATCATCCGATGAAGACAGTAATAGCGAAGAAGAAGCCAATGAGAGAGTATTGTTTATGGCCAAGCACAATAAACAAGAGGTATCAAACAATGAAGAAGAAGGGTTGACCATAGAAGAATTTTCTGAGGCAATTAGACTTATAAAAGAGCTCAAGGCTGAGAAAATCCATTCCAATAGTCTTGAAGAACAAGTTCAAGGTCTCAAAATTGAAGTTGAAGAACACAAATGTATTGAAGAGTCACTTCAAAATAAGTTGGAAGAAAGCAACCAAGAAAGGGAAGCATTAGAAGTGGAAGTAGTCTCACTGCGTAAGGAAGTGAAGAAGGGAAAAATTGTCCAAAACTATGCCAACAGCTTAAGGGCATTGGAAGAAATCATCAACAATCAACGATCTTACAACGACAGAACTGGCCTCAGTTACAAAGAAGAAGAAGCAGGACCTTCTACATCAAAATACAATGAACCTATGAGATTTGACATGCATGTAGACTTGATCTGACATGCATGTAGACTTCATTGGACAAGATTCACAAGAACATCCTTGGAAGATGATTCCTCGAGGAAGATTTTCATCGAGGTACCAACATATTTTTTATGGATATTGTTATTCATGTGGAAAATTTGGTCATAAAGCTGTAGAATGTCACACGTACCCTAGGAACCAATACAATTCCAGGAGATCCTTCAAATATGAACCTCCCAGGGCTCAATGAAACATCAATATATTTGAACATTTAAGAAATAATATGGAATGTTACAAATGTTAGAACTTTGGACACAGAGCCAGAGACTAGAGACTTGAAAATCCTCTAGAAGAATCTTCGAAGCCACAGAATGAATGAACATGGAAGAAGAAGAAGACTGATAATTGCGCTCTAGCTCTCAAGGCTCAAAACAACAAATATGTGTGGTATTTTGACAGTGGTTTCTCAATGCATATGACTGGAGATAGAAGGAAATTTGTATCTTTGAAAAAGAAGAAGGATGGAACCATATCCTTTGGAAATGATGGATCTTCAAATGTTATAGGATTAGGTTTTGTCACTCTCAGAAGCAAAGATGTTATAGCCAAGAATGTTCTATTGGTTGAAAACATGAATCACAATCTTCTCAGTGTTGGAAAAATGTGTGATCAAGGACACGCAATGATATTCAACTCCACAAAATGTGAAATCAGGAAAGGTAGGTATGGTTAAATTTTGGCTACAACAAGTCGAGATACAAAGGACATATATGTTTTGGATGAAGTAACTAAAGCATGTCTACTAGCTAAAAAAGATGAAAGCTGGTTATGGCACAAAAGAATGGGTCACATAAACTTTGACAATCTTGTCAGGATAAGAAAAAAGGAAGTAGTACGAGAAATGCCGAAAATCTCAAAACCTTCCAACACACTATGTGAGGCTTGTCGGCACAGCAAGCAGACAAAAGTCCAATTTAAAAAAAAAAGAACACTTTGCATCACATCCACTGGAATTGATACATATTGATCTATGTGGTCATGTGAGAACAAAAGGCTTAGATGGAGAATTATATTTCATGTTAATGATAGATGCCTATACCAGGATGACAGCCGTCAATTTCCTAAAGAAAAAATCTGAAGCATTTGAGTGCTTTAAGATCTACAAGGAGTTGGTCGAAAATGAAACTAATTTGAAAATAAAGTGTCTAAGATCAGATAATGGCGGAGAATTCACTTCCAAATTATTTTAGCAATACTATGATGAAAATGAAATAAAAAGACAATTTTCAACAGCACGAACACCTCAGCAAAATGGATTTGCTGAAACAAAGAACAAAACCGTACAGGAAATGGGTAGAACAATGTTGAAGGACTCAAAATTGGATGAAAAATTCTGGGTTCAAGCAATTGATACGGAATTCTTCATTATCAACCAAAGTCTTCTCAGAAATAATTGCAACAAGATCCCATATGAATTATGGAAATGAAAACCAGCTAATGTAAAATATTTCATAATCCTCGGAATAAAATGTTATATAAAAAGAGAAGATCAAAATTTGGGTAAGTTTGAATCATGTGTTGATGAAGGTATATTTGTTAGTTACTCACGCAAAAGAAAGGCCTATAAATGTTATAATCTAAGACAAAAACAGATAGTGGAGAGAATAAATGTTACATTTGACAAAGATGGTGTTCTAACGAATAATGATGAGGATCTAGAATCTTTGAAACTTGAGACAGAGGCTGAAAAAGACAGATAAAATTCTAGAACAAGAAGCAACTATCAACCAGGAAGAAGTAATAATGATCATCAAGATATACCATAACAACAACAAGAAGCTCCTCCGAAGAGAACAAAAGAATGGATTCAAAAGAACCATCCATCAAATCAAATCATTGGTGACATAAATGAAGGTCGACAACTTCGTTCGTCACAACAAGCTCACATTGCTTTTCTAGCAACCTTTGAGCCTAGTAGTTTTGAGGAAGCCAGCCAGAATGAACATTGGGTAGTAGCTATGAATGAAGAATTGGATCAAATTGAGAAGAATAACACCTAGGAATTAGTTCCACAACCAAAAGATAAAAATGTCATTGGGACTAAATGGGTGTTCAGGAACAAATTGAATGAATATGGATAGGTTACTAGAAACAAAGCAAGATTGGTTTGCAAAGGCTATGCACAAGTGGAAGGAATTGATTTCGACGAAATATTTACACCAGTTGCCAGAATGGAAGACATCCAAATGTTTCTCGCCTATGCATGTTCAATAAAAATAAAATTCTACCAAATGAATGTTAAGTCAGCATTTTTGAATGGAGAATTAGAAGAAGAAGTTTACATCGAACAACCTGAACTTTTTCTACTATCAGAAAAAGAAGACTATGGTTGCAGGTTAAAGAAGGTTCTATATGGTCTCAAGCAGGCTCCCAGAGCATGGTATTCTCGTTTGATGGATACATACGTCAACAAGTGTTCAAGAAAGGTACTGTTGATAGCAATCTTTATGTACAAATCGATAAAGATAATTTAATTGTTAAGGTATATGTGGATGATATAATATTTGGTAGCAATGATGATCAACTAAGTAAGAAATTTTCTACAAATATGAAAAGAGAGTTCAAAATGTCTTTACTTGGTGAGCTGGCATACTTCTTAGGGCTTCAAATATCTCAGCAAGAGAAAGGAATATTTATATGTCAAGCCAAGTACATCAAAGAAATGCTCAAGAAATTAAAAATGGAAGATTGCAAACTCTTCCTTACTCCGATGGTAACAGGTTGCAAATTGAGCATAGATGACTTATCTAAGGATGTGGATCAGAGGTTGCACATATCTATGATTGGTAGTCTTCTATATGTAAGATCTTCGCGGCCAGATGTTATGCAAGCAGTTGGACAAGTAGAAAGATTCCAAGAAACACCAAAAAAATCACATATTATTGTTGTGAAAATAATTCTTCGATATCTAAAGGGTACATAAAAATATGGCTTGTGGTATCCCAAGGGTAACAATCTCATTATTAAAGCCTTTACAGATGCAAATTGGGCAACAAGCGTTGATGATCGTAAGAGTACAAGCGGAGCAGCATCCTATCTAGGTGGTTGTCTCATATCATGGTTGAGAAAAAATCAAACCTCAATCTCATTATCTACAGCAGAAGCAAAATACATTGCAGCGGAAGCATGTTATACTCAACTCCTTTGGATGAAACAAAATTTGCAAGATCTTCAAGTAAAATTCAGTGAGCCTATTCCCATATTCTGTGACAACACTAGTGTCATCAGCATCTCCAAGAATCTTGTCATGCATTCAAAAGCAAAACACATTCCGATAAAATATCATTTTCTTAGAGAAGAAGTCGCTAAAAAGAATATCAAACTTGAGTATGTTGGTACAAAATAATAAATCGTTGATATCTTCACTAAACCTTTACCTCGTGAAGCATTTGAATATCTTCGCTAGAAGCTTGGGATTCTCCCAAGTTCTTATTATATTTTCCTTATTCATAATATAAAGGGGGATTGGAAGTGTGTACAATTTTGTAGGATGGTTGTGTGTCAAGGGGAGTTACCTTTTTCCATTGATGTCAAAGGGGGAGAGAATGTTGTAGGAATAGGTGTCATGATTGCAGGGGGGGTACTTGTGTTGCCATCAATGCCAAAGGGGGAGATTGTTGATCAACGGTTGTCATTGATATCAACCCAAGTAGCACCAGGGGCTACCCCAATATTGTATGGGAATTTACCTACCAAATTACTATATTTTGGGTCAATAATGCTTTTGATGATTTCTTCTTGTCGAGATGTTTCCATTGATATATGGCATGCCACATAATTCTTCACAGTTTGAGAGATATTCATGTTTGAATTTTGTAGCCCTAGTTAGTGGGCTAAAACCCCATGGGTTTGTGACATGGGTAATTGAAAATTCAATAATTAATAATTTTTAAACTCCTAAAATCCCTCCCACATTCACTTGTTGAATCCCCTCTCAACCTAAGCATTTATATAAATTGTGATCCTCATATACTCCTTATGTAGGGATTTTTCCATCTAAAATAGGTCATCATGGAATTTTCTTTCTAAATTTTTTTCTATGAAGGTTCAGAAGCTGAAGTTTTTATGAGGCGAAGCTGAAATCCTGAGGAAGCTCCTATAAAAATTTCAGATCAAGGTGTGAAATATTTTCGGAGATATGATATGTGGAAGTCAGTGTTTTTGCAGGCTCTTGAAATTCATCTCAAAGAAGCGACCTTGGGAAAATAGTCATAACTCTCTCTCTGAGTATTGGATTGGAAATATGTAAAAAGTGGAAGATAGTGCATGGAATGTGCTCTTTTCTCTATCAATTTCAGATCCGAATGAATAAACAGTGACATGTGGCACACCGTACAAGTTAGCTCTACTGAAACAATCCATAATTAAGGCATTGTTAGATATTGGGCATAACTCTCCCTTGAAGAATCCAAATTGGGTCAGACCTATGGCATTGGAAAAATGACACAGAGGAATACTACAGGACCGAAAATCACATATTGGGTATCTGAAATAGCATAGATACACCAGATTCAATATCGATCTCCTAGAAGGCAAGAAAAAGGTAGATCATGTGTTGTCAAGGGCTGCAAAGGACCAGACTTTCTAGGGAAGCTAAGCAAAGCAAGGTGAAACAGAGCATAGCATGACAAGAGTAGCAACCAAGGTGTAGAACAGTAGCAACAAGTTCATCACATGAAGTCTTCAAGTGGGAAGCACTACATACAATCACTGTAAAGGTATCATTGTACTAAGTCATTGTAAATTCATTATTGTAAAAATTGTACTAGTGTTTCTCTTCCAAGATTTGAAGAGGCAGTGTCGGGAGGTCTAGGATCATCATTAGGTGGTTGTGTCATAGTTTGGGTTATGGTCTAGTGTGTCTTATTCTTCTACATGATTCTATATCATTGTAAAGTGGACCATTTTCCCTAGTATGGGAGTCCATTCTCCTTTTATTCTTCTACAGGGTGGTAGGGTGGTGCTAGGGTGAGTTGTAGCTCATTGGGTGTTGGGGCATCCGTTCATTTGACTACTGAAGAATCTGGGGCATTGGAGTGTCCATCCAGTGGGAGCTGGAGAAGAATGCTTTTCTAGATTCTAGGAAGTTGGAGCTTTATTTTCAATTGGAGTTGAATATTAAAGAATTATTAGAAAATAATTAGGTGGTTTTTGTCCCGGAGTGGGTTTCCACCTTAAAAACTGTGTGCATTTGTGTTCCTTTTGTTTACTGCTATCATTGTACAAGCACTGATAACAATTGAATATTAACTAATGCTCTAATTGAAAGGATTATTGATTCACCCCCCCTCTCAGTATTTCCAACAAAATACTCTTGAACATGGAAAATCTCCCAAACATATGTCTACTCATGATTTCCTCTAGTTGCACCCATCTATGTTCTATTTTTTGTATCTTGTTATATTCATTATATGTTTATGATCAGCTCCTATTAAACATTTTTTCTTGCATATAAGTGGTTCAAAATGTTCGTAGATTAGATTTTCGTCATTGAAAAATATGTCGTTCTTTCTTTACATAAATCTGAATTAAAATGAAAATATCTTTTCATTGTTATCTTTGACCAAAGTCTTACCAGAATTTTTAGCCAATTCAATAACCAGTGTATACAAAATGTGTCCCCCCATAGTCCTCATTCTTCCACAATCATATAAGTTGGAGTTGATTTTGTAATCCTTTCCAAGTAAACATTAGGGTTATTTATACCATGAATCTGTATTAATGCATCTCTTTTGAATTCACATTCATAAGATAATATTGCTTCAATGTTATGTTCATCTGATCAATTTTTGAAATGTTCTATCATTCCTTCACGTAACTTTGTTAATGTTTATCTAAAATGCAATAGAGTTCGTGTAACATCGCATAGGAAATCTCCTATAACATATGTGTGAAAGTGTTTACTTTTTTTTTTCTAATCTAATCAAATTATACAATTGCAAACATATAGAAATTTTTTTTTTAATATTTTTTGACTAATTATAAGGTTTTCAAATTTGATAAATCAATAAAACAATGTAAGAAATCACATTGCAAAAAAGCAGACACAATATAACACAATGAACTAGTTACACATTAATCAAAACATAGTAAATAATGTTGGTAAATAACATAGCACATACATCAATACTCAAACGGGGGCTAGTGGGTGGATATTGTGCAGGGTGCAGAGGAAACAATTACTAGTTGGGCGGGGGAACAAATCTTCCTTCACACCTTCGTATAATGTATCAACATTAACAATTATTGAAACTATGCAAGGGTATCTAAATGAGAAATAATATTTGCTAACTTGACATGAATGAAGCCTAGAAATTGTTTTATTTTACCTTGGAAATATAAAACCCAAGTTTCAAACACAATTAAATACAACATATTGTATACTTTATTTATAAATTTCTATTTTTAAATTTTGGGAGACTGAAAACTAAATAACAATGTAACATTGATAGCTCTGATTTTTTGTGTAATTATTAGACACTTTGAGTTAAACTAAAAAGTATGACGATCATTGTCAAATATTATTAAATGCAACTTTTTCTTTCTAGAGATGTTAAACAAGTATTAAGGATCCATATAATGTTTAAATATTGAAATACAACGACTCTTCACATAGTTTTTTGCTAACATAAACTATTTGAAGGAAATATGTTTTGTAATATTGTTTAACTAATTATAGAATTCGCAAATTTGATAAATCAATAGAACAATGTAAGAAATCACACTGCAAAAAAATAGACACAACGTAGCACAATTAACCAACTACACATTAAAATAAAAACATAGTAAATAACATATAACTTGAATAATGAAATTCATTGAAATATGTTTTTGTACAATGTTACTAGCTACAGATTATGTAATGAACCTAAAAAACTCTCCGGAAATGCTCAAATTCTTGAACCAAAAAATAGAAGACAATCTTAAGGTTGCAAGTATGGATATGCAGAAACACGAAAATATGGATGCACCTTACCCCTCGCGAATAGTCAATGGGAATTCAATCTTAATAGTTACAGGTAAGAAATATATTTTCACTTTCCATAGAAAACCTCTTGATTTTAAAAACTTGACAATAATACTATCTCCAAAATACCAATAGTAGATTTCTTGACAATGTAAGAAAAGAGAATAGTACATCTGCTAACCATAATTTCTGAGAATAGTTAAATCATTCAAGCATAAAGTATAAGGTCATGTTCAGATTGGGACTACGACTATGTGAATGTGCAGAAATGTGGACCCTTCCCTTACTCCTTGCCATCCATATATCAACTAACCAGTAGATGAAATCAGATCCTAATAATTCAACAAGCTAGAAAAGCTCACTAGAAATGCTCAAATTATTCCAGAAATAAACAAAACATAGTGTTAAAATTTAAAGTGCATATATGCAGAGGTGCATAACCACCAATATATTGCTTTGCAATGCAAACAAATAGAAGCAGGATACCATCACTAGTTTACTTGACAATGCAAACAAAGAGAACGAGAATACCATCATTATATTTCTTGAAAATGAAAGCAACAAGAACTATACCATCTCTAGATTCCTCAACGATGTAAACAAAAATAACCATCATTGTATACGTATAATCATGTTTTGATGCTTTATTGTAAACATGCCATTTATCTCAAAACTAGACAACAAATAAATAACAATTGTTTTGTATTCACAATATACTTTCTTTATATCAGATAATACTTTCTCCAATTCCACGCCTCTTATAACATAATATATTTTAGTATTTTCGTTTGCATGTATGATACAGTTTAATCGATGGAAATAAATGAATAAATAATATTCATTGCAAATGGTACAATAAATCATAGTTTCATTCATAGTTATATCATTTGTAATTGGACTAGTACATTTCGTGCATACAATCTCAAATGGATTTATATATGCACTAGTCGACGTCAGTTGTCCTTGCAAGTGCTATAAAATTGATATAGAAAAAAGAGACTTACAAACTTGAAATCAAATGTCTCTCTATCCTTCTTTATTTATATATATACAATATAATAAAGTTTATCATGCATATTCCACTCAATGAAGAAAGGATTTTTCTTATATTTTCGAGTTTCTTTTATGTTTTCAATGAGCATATGAACGTGGCTTGGAAAGTTTGGAAAACTCTTTCTTGTTTTAGAAATATGACCGGAAAAACATTTTCTTACAATTTTATTTGAATTGAATTACATGCCGAAAGAAGTTTTTCGTGTACTTGAAACTGTCACATATGTGATATTGTAAAACAATACATGTAAAATTGAAATGGCACTGATTGTGCCAACTGGAAATGGAAAATAAATTTTTAACATTGAAACATATAAATAAATTATATTTTCCCTATCCTGTTATGCATTCTCGTCTTTGAATTTTATTACACATTGCATTCTTCTAAGTGTTGTCAAAATTGAAATAGCACTGATTGTGCCAACTAGAAATGGATCTTAACTACGTGAAAAAATTGCAATCGTCATATTTGGAAAGAATAGGTACTCTTTGGAAATAGGAAAAATGTTTTCTACAATGTTAAATTTATTTAGAAAAATAGTTTACAGATAACACTATCATATTTGTTCTCTGGAATTATTTCAAAATTTCAAATAGAAACACAAAAATTTGCAATAGAATTTTCCTCAAGTTGTTTAATAAACTTTGTTGGCACAAGCAATGTTATTGTCATTTCATATTATTTATTTGTCAATTCTACAAAAAATATTGTTTTTTTCTTATTTTTTTGTCCAAAAAATTCATATATGTAACTAAGGCATCTCAATGGAAAATTCTTCCTATTATATTTTTATTGATACCTTGAACAATAATGGCATAGACTCGATCTCTTTTTTCCTAGTCATGAGCATTGAATTCAAATTAATTCAAGAAAACAAAAAAAATATGATACACAGTAAACTAAACCTGGATAGATCTACCTTTTTTATTTTATTTCTTTCTATTTATATGTTCCTTTCGCTTTTTCTCCTGTGATATATGATTTTGTTATAGTTCTCCTCGTTATCTCTACTTCCTCATCCATGTCTATTGTCACATCATCTGAGTCTGATATTTTTTTCCTTTTAAAAATAATTCATTAATATCACTGCTTAAAAGGACATTATAATTAATACTAAGTAAGAAATGGCTCATGAAGACAGAACCCGATAGTACAAAGTCATTCCTAATGTATATTGTAATACCAAATTCATAGTTACCAGATAGAATCTAATTTCTATGCATATTGGTAAAATACTAAATAGATTTTAGTTTCGATAGATTCTAATTTATAGTTCCTTGTTACATATATTAAACTAAAAAATTAACAAATGCACAAATGTTTTATAGAAACATTTAAAGTGCCTTTTTCCTTGTAATTGTTATCGTGGATCCAAATTTCTAAGTGATATATGTTTCCTAAAATTTGAAAAGGCCTTCTTTTAGTTAGAGTACGTAAAAATATATAGAAAAAAACACAAAGATATATAATGTCATAATAATCAAAGGAAAATAAATAAAATGGAAATTCACCTCTTAGCAAATTCATCATTCTCTTTAACTGTATTTTTTATATTTGTGTTCATTTTCCTTGCTCTAACGGTATGAATTAGATCAAATATGTAGAAATAAGGGGAAAATAAGTTTCTAATTTCATAGCACGAAAACAATTCAGATGTAACAACTAAAAGGTAGTAACATATATTATATAAAGGTTTTTAGCACTCTCATATTATCCACTTTTTGAACTCCACACCTCATTTCTATAGGTTTGTAATGTATATTGTATAAATGCTCTAAGTACTCAGATATAAAAGAAAAGATGCATTGTTTACTTGAAAACAATGCTACAAATTTTTCACCTTCGTTCGAAATGAGCTTGAAAATAAAATACCTCACACCATGTAACTACTAGAACAACCATTGTATAGCCCAGAAAACTTGTATGCGAAAAGATTACATGATAAACACCTGACCAATACTCTTATGGACAACATAACAAGAATTAATGGTTACAATTGTCATATTACCTTTTAAATTTTCAACATGTGTATTACAAACTAAGTAAAGGAAACTCTCATTCAGCTAATGGAAAATTATAAATAACGTTTCCAAAAATAAAATAAAATTTGATTTTTGAATTTAGAGGAAAATACGAATATTCAACATTTTCTCGAAACTATGGTTAAAATAACAAAAACTTGGAAAAATAATTGACATTAAATGGACTTCAACGAGTGCACCTGTAGATAGAAAACTTTTAATAATAAAAAACTCGACAAAATAATGAAGAGTCAACACACTTTGACCAAGAAGTGAGTGTTGTAGTCCTTGGCAAGGAAATTAATAATAATAATAATAATAATAGAATTAGTAATTAGAAACATCATATTAGCTTTCAAAATTTCACGATATGTTTTAGATACTAAGTAGTAATAATAATAATTAATATTCAATGGACTTTGACCCTGAGGCGAATGTTGTAGTTCCTTGCGAGGCACAAACTAATAATGAGAATTTCGCATTGCAATTTGTAGAGTGTGGAGGTCTAGAGAAAGCACAATGACACTTTTGTTATTGGCATAAACTTGTAATTCAATTTAAATATCACATTATATTTGTCATTTTACTTAATGTAAGAAATTATTTCCATAGTTTGAATGCGCAAAATATTTTATTTCAAAAAAATAAAAAACAAATAATAAACCAGACGCAAAACGTAGGTTTCCATTTCAACATGAATGCATCCTATTTGATATTGCAATGCAAAAGAATTTTTGTTAGGTAAACATTGCATGCTTTCTTCTATATGTGAGTACTTATAATGTTTATGCAATATACGTTACAAACCTATAGAAATGAGATGCGGAGTTCAAAAAGTGGATAATATGAGAGTGTTAAAACGTTTATGTAATATATGTTACTGTCATGTAGTTGTTACATCTGAATTGTTTTCGTGCTATGAAATTAGAAACTATTTTTCCTCTTATTTCTATATATTTGATCTAACTCATATTTTCAAATTATTGAAAATGAACACAAGTAGAACAAACATAGTTAAAGGCAATGATAACTTTGTTAAGAGGTGTGTTTATGTTCGATTTATTGGCATTTGATTATTATTACATTATGCAACTCTGTGTTTTTTTTTTGCTATATTTTTTATGTATTTTGTGATATGTAATGTTGTATAGAGGAAGGTATATGGAAATGTATGTAGACCTACAAAACATTTCAGAAAAATGTTTTTGTTACGTGCTCCACACAACCATTATTCTGCAAAACAAATATGCTTCACTTAATATTGCATAAAATTGTGAATAAATCACCACCACTCCACTCTTGACAAGAAATAGAAAATGCAAATGTTCAATAGTCTTGTGAAGCTCTCATTCAGAAATAGGTTGCAGCCTCAACGTCTCCTGAATAGTTCTCCAAAAGTGCTTACTCCTTTGAAAGTCTCACCACTCCACAACTTTTCCCATATCCTACTAGTATTAATTAATTATGCACACATGTATTATTTAATTAATTGTGTTTCCTGGAAACTGAAAAATAAATAAATAAATAAATAAATATTAAAAAATCTTGCCACTCCAGAACTTGCCCCATCTCCTTTGAATCTATTATATCAAACCATTTTTCATATATCAAATGAAGCATACAATTGTTTAAAGTTAATAAACTACATGTTCTCACATATTCTCGTACAATTATTTTCCATATTAGGAGGTGCTTCACCAAACTTCCTTAACTTTTCACAATCCTCCATTCCGCACAGATTCACGGCTCTATGCACATGTTCTCCTGGACAACTAAATTTGTAAAAGTTTAAGATGGAAAAAAAAATAAAACGAAATAAGAATGAAATGCACTAACAATGGATATGATAGTGGCAATGTCATTGTTACTGCTTTGAAATATTCTTCCACACGTTTTCACTCAACTTTGGCATCATTGAATAAATAAGTAGCAATCTTAGGCATAAAAATGTCAGAGAATTCACTAACGAAATGGCCACTCACAAAATTAGCCTTTTTATCCATGACTTAACTCTGCATACTAAACTACCTTTAACAAACCAAGAAGAAATTAGGAATCGATATGGTCCCTGCTCCTTAACAAACCCTCCCACACCTCTACATATCCTTCCTACTACACTTCCTCCACATCCTTTTTCCTTCCTCCGCATATAAAAAAAATAGCATTTTTGTCCATGCTTCGATTTTTCATATTAAATTAGCCTTTTCTATCACACTTACCCCACAACCTTTCTCCTTCCTCCGCATATCATAAAATTATACTTTTTTTCCATGCCTCTACTTCGCATATTAAATAAGCCTTATGTAGTGTGGGGAGGAATAAAGCTTGAATCGATATAGTCTTTTCTCTTTAACAAAATCCCCTACACACCCTTTCCCCCAGGAAAATAACACAAGTAGAACAGATACAGTTAAACACAATGATAAATTTTCTAAGATGTGTGTTTCTATTCGATTTATTGTCATTTGATTATTATTGTTGGGGAAATTATATGAATTACATATCTCCACAAATTAAATTTTAAACCAAGGAGTCGTAATCAGTTGTAATATTCCTTTTTCAGGAAATTCTGCTCCATCGGGAATATCTTAAGATATTCCAGTTCCTTCTTCAGTGAGACATCACAAGTCCATTTCAGAGATTGACTGTTGGGTAATTTACAAGATATGACTCCTTCCAAAGAAGGGAGAGATCCTGAGGCTAGCTAGCCCTTCACAGACTCTGTCTATGGATATGCAATATTCCACCTCGGGAATTTCTGCCACAGGGTCCTTGAGGACGCTGTATAAGGAAGATACTACAAAAATAAGACAAACCACTGTTGGGATGCCTTATAATACTCATCGTACAACTCCTATGCAGAATATGAGCTCAAATAAATACATCTAGATGGGTTATTCATATCTCCCCAAACTAGATCTCTAAAACAAGCCTCAATGAGAGAGCTACAACAATACATGAACATAACCAATAACTCTGCAAATCTGAAATGCACCATAAGAGGGAAAATGCTATATCCATAATTACATTATGATATCAGCTGTAAAATACAAGAAATATCATGAGGTACAAGCCACTCAATCTTTAAGATCCAACCTCCAATGAATAAGCAGTAAAATACAAGAGTTGTTGCAACCCCACAAAATGCTGGAGAGCAGTGACTGCACAGTTTATATGAAGGTATAAGATGATGAAAGTGCATGAAATACATATGTGGCTGAAGGAATACAATAAATATCCCAGCAACAAAGAAATGGGCTGAAATACAAGATTTCTAGCCAATCCATGAAGATTGCTAGAAATGCCAGAGAAACCCAAAATGTGACAACTGGGTTGTCACTGCAATTGATACAAAATAAGAATGAGGTTTTGGCTGATCTGAAATATGATTGCACTCCTCTGATAATGTCTCCAATACAAAGTTTTGATCACTTTGTCTCAGAAACACACTCCTCTGAAGCTCCAAAACCCCTCTCTCACTTCCTCCTCCAAAATAACGCAGTTTCCTCCATGGATTGCGCAGTGGGAGATGATGGAATGTTGGCCCATGCTAACTGATCTAATATGAAGCCCAGGAATCCTCCTTGCAGCTCCTCCAATGAGTGGATCACTCCTCCACTGAAGAAAACAAGACAAGAGAGACTTCGTGAGTTCCTCCTTTGCTGCCCCCAGCAACACAACGTCCTCTCTACTGCAGAAATAACGCTGTAGCTGATGGTAGTAGTTGTGGCCAATGCCGGATTGAGGAAAATTAGCTCAATCCTCATCCTTCCTTGAGGAAGAGGTAGGGATTCCCAACCAGGAACACCCTAGTGCCCAAGGGCACCATCACCCTGCTAAACAGCCCGGGGATGCAAGCTTTGCAGACCCAAGTCTGAAACTCTAAACCATAACCTAATGAAAATGGGCTACCATCTCCTCCATATAAATTGAGAGAACTCTTCTCCACCATGGTCCCACCAATTAGGGTTTCCACCCTTGCATGAATGTATTCCCTCCAAAACTGTGCAGCTTCTCTAGGAAGCCTCTTCCTCCTTGGGTAGTGCTGTTGACTTTAGTCAAAGGTGACTAATAAAGTGAGCTGGGTTCCATTCACACCCTTGGTGTTTATTTCAGCTGCTTTATTCTCCTCCTTTTCACATGAGGAGTGTTATTTCTTCATATAAAATGGGCTAAGGTGTCTCCTTGCCCATTTTATTAAACAAAAATAAAATGTGCAACTATAATATTCCATTTTAGCTTGAGGCTAAAATTGGGAATATTACATCAGTAGAGCTGATGCACTATATGTGCCGATAACAGATAATTTCATATGTATGTTGAGTATAGCCTAGATAAGAAGCTTCCATTTTATAATTAATCTAATTTCATCACATAATTTAATGATAAAAAACTCATAAATAAAATCTCAATAAGCATGTAATCTAAAAGATTCTTTCTCAGGTAATAAGGTTTTCCATGTACAGGCTCATGAAATAGAAATATGGATTCAACTTTCTTTTCATGTAGCAACTGATTAAAATCAACTTACTCTAATCAAACAGAACAACCATTCCTAATTTAACTAGTTTTGAAAGAAACTTTTCATTCTAGTACAAGAAATGTATAACAAGAGTCGTCACTAACAACACATGTAGGTGAATGGTGAGATCTATGCTCTTCATGTTCTCTAAAATATAAATCAATACTTAAACCTACAACCTAAGAAATCAAACAGATTACTTGCATAGAACAGAAATGTAATCACACTAAATGTTTTGAAGCTAAACTATAAAATTAAATTAAATTCATAATAACTATAATAAAAACTTACCTTGATGGCTTCGGTGGACCCTTTCCGAGCTACCAAGGAAATCTGAGGAAACTTACAGAACTAAATAATATACTAACACATCGAATTCATCAATCTGTAGGTGTACAGAAATTATCTACTAACGAATCTTAAAACAGAAAATAAACAATAGAGAGAGCATAAAACATAAAACAGATAAACATAGAGATTTTCCCTGGATCCCAAATCGGGACAACTAGCTTGATTTTTCATTATATTCCTTTTAGTGTTACAACACATATATATACATGCCCAAGCATACATAAACCCAAATCCATTAACCTTGTATTAGAACATAACCATAGTTCCCTTGACTGGATATACAAAATACCAGGGGCCGAAAACCATCGTACCCCAAAACGATGTGCAAACCCATGCACAAAACCATGGGTGGATCCACCCACCGAAAAATAAGGACCAAAAAAAATTTCTGGGGCGCTGCCCTGACCCTGAAAGGGGGGGCTACCACCCCCCTGTAACCCCCCCGTGC
The DNA here is from genome assembly GCA_034641835.2 of Pinus albicaulis. Lineage (NCBI taxonomy): Eukaryota > Viridiplantae > Streptophyta > Pinopsida > Pinales > Pinaceae > Pinus > Pinus albicaulis. The sequence goes on along the minus strand of CM076583.1, from coordinate 1,160,424,214 downwards.
GTGATTAGGCGTGGAAAGAATATAACACATACCCAACACAATCGATGCTTGTATTATTGATTTCAAAAGAAAATATTATAGAATCAAGTCTCCAGCATAACAAAAAAGTTAAAATCTTGTCTCTCCTTACTAACTAACTCTTACTACCAACTTACTAATTCCTCCCTATCATCTACAATCCTTCTCTTATAGAAGAATGGTCATTACATTCAATGTTAAAATATGTGATCAAATCACTACAAAAATATTACAGTTTTCTCTCCTTTACATATTTGGCTTCATCCTCATGACACTTAGTGCATGAGGATAAAGAATATCTTGAGTTTCCATAAAGATATGATTCTTTTTACCAACAATTTCCTTGGTCCCATGGAAGGCAACTCACTCGAGCCGTCGAATTTGAAGAGTTAAATCTGGTACCGGAATAATACAGTCAATACAAGAACACTGGTACCGGACGAGCACATTTGGCACTCGATGAGAACAGTTGGTACCAGAATTACAGTTGTAGTGTGGGTACCAGAATCACACAGGTATTGTTGTTGGTGCCAAATGGATGCACGAATATGGTGAACAAGGGTACACGATAAACAAAAACAGGGACAATTGATCAAGTGCAAAATGGGTGCAGGTACACGAGTGAACACGGGTAAGCCAGAACATGGGTAACTATTATCGAGTAGTTGATAAGAAAATGCATCAGTACCGGATGAGAACACGATTATCAGATGAGAACCAGAGTACCAAATTGATAAATCTAGTACCAGATAAGTAGGAGAGCTAGTATTGGATTGATAATGTTGGTACCAGATGAGTAGGAGGACAAGTACTAGATCATTGCACTGGTACCAGATGAGTAATGCTAGTGTTGTATGAGTATGAACATGGTATAAACATCTATGTGAGCCAATCCAATTAATTAGAGAGTATAAATAATCAATAATTCTATTTCTACTACAAGAAAACATACAAACCATGTTTTAAAATATAAATTACATCATATATACACAAGCATGCGAAAATTCATGTTTTTGAAGAAGATAGGCAAGTGGTGAGTAGGTTTCGAGGTAAATTTGGTCAAAAATAGAGGACAATATAGGGTATTAAAGGCATCAAAACATATACCCAACAATTATTACATTATATAGCTTTGTGTTTTTTTTATATATTTTTTATGTACTCTTTGATATGTAATGTTGTCTAGAGGAAGGTATACGGAAATGTATGAAGACATATGAAAAATTAAAGAACAATATTTATGTTCCCCGTTTCGCACAAAAAAGACACTCCACTTAATATTACATAAAATTGTGAACAAAATAATCGCCATTTTTTGCAGGAAAAAAAAACTTCACTTAATATTACATAAATTTGTGAACAAAAGCATCACAATTCCAATATTGACAAGCAATAAAAAATGTAAAGTTTTCAATATCCTTGTGAAACTCTCATTCAGAAACATGATTCAGCCTAAACATCTCATGAACAATTCTCCATGAGTAATTCCTTCTTTGAAAGTCTTGCCACTCCACAACTTACCCGTCTCCTTAAAATTTTCTATTAGTATTAATTGACTATGCATATTGGGTCATATGTGTTACATGTTTCTTGAAAACTAAAAAAATCCTTGCCACTCTAAATCTTGCTCCATCTTCGAATTTGTTATATCCAACCACTTTTCATATATAAAAGAAAATAGGAAATTGATTAAAGTTAAGAAACTACATGTTCTCACAAATTTTCATACAATCTCTGTCCAGGTCCGAAGGTGCTTCACTGCAATTTCTTGCCTTTGCACAATCCTTCATTCCGCAAAAATTTACAGATTTATGCACTTGTTCTTCCTCACAACTAAATCTGTATGAGTTTAAGATGGAAAAAAAAAATTAATGAAAAAAGAGTTAAATTCACTAGCAATAGCTATGATAGTGTCAATTTCAATGTTAGTGCTCTAAAATCTTCTTCTACACCTCCACATTCATCTTTGGCATCATTGGAAAGAGCAGTATAAATCTCAAGCATAAAAATGTCACAACACTCGCTAATGAAATGGCCACTCATAAAATTAGCTTTTTTTGTTTATTTCTTGACTCCACGTACTAAATTACCTTTATGCGCACTGCGAGAAATAAATCATGACTCAATATAGTCCCTGATCCTTAATAAGCTCCCTCGTACCCAATTTATTTTCAAACTCTTTCTCCACACAATAAAATTGTAGCAACTTCATATTAAATTAGCCTTTTTTTTCCACTCCTCGACTCCACATATTACATTAGCCTTATGCAGAGTGCAAAGGAGGAAATCTTGACTCGATATAGTCCCTATTCTTTAACAAAATTCACCGCACACTCAGTCTCTGCACAACAAAAAAAATATCAATTAGTTCACCCCCTGTTGATGGTGCTAGACATCCATCAACCAAGGGGGGCTCCCAGATGTGAAGTCCCAATTAGACCTCATGATGTTTGGAGTAGGATCCCCAACCAAAAATACGGTCAGTTTACATTGTCCTTAGGGATTTTCCTTGGCTTCCATTATTAACATAAGAGATATAGTCTTTGAAACAAGCAAGTAATTTGACACTATGAGGTATACAATTGTGATGTATATATGGTACTCTCGTGGAAAGAAGAAGAGAGTGAGCCTCTAGAAGAAAAGTGATCGTACCATCCTAAAAGATACACACAACAGAATAAGACGATCACAAGTTAGTCTGCAAAGTAGTTCGTAAGACAACCACGATCATAAAACCAAATACAACACACCTTCAACAAGATAAGTACCAATCCACCGAAATAATTCAATTTCCTTAGCACATATGAATGAAACATATAACGCAAACATATAAAGAACATTCAGACTATGACATTCACAATACACGCATTAAAATGTGTTGGCTCATCGAGCTTCAATATTAAGTGGAAGTGCCAAGTTATACAAATACAAGGTTTCCACACTAGCCCCAATAGTGGAACATTAAGTCACCACTTTCTCCTCCAAGAAAGATCTTCTCTCCTATGCCAATTTTAGAGAAGCCAAGGTGGGAAGTTCAAGTCCCAAAATTCCATTTGCATGAGTTATGAGGGTGTATTTATAACAAATGAGGTGACTCTCCAACTCCCATGTGACTCTTGAGCTCCCTCATGACTCTTGAGCTTCTACAATGAATTTTTGAATTCTTACATCACCTTTGAGTTTTTATATGACTTTAGAACTCAATAGTGACTCTTCATATTCCATATGGGACCCTTTGTACTCCACATATTTTACATTTTTCATTTTGGGAAATTACACAATTAAATTCCATAAATGATGTGACGGGACATTATGACACATGTGACTCTTAAGATGACTCTTGAAAATGATGACATGGAACTTCATGATGATGTGGCATTACACAACTGCTCCTTTTGTTGCTTTCTTGGAATCTTGATGATGGATCTTGCATGTTCTTGGTCTGCATACTCCAAGGGTTGATTGATATGGAGTCTTCATGTGATCTCCATCTTTGATATTCTGACATAATCTAGTGTCCCTTCACCTTCTTACTCGATGATTTCTTCATGGTTCCAACTTCAAAACTATATTCTAGCATAGTCTTCTTCTCTTCCTCTCCAAGCATCATCTTTTCATGTCAAGATATAGTACCTGCAAGTGAAATTAACTCATGAAAAGATGACATCAGTTTGGAAATATCCTATTCACTCTTGCTTCATGAAAACCAAAAGTTGACCTAGAACTAGGTATTCGACCAGGAGGAAAGCTCGGGGATGGCGTAGTGCATAGTTCTAGAGGGCAAGAATACAGGACTGAAGCTTGCAATTGTGTAATGCGTAGTTATGTAGGTTTGGGCAGGAAGACTACACAATTGAGGAGCTCAATGAGGCAGGATTTCCTACTGATACTACGTAATGCGCAGTCTAAGAGGGAGAGAGGTTAGGGGATTGTGAAACTGCACAAATTAAAAAGATAGGGAGACAACTTGTTGTTTGCTACTATGCAATGTGTTATCACTATAAAAAAATTTCCAAACTTAGAAAGTTTTCTTTGTTCCTAGTCATGGTTTTTAGATAGGTGTTAAGTCATTTTAAGTTTTTAGGGGTTAAGTTATAGGGTTAGAGTCTCATTTTCATTCACATAATAAAGTCCAACAACCTTATTTCATACCTTGAGAGTTTCATACCATGTTTAGAGACTCAAGTTTTTAACCATTTAAAAAAAAATGATTAAGCCACGAAACCACGTTTTCGTAGCGCAGAAAGTGTTAAAAACTACTTTTGCGCTACGAAAACGCTGCTCTTTTCGTAGCGCAAAACCCTGAAATTACATTAGGCGCGCTACGAAATCGGGGATTTGTAACAAGTTTTGTCAAATTATCAAATCCATCAAATTTCTTTAATCCTTCATGATTAGGTGTCAACCACGAGTCTTTTCTCACACATGCAACCATTCATAGCCATCATGACATTCATTAGAGGTCATTTATCTTAGTCATTTTCAAATTTGAAAAGGGTTGGTTTTTGGTTTTATTGTCTCATGCAAGAAGCACATGATGCATACCCTTTTCCGAATGGTAAGCTCGTGGTAAGCAGAAACCAAATCTTCTCTCATTCATCAAGCGAGGCTGATTATTACTTTCAAGCGAGGCAATGTCCCTAATCAAGCAAGGCAGTTTACTCTAAAATCAAGCGAGGCTCTTGGTTACAGGTTTTCAAGAAGCACACAGATATTTCAAGGAAAGGATGATAGAGGAAAGAAAGAACCACAGGTCAGGCCACTATTTAAGGATGGAGCCTGAAAGTATAGAGGCTCTAACCAAGGACAAATCAGTTGAGGAAGCCTTCAAAAAGACAGGATATTGGAAATTTTGTGAAACATTGCAGGGAGGTCATAATCAAGTGACAAAATAGTTTGCTCTTAATTTCACTAGTTCGAATACTAAATTTGGAGTCTTAAATTTTCCAATTTCCCCTCAGATCATATCTTTAGTGACAGAGATTCCAAGGGGAGAAGAAAGATGGTTCATAAACTGCAGGTTTGAGATGGAACCTTGTAAAATATTTCTAAAGCCAGAGTTTGTAGAGACAGACTTAACTAAAGCAGTTCCAAGAAGTTACATCAAGAACACATATACCAACCTGCTCTTCAACATTCAAAGGTATTTCACCTGTGAGGCAAGATATCATAAGGTGTATTCTTATCATTTCAAACTCTTGTTGCATTTTACTGGAATAATTTCTTTGGATTTTCCTTTCTTCCTGTTTCAAAGTTTAGCTAAGATGGCAGAGTAAGTGCAAATGAAGACTCAAGGATGTGAAACTTCACTTTTCCATCATGGTCTGGTTAAATTAATAGTTTTACATGAAATTTAGAGGATAAATAGAGAATGGTCTACATTTTTGGTTTTTTGTGGATTTGGGTTGGAAACACAAGAAACAGGTGTAAGCCCTAAGACTAAAGAAAAATCACCATCAGAAACCAGTGACCCTACAGAGAAAAGATCAAAAATATTTGTCAAGTTGAAACCCAGAAAGCAAGTGAAAGAGCCAGAGATTAAAACATCAGTGATTATTCAAGAGACCCCTCAACCTGCACAAAATAGGACAAACTAAAGTTAACGAAAAAGTACAGGAACATTCAACCAGCAAATCAGCCTAGAAAATATTGACTAGAAGTCAAATAGCAAAGGAAAGGGGAAAAACAGTGGTTTCAGAAGAAATTCCAGGTTTAAAGGGTAATTTGAATGATATTTTACAGGCTATTGATATTGAATAATCTCCTTTAGTTCAGGCATAGTTTATAAAATTGGATGAAGGGAAATCTAAGAAGATGAAATCTTCCAAAAAGCTAGATTTTGATGATGAAATTTCAGAGTTTGTGTTCAAGCCCAGATGGCCTTTAACTAGGCAATCAAAAAAGTTGCAAGAGCTGGATATGGATTTAGATAAAGCAGGGGAATTTTCCAATGTTTATGAAAAGCCCATAGACCTATCATCACCAGTGCCTGAAGGTGACAAAAACAGAGTTTTCAAGACTCAAAGAGAAAAGAGCAGTTACGAAGAAATTAAAGAAAATTTGAGACTAGCTAATCTTGAAATTGCTAAGCTTAAGATGAAAGCAAGAATACATGATGTTGAGAAGACAAACTTCAACAGAATAAGGGCTCTATGAGAGGTTTAAATAGTTTCAAAACCTGAAACAGTTAGCAGTGAAGCTCAGTACTTTACCTAGATTGTCCCTGCAATCAAAGAGGCAAGATTTATGAGAATGATAAATGTAAATTGAGGGCTACTAACAGGAGACTGAAGAGGCAGATTGAAGATCTTGAAATTCAATTGAAAAATTCTGAAGGTCAACTACCGCAGAGATAGAACAAGAGCAGTAAGTGACAAATCCTTAATACAGTCTTGTTTTTGGGAAGGACATCACTTTTTGAGGACATTTCAAAGTTGACTTATTTTGATTGTTAAGGTATATAGACAACATGGAAATCATTAAAAGGTGAAAATATTCTTAAATTCTGAGAATTGTGAAAAAACTGTGTAAAAAAGACATACACAGTAGTGTCGTACCGCGCTACAAAACTGTTGTAGGTGCATTTTTGAATATTTTTATAAGGGTTTTGAGAGGTAAAAACACTTGTTTTCCAAATTTTGTTGCTTCTGGTGGATGGAAAGGGCTCACAGATGAAATTTCAGGTGTCAAAGCAAAATAAAGTGGATGGTTAAGAGATGTTTACAAAGATACGAATTCTGCGCTACGAAAACAGCTGCTATTTTCGTAGCGCAGTCATATCATCTCTCTTTATACTTTTTCAAAGGCTTAATTTTTGTACAGGTGGAAAGGAATGGTTCCATGGAAATGATAACACACGTCACTTATCTCAAAAAGTCAATATTTCCAGCAAAAGGTTTCAAAGATCACCAATGAAGGTAAAAGCTAAATTAGAGGAAATATGTTCCCTGTTTTGTAGGGCAAGTAAGACATGAATCAGCATGATTACATAACAAGATTAGAGGAATCATCAAGGTCGAAGATATGGAGAAAAAACTGTCAAAGATATTATTTAAGTCTTAGATAAGGTTGTTTTAGACATAATAACGAGTTTTACTCCTATTTGTATTAGGACTTCTAAAAGAGACAGTTAATTGTCAGATGTAATTAAGAGTTTGTTTTAGGAGCATATAGGTGTCAAAATTAGAAATTAAAATTCTCTTCAAGATGGATAAGGGAATCCAAGATTGTAATGATGACTCTATAAGAGACATGAAGTCGAATTGCTAAAGGTTGTCAATTTTCATTAACAAGCAAACTATGTTATTATAGCAGACTGTGTGTTTTCATCTTAATACAGATATTGGCTTTACTACTCAGGATTCAAAAAGAGTTTTTGGTGTTTGATCTTCCTTTGGCTTTCCTCATCTACCTATTTGCAGTGGTATGAACATGTGTTACTAGAATTCATTGGAAAATGCTCTAACTTCCTTCATATGTTTGTAAACTATGTTTTGTTCACTGTGTTACTATTTTGTTGATACATCCAAAACTCTGAAATGCCCTGACTTCCATGTTAAGCTAATTTAGATGATTTTTTGAAACATACCTTGACTCCATAGCCCAATAGATGTTTTTTGATCAGTAATTCCACCAGTTATACACCTTTATCCAATTTATTCCTAGAGTTAGCCGTCTAATCCTTAATTCAAAATCTTAAACTTATTGAGAGAGCCCTCTCAGGTTGAGGAGGCTAAGCCTCAGCTAAAAGTTTGGTCTGAAATAGTTACTCAGAGTCTACTTGATCAGCAGCCTATCAGGGTCAGATTTTTTGATAACACATTGCACAAAAGGAGACTGGATGGAGGGAAAAATTGTGCATTTATGGAGGTTAGGAGGCCAGGATTGAGCACTATGAATGTGCAATGTTCAATCCTTGGAAGAAATAAATTTTCATTATGTAGTTCCAAGAGGAAATAAATTCTTCTTGTGTCCTGTGACTGCACAATTCACAGTTCATGGAGGAAGTTTGAGAGGAGGTTTATCGGAGAAGGATCGGTTACAGAAAATGGCTAAGTGTAGGACTAAAGAGTAGAGAGATGGGACTAGGACATGACTTGAACATGATCACACACTTATATATGATCAAACACTTGAAAAGGAATCATTACCACCCACAATTAACATGTCCTCATCAAAAATATGATAGTACAACACTTACCTCCGAGTGTGACACTTAGGATACACTTTGTGACGATAGTGATGACACTAGTGCAACAGTGCACAAAAAATTGGGAATGAGTCTAATACATTTCTATATGATAAATAGAACCCTTTGGTACCAAAATTTCCTCTTGAAATGAACCATAGCTCCACTTTCACAACGTGTTATACTTATTATACATTTTTTGATGCATGTAATGATATTAGTGTGATAGTTCTCAAGACTTTGCAAATGTGTCTAATGCATGTCTCTATGATAGATAGAACATATTAGTGTATAAGAATTCATTATAACTTACCCTAAATTATGTACAAATGACTCTCTTTGACTATATGTGACACTTCGCTCACCGAAGGATGACACTTATGACAACAAGAAAAACATAAAAACGACACTTGCAAAAGTTAAAGAAAGTAAAAGAGACACATGCCATATAAAATAGGAAACAAAAGAACCACTTGTATAAGTGAAAGAAAATGAAAAATATAGTCACAAAAGTGAAAGTGACACCAATGAAAACCAAAGTGCAGAAAAGTGACAGTTGAGAAAACTCACCCGCGAGATGATATGACTACAGCCAATAGTGAGAGAACTGTCAATCCTGGGATTGTGCACTGAATGTATACAAGTATTGGACATTCTCAATCTACATGGACTACGTAATCACTATCCTCAAATATTGTGCAAACACTATCAATAAGGACTGCACAATACTTGAATTTCTAAGGTGCATATTAACTATTGGTCCTACTTTGGAAGAGATGTGTTTGTGAATGCATTGAAAGTTAGTCATGTGGCAAGTGACTTTTATAGTTAAGAAATATCAATAAAAAATGATGTGGCTATGAGAAATCGAGGAACGACATATCATAGGATCACAAGTAGGCTCCAAAATTCAAGTGTAGGTAATATATTGGAGGGTGTTTGTCACAATGAAAACACTTGGCGACACACTGGTAGAAATCTAGCTTCTCTACCCATGTTTTATGTTTAAGTGCAAGGTATAAATTTTTCAAGAAGTATTAATTATCCATGGATATTTCACCAACTTTTCCACTTGTCCTCGTTAAAGATATAGCCCCCTCTATTCATTTCTTAACTTTAAACTCATCAACATAATACTAGTCATACTTCAACCTTTTCGATATCCGAGAAGGATAATAAGTATACCGAGCTTTTTTAAGCACATTCCTCGATGTTGCTTCCCTGCTAGTGAGCCTAGATATTACCACGATAGAGTCACCTCAAAGAGACGGAAGCATCACGTCACTACCTATAGGCCTATTCAGTACTCTGAGGAAGTTTCTTTCTTCACCTCTCTGCACAGGAATCCTTTCTCTTCTTCACCTTTTATTTCATTTTCTCAAGCATGTGCTTGAAGCATTTATTGAATATTTGTGCTACGGGTGGAAGAGGGATCCAGAATTATTGAGATCTAGAGAGGTTGTTCCTTTTAAAGGTATTTTAAAGATAAATGAATTTATACAGTCGTTTTAAATTTTTTCTCCCTTCCCTTCCCTACTTGGCTGAGTTGACATGTCGAAACACCATTCAATAAAAGGTTTAGTCAGAATTAAGATCCTAATGAAGATACGAGCTTCATAACTCGACCAAAGGCTTTATGTCTAAATCGAATCATATTTTCCATTTTGACATCGTTCAATTTAAATATATGTAAATCCAAAACAAATAAGAGAATTACAGATTAGTTAAGCATTGTTTTTCAACACAATTCCCTTTTCAAAATTTTCCACATCGTCTTTCGAGCCAATAGAAATAAGTTTTCATGCAAAGTCTTATTAAAAAAAATATGGAAGAAAATATATGATAAAACAATGAATTAAGATCAAAAGACAAAACAAATTAAAAAATGGACTAAAAAGCAAAATGCGAGATAAAATGAGAGGAAAAAACAAATGCAGAGACGAGATAGAGAGAAAGTGTAGGATGAGTTTGCACGTGAAACTAACATGCAACTATACCTACTGCTAGCCTAACCAACTATAATTTTAGGTTTAAGTGTAATGGAATTTCCAATGTAGCCATCGTAGTTTCTTCCGACCTGCAAACACAAATATACAAGCAATTAAGAGAAATATAATGTAACGTGTCGCAAAAAAAATAAGAACTTGAGAAAATGGAACAATAGATTGAAGGTATTTCTTATCAATAGAAATATGTGTCATAATAACTACCTTTAACCAGTTCCCATATTTACCTTGTCGCTTGAAATGAAAATCATACAAACCTTTAAGTCTGCTCGCGGAAGTACATTAATTCGTGCTTTCAGTTTTTGCAAACACCAAGAAAGATAAAAACTTATTTTTTGTGATGGAGCTTGCAAGGTAAGATTGCTCTAACCATTTAGCAATTGCATCTTGATATTCAAAACAACTAATCTGAAAACCCTGAGACTCATGAAACCATAAATTATTAATTCTTGCATTCAAATTGCAAAGAGAATCTTGTAAGGGAGAGTTGATCTGATCTTGTTCAAAAATATTATCAAGATAGTGGGGATCTAACATAACCATCAACTCACGCTGAAGTTCTTCAACTATTTTAAAAGCATATGAATCATGAAATGATAAACCATGAAGATGATTGGTTTAAACAAAATCAACCAATGTGAAACAACTATCATCAAGTATGCTAATGGGAAAATGATTAATTAAGTGAAACTTGTTAGAACCAATATTATGATTATATTGGTCAGTTAGCACATAATATTCTCGATTTAACATTGGTTCCATTTGTATTTGATCAGACACCGTGCCAGCAATATGAAATCTTAAGGGCTTTAAAACAATCACTAACATTGTAAATTCAAGAAACAAATTAGGATACCAGACTGGTGAAATATTGGAAGCAAGGGTCAAGTCAAACCAGGTATTCATATCAACATGAGAGTTTTGATTCGCTAAAATATTCAAACTTTTACCGTCAATCAGGAAGAGATATTGTGCCAAAAATATTATTAAACTCATGACATACACAAAAGGGATAGGAAGGTGATCGATCTCGGAAGTGTTTTATAGGGAGGAATCTTCCAACCCAAAATGAATTTTATCTTGATAATCAGGATGAAAGGATTTGAAACTGTGTGTATTCGTATAAGATGTGTTTCCCAACCCTGAGAATGATGCAAGGGATTCACATGACAAAGAAATATTAACCAAACAAAAATATTTTATCTGATCTGAGGCTCTATGTTGAGGATTAAGAGAATTAAGTTGAAAATGTTTGAAGTCCTTCAAGAATGAGCTCACTTTTGGTGGATGAACATTAAGGAAATAATTATGCATGAGAATATGGATCCAAATTAGTTTCGAGATATCAATGGTATCGCGATAACCTAAAATAACCATTAGCAGGGGCTGAGGTGCCTCGACTTCCTGACATGTTTCTGAACTTTATGATGTTGGATCATCGAATTTGGGAGGCTTAGAAAAAACATGAATTAAATTTGCACCAATTTCATTATATGTATCAATGAAAACACTACTAATTCCACAGGTTTGATCAGAATTAAGATTTTACATATCATATTCTTGATGGATAGAAAATTGAGGTACATCAGTCGGGAAACGTCCTTGATCATATAGAGTTATAACTTCTTCCTCCTGACATATGAAATATTTACAATTGAAAAAATAATGAATCATAGATACAATATTTTAATCTTATCATTGTAAGACCACACCATCCCATACCTTATTAAAACCAAAACCAGTGGAAAAAAATAAATAAATAATAAAAAAAATAAAATAAAAATCCAAAGGATTAAGAGAAGCTACTAGCCTAAAAAAACATCAAATATGTTCGAGCATAATGAATAATGTGTCAAAGGTGAAGAAATATGAAAATATTCAGGAGGATAAACACCAACTATAAAATTAGATTGAGCTTGTAAGAATAAGGGATCAACATGCGTGTTATGTCCCATGAGATTATCTTCATCATCATAATGATCAAAGACAGGCATACCAATGCAAAATTCAGATTTGTCTTGTTTTTCTTTGTTGAAGATTAGAAATCTTGACAACTTATTTCTTCAAATTTGACATCTGAAGATGCATGAATCAAAGAAATTTAAAAACAATTCTGAATTGAAATATTATCCCATCCCATAAATGAATATTTTAAGTTATGAGAATCAAATACCAAATCGATTATTCACAAATCTAAGCCTTCAAAAGAAGAAAATATATAATTTGATGTACCTGTATATCCATCACTGCATGTATTAATGGAAACAACAATTTCATGGTGACGGTTATCGAAATTCTCAATTTGAATGAAGGATTTGAAATAATTTTACAAGTTATCAAGATCACAAGATTGATGATTAACCATAAATGCAAGATTTTCATCCTGAAAGAGGGAAGAAATATGGAACATATCTTTTGTTAGTATGAATCCCTTGTCGAAGTGTACAAAAAAACACCACTTTAGCTACGCATAACTAATAGCCCTAACATCAAATGTGGCTGCCAATATCTTCAGATCTGCAGTTAGTTGATCAAGACAAGAGCTGCAAAAAACCAGATCTATGCATAGAAAGACATTAAGCAGTAAAAAAAAGGGTTTGCTCCATATATCCAATAGGCAAGACAAGAACAATTTTTGAAAGAATTTTTTGTATTAAGGGCACCTGGGAGGAAAACAAGAAGATGTTTCCAATTCTCCTCAATGGGATGGGTTCTTGGAAGTCCTCAGCACTTCAGATCTAGCATTTCTCTCTCCTGTTGGTGTAGAAAACCCAGACAAAGATAGAACTCAAAGGGAGCTCACACAAAAAATAATGGAAAATATGACAATGATAATGGCTCAAAGTCAGACCAAGAGTTTAGATCCAGAGTGATCTAATAGGCAACAAAAGGTGAAGAATGGTAGGAAAACCCTCCTATTTATAACAAAATATTGGGTCATTCTAGATCTCGGTGCATGATTAAAATAACATTAACCAAATCTAGATCCACCTTTTATGGAATATTTTATTATATTTGTTGGAGGGAAAAAGTATTTGACTTGGGTCAAATCTCTTTATTTGTGAATAATAAATAAATAAATGATTTATTTATCATTTTAAGGAAGTGGTTAAAAGATAATCAAATAAATAATGATTTATTTAATTATTTATGGGTGATTTAGTCATATTTAACAAGAAATATTATTTAAATAAGGTTTAAATAATTATTCCTAGAAAATAATAAGATAAATAAAGATTTATCTAATTAATTTCTTTGTTTTGGGTTAAACATGACCAGGAAAATCAAACAAATATAGGTTTGTTTAATATTTCCTTTTGGGGTTTCCCGTTTAGACCATAAACAACCTAATAAATGTGTTTTATTAAGTTATTTTACATAGTGAAGGCAATTTTACTTAGGGTAAAATTGGTCTTACATGGTGTACTTGGGTCCATCTAATGATAGTAGGTTAGATGACTAAAAAATGGTGTAACAGATTTCCCCCCAGCGTGCGAATGTTAGGAGCAAATCGTATGACCGAAGTACGTTGTAAGAACTCAATCACGAGACATCAAAAGGGAGGTCAGAGAGAGAAGTGTAAGGTAGACTAGTGTGCTGAAGACCTAGACCCTGAGGAGACGAGACTTACAGGTGCAACAAGTCTCTTTTTATGAGAGGGTACCTGTGCTAAAGGTGGCGGGGGAGGCATACCTATTCCCGCCGAGACAAAGTACAAAAGAATAGTGTGTCCAGTAAACAAGGGACCGAACCATAAAGTACAATCGGCATAAACATGAGCCGGATAGAAATACAATGAAGGATCCCACATACATGCTGTGCCTGGGATAACAGCCAGGACTTATACAATAATATCTGAGTACATGAGATATAAAGACAACCCAAATTCCCCCTGAAAATGGGGAAGGGCTCGGAAAATCTGACTGATACATGCAAACCAAAGAGGCGCTGCAAGCGGCTAAGGCCGACATCATCAAATATATGGAGCTGCATCAAAGGCTGTAATGAAGGGGTCATCCGGGCATGTGGGGGGCTACCTGCAGGGCCACCCCCTCATGAGGGCTGAGACAACTCACACACACCCGGGAATCATCAAGAGCTGTTGCTGCATCACTGAACCATCAAGTATACGGATCTCGATCATGCTAAAGGGAGCTGGAGCTGAGAAAAAATCAAGTCAAAGGGTAATGAGAAAGCCCTTCGCCTAATCCGAGGCACCGAACAAGAGTGGAAGCTGGAACCAAGGTACACCGCCCTCTAGACCTGTCTTCTGGAATGAATGAGTTGATGTCGACAGAAGGAGTTCTGCCATAGGTGAGGCAAGGAGAGATCCTCAACTAAGGCGCGAGAGAAAATAGTCGAGCGACTGACAGACTAATACCAATGATGGTGGTGAAATGGAGGGGACTGAGTAGCGAATGGACGACTTCCCTTGTTAGAGCATAAAGGGCATGAATGACATGGCAGTGACTGATACAATATCATCAGGGATAAGGGACAGTGGGAGGCCATAATGTGCGACAAAAGAGAGAGACCAAGCAATGAAGGATGGATGACTATAGCGGGGTACAAAGGGACTCGGGATAGACTCCATGAATGCGATGATGACTCCACTCAGATGCTCTGAACAAGGGCGACTCGATGGTGCTGCCACACAGTAAAGGTCCAATGGGGGACTAGGAAAACATCAGTACAAGATGGTAACTCACGACGAAAATCGACACGAACAAAGACAAGTAAGGAGGCAAAGTGGTGCCCCAAGTACAAGTGTTGTAAGCGAAGAAATGCGATTTTAAGGAGAGGTGAAGTGACCTATCTTGGGAAAAATGTGTCCTGGTGAAGTATCAAATCACAAAAAACTAACAGATACCCATTTGAGGGCTCGGTGAGAGCTTCCAACGGTGCAGACGGTTTGTCAAAAGGAGCTACGGTATGGTCGCAGCAAGCGAAAGAATAAACAAGGGTTCTCTTTTAATAAGGCATTTTTCCCTCCAAATCCACTCATTTTCTAGTGTTGCTGTGGTGAATGTAGAGAGGAGAGAAGGCCCCAAATCTTGTGGCGAGCGTAGCGGACAAACCGACCATTGGAATCGAGATTCGTCAGTTGCAGGTAAGAGGCCTAACCTTACTCTTTCATTTTGATGGATTGAAAGTTCAGATTAGGGCCCAGAATCTCAGGAATAGACCCCCTTGCATATTTTCGGCCGGGTCACACTTTTTGGGCCAAAATCTGTGACCTGGGACGTAGGTTTTGAGCCAAAAGGTGCGACCTGTCCCAGGATTTGGCAGAAAAGTGCGACCTGGAAGATGAGTGGGTTTTAGTGCTGTTTGATGGCTAAGAGTTGGGTTTTTTGTATTTGGTTACAGTATTCCCTATCTGTAGGCTGACAAAGATGATGTTTTTGTGCAGATATGGCAGATATACAGGTGACCTGGAGAGAGAGAGACCTGGGTACATTACGGGCAGAGATCCAGGCAGATCAGGGTGTCCGTCGTGTGTTGGCCAGGTTTGGGGTTCTGAAGTTTTTGGAGAACCCTTTGATGAGAGCTGGAGAGCCCTTGTTGGCCCAGATTATCAGTTACTGGGATCTAGAGCATGAGGTATTTGTGGTGTAGGGGCACAGGATCGAACTGATAGTCCAGGATGTGTATTTCCTGACAGGTCTCCCGCCACTTGGGATGGTGGGAAATATGTAGCCAATGTTACCGCGGGGGCGGAATCATCATGGAGTTTGTGGAGCGACATTATCGACCGGGTCTCTGAGTCAAAGTGACGCGGATACCGATCGGGGACCTAGAGAGACTGGAGACCCGGGCAGTGGCCGCAGCGGTGCTGCGGATCCTGGGCATCCAGGCGTTCCATCACATCACTGGGGGGCAGATGATGATCGTAGAGAGCGTGTTGAGTGGGACCTACTATGGGTGGGCCCAAATGATTTTGGTATCGTTAAAACGACAGCTGTCGATGTGCAAGTGGCAAGTGAACCACGATTGCTCATATGGGACTTTATTGTGTTCCTTCTTTTTTGAGAAGATCTCGACCTTACGACCTCGTATACAGCTCCTAGATGGGGGCCCGAGAGAGCCCAGGATGCACCGGTGGGGGCGGCTACTGTGCAGAGGAGGAGGAGGGGCGGTCGGACGAGTGTTTCGACCTGAGTTCTTTGCCCATTGGGATCAGATGCCATTATACATAGACGACTATCCCTATAGTGGGATGAGTTATTGTGGGGATCCGGACCTACCACTTCCGCCTGGTCGAGTATGGGGACCTGATGGTAAGTGATAAGTAACTATTCTTTTTTGGGCATGTTACAGTTAGTGAATAGTAGATAGGGTACTGATTCCTATATTGTTGGTATGCAGATATAGCTCCGGTAAAACCGGCCGGATATATGGGACGACCGACAGCATCTGGAGTTGCAGGTCCGAGTGGGTCGAGAGCAGCGCATAATGAGGATGCGGCCGCCCTTCTGGAGGACATCCGCCGTAGATGCGAAAGGTTGCTGACCGAAGTGTCAGAGCGCGGGTGGCAAGACTTAGACGACCAGTACATAGAGCCATGCATTGGTCTACCCTCGGAATGGCGAGGTGTCATGCGGCGCATGGCGATGGCCGGTCAGGGGATACGTGATCTACAGGCTGCAGGAGCAGAGCCATTGGCTTGGGATCCGCCAGATAGTGATTAGGTGTGGGGCATGTGGTGCCCCCTAGTGTGTATGTAGGGGCAGGTGGTGCCCCCAGTTTTGAGTTTTTTGTAACATGCTATGGGCATGTCATATGTATCAGAGTAGATGGACTCTAAACACATGCTTTGCGACACATATTATGGATATGCATATTTTTTAATGATTATGAATGTTATTGTCTTGTATGAAATGCGTGTGATAAATTCCAATCTAGAACATGGTTTGCAATACTATCTACATAGTGATTCTGTTCTCGAGGTACATGGTTGAAAGTTATGGTTTCAAATTCACGTATCAAGAGTTTCACTCGTAAATATCGTCTAAACAGCACAGGATTACGCACACGATAGACACCATTTAGTTGCATGACAAGAAGTAGGGAATCTAAACGAACATGCAGATGGAGGATGCGATGAAAGAGGGCATCGGCTAAGAGACCACGCACTGCATCATATTCGGCCTGATTGTTGGTGGCAGTACCAATGCAAACCCCTTTTGAGAGCACAAGGGCATGCAAGGGGGTGAAAATGGCCTAACCTGCCGAGGCTAGATTCTGGGAGTAATGACTTGCACCATCGGCGTAACCGATATAGGGTGGGGACGGGAGGTCCTGCGGAATAGTGTTACAAGACAACAAATGGGGGGAGGAGGGACAATGACGGCAGCGTGAGTGTACAGAAGACATCGAGCGGCAACTGCGGGAGGGAGTGCGATGAGCAGGATGGCTATGACTCATATAAAAACTAGAGGGTGGTATATGAGGACTATAGGAGGTATGGCGGGGACTCGGGCTGCGGAGGTCAACAGAGATACGTGTGGAGTTATCTCATGTATGGGTGGAAAAGAGGGGGTCAAGGGTGGAAACAACACCACATGACGCGGAAAAGTTATCTAAATCATCCGTAGGGGAAGAAAGGCTCGCATACGGATCTTCACGGGGAATGACGGAAGAACAGGGAGACAAATGGTTAAAATATGGGGAGCCCAGGGTGGTCGCTGAAGGGGGGTCAAGCGAAACAACAGGGAAGGATTCAAGGGGAATGTGCTCTAAGAGTCTCACAGAGGATGATAGGTAAAGAATGGTCGTAGTAGACTCCGTCATCTGGACATCGGGGGGGGAATGTCGATGGGAGCGGGGGGATCCTCAAGCTGACCCGAAGCATACTGCACGAGTATGGGAGAGGCGGATTGATTTTGTTCAACCTCATACTCTCGGACTACTTCTAAAGAGGCGCAGTAATGCGTCAGGTGAGGACAATGGTGGGAGTAATGGCCATGGACACCGCACAAAGCGTAGGGTTTGCTAGTGCGAATAGTTTTTGGGTTCTTGGTTACGGATGAGGACGGAAGAGAAGGGTCGGAGACCGTAGACTCAGGGAACGTGACTTTAACCATGGGTTGAATGCGGGGCAACTCAGGAAAATTATGGGTGGCGTGACTGACGACATCACACAAGGCGCAAGGCTTTGCGGGCGAAGAAGGAGCTGGGTCATTCAGGGTGGCCTTGTCTTTGGATGCCCCTTTGTGAGCTTTGCCTTTCTTTCTGGAGTTGTCACCACAGGGGTAGGGTCCTGGGGAGGTGCAGGGGGCATGGTAGCAATGGAGGAAGCGAGGGGGACCGGTTGAACCGGTGTCAAAGCAAGATAAGGTTTGGGGTGACCAGGAGGGGGAGCGGCTGGAGGGTCAAGGTACCAGACAGATATACCCAGGGTTAGGTTAGGGAGAGAGAGGGTGGCCATGACGGGGACCGAATAGACTCCGGGAGGGGGAGCCAGGAAAGGTATCTGACCCGCGGGATAATGACCAGGAGGGACAGCTCCGAGATTATTAAGGCTTGGGGGAACCGATCCAGGGGGATAAAGGGGTTCAGGGATACCAGTTGTAGGAGAAGGGCCAGAAGGAGGAGGTTCGGCTGGTGGAGATGAACGGCTAGGAGCGGGTTGCTATGGACGAGGTTGATTTTGAGGTTGCTGACTAGCTGAAGCGGGTCGCTTAAGGGCAGCCCGAGACGATTGCATCATGCAAACATTCGACAAGCTGGGATCAGAGATATGAGGAGGGGGGAGACCAGGAAAAGTTCCAAGCAAGGAGGAATATTTGTAGACGCCAGGGGAGACACTGTTTAAGGAATCGACGGTTTGCTTATTGGCTACAGAAGAGATGGTCGTCTCCGGGGAGGTCTAAGACGGTGGCTCATGGTAAGTCAACTGGTCAATGGTGACTATCTTTCCATTGTGAGGAAAAGACATCTTGCGAAAAACCGCGGATGGGACAACATACATGGCTTAGGTGTAGCTTTGCCCCAATAGAATGTTGTAGTCTAGAGGGGCGTCGATGACTTCGACGTCAATGCAAACGGTCTTATCGGCAAGGGTGATAGGACAAATGCAAAAAAGGCCAATGGGCTGGGAGGTGTGGCTGTCCCAAGCTCGAAGGGTGATTATGGAAGGGGCAACCTCAGGAGATCCGAGTTGCTTCCAAACTGAAGCAGACATCACATAGGTGGATGCCCCCTCATCAATTATACATCGAGAAACGTTGTCATTCCAGATTTTGACTGGGATTTGGAAGGCGACGGAAGCAGGAAGAGGGGATTTTCTGATTGATGGGCGTCGAAAACAATCATTTGGTCATCAGTAGGATCTACAGCGCCCAAGCCAGATAGCAGAGCCTTCTTTTGGGAAGGGCACGATTGGAGGAGTTCCAATGTGGAAATGGCAGCAGGAGATTGTGCCAAATCATCTACTATGCTATACGAATGAGCAGCTCGACCAGAAGCAGCATTTCGACGTAATGGTCCCTTAGGAATCTTGGTATGAACCTCAATCTTGGGTTGAGGGATATGTAAGGGGCCATTGGATGTCGAAAGAGGCTTTGTAGAACCTGAAGAAGGGGACTCGGGGGCAGACTGAGTGGGAGGCTTGGGGTACTGGCGAGACCGAGTTTGAAGGTGAAGATCGACAGTTGGGGATGGATCAGAGTTCATCATGAGGATCTGGTAATCGGAGGAACCAGAAGGGGAAGGTTGAGTGGCGATCTGTCCGTCAGGTGGTTGGGCAGCCACAAATCCTTGCTGAGGGAAAGGATCAGTAAACACAGCTGGTTGAGTAGTGGCCACATTAGGGGGAGCATGAGGGGAGGCATGTTGTCCTCGCAATGTGGCTTGAGACTCCCACATCTGCCGCATCTGTGGTAACAGGGGACAATCGTGGGTATAATGACCATAAACACCGCAACATGAACAAGGCTTATTGGTGCAAAGAGGCATGTCTGGCTTGGGCTGATTGCCCTGTTGCTGGTTAGCAGTGTCAGGGTCAGTACCTTGAGGATTGGGTCCACGCATACTAGGGGCGGATTGATTTGGATTTCCTCTCCGCCTTCTTTGAGAAGGGGGATTAGTCGCGCTCTGCTATGCAAATACTTGCCCTGGAGGGGGCTGTAGGTGTTGTTGTGGGGTTGGAGGAGGCAAGGGAGGCGGAAGCGCATATGCTGGAGGAGCTAGCGCACCAGGCTGTGGATAAGGGTAATGGTTAGGTTGGGCAACACTGAGGTAAGCAGAAGGTTGGGAAAAGGATGAGGCATGCCATATCCTGGATACATGCTACCTGGAGGGGGAAAAGTGCTAGAGGTGCTGGCCCCTCCCGGAGGGAGACCATAGACCATAGGAGGTTGAGCATACAGATGAGAAAGGGCTCCAATGATACCGTCGGCGAAATGAGATGCCCCCGGGGTGTTAGTGCCACCGGACCTGGGGAGGTTAGGAAGGACGGTATAAACATAACCAGACTAAGCGTAGATCAGGTCATATTTCAAGGCTATTTGGAGGGCGGCTTCTTCGGTTTGAGGGAAATGGGAGGTGACATCTTTGCCAATGGGAGCTAAGAGAGTGCGAAGGAACCAGTCCATATAAACCCGATCTTCAAAGGGGGGAGCTCGACATAAGCTTCGTCTTCGTCGCCATTCCTGGACATGAGTGGAAAGGCGGGTCGAAGAGGTTTGCTTGAAAGAGGTCAAAAGCTCCGTACCAGTATCGTATCGGAGAGGGAGCTGGAAATAAGATAAAAAGGCTTGGGAAATGGTCGCAAAGGTGGTATGGGAAGAGGTGGCTTGGTCAACATACCATTTAGAAGCTTCGCCTGTAATCGTGCGTTGGAACAACCGAAGACGGATGGAATCATCGGTAATGGAATTGGAGGAACACCACATGTGGAAAGATCTGACATGGTTGGTTGGATCTTCTCCAGTTGCCCTCGAACTTAGGGATGTCGGAGGGGAGCTTGGTTGGCATAGCAGGCCAACCAACATCGTGGCGGATAGGGTCATTGATCAACTGATTGAAATCGGGGAGGCTGAGGCCTGCGATGTACGGTAGCAAGGGTGCAGCCGAGGTAGTTCCTGTGGCAGTTCCGCTAGTAGTAGTTCCGGCATTAGGGCCGGGAGTACCGCTAGCGTTAGGCCCTGGACCAGACATAGTGAAGGTGACAGGGGGAGAACCAGAGGTAAAAGGAGAACCCAATGAATCAGAAAAGGAGTTGGAATGCGGACTCGGAGGAGGACTGGCTCGACGATGGCGGGACGGAGCAGGTCGATCGACCGGAAACTGAGGGTGAAGGCCAAGAAGTCTCCGGGAGGCGCACCTTGGGGGCACAATGGTGACAACAAAAACATGGTACGAGGGGAAGAAGAACAACCGACATAGGCAGGGAGGTGCAGAATCAAGTGATTACAATGTCGAAAAAAGGTGCAGTGTCAATTGATTTTAAAGTCTTTGCCTGGAGGTGTAAACCAAGCTCTTCTTCGCTTAGGGTGAGTGTGCGGCGTGCGTTAATTTTAATTTTTAAACCCTTTTCGTTTTGAGAGCAAGAGAAAAAGTCTGCTGCGTAACTGAAAATAATGCTGGAAAACAGTATATAATGCTGAAATAACAGAAAATTAACAGCTACTATTGCATCGATTCAACCCAAAAAGGTGGGTCTCTCAAAACTAAACTAAAAGAGGGAAAAAATCTAGTCAAAACGCACTAAAAAGAGGCCAATAGATCTAGGGTCGAAAGGGACAGGGATCTAAAGGGAAAAGCTGCTGAAAAGAGGTGCAGATCATAGCCAAGGAGGTAGAGGCAAGGTGGCTGGAAAAAAGGAGGAAATCAGCAAAAAGTAGAAGGGGCAAGGAGGAGGCCCTAAAAGTAGATCCAAACAAAACTTCAGGAGGTGATTTGAAAGGGAGAAGAGCTGATTAAAAGAGGTCTGAAGCTGATTAAAAGAGGTCCGAAAAGGAGGCACGCATCCGGAAAAAGGGGGGCCGAAACTCTGGAAAAACACTCCGAAACAGATAAAAAACTCTTCCACCAAAAGTGGAGGGTACTGAAGCCCGAGGGGGCTATGTTCCCACTTAGATGAGAAAAAAAGATCAAAAATAGGTCGAAACAGGCTGAGACAGAGGCTGGAAAACCCTGACAGAAGCTTCAGAAAAACCCAGAAAATTTGCAGGAAAATAGCAGAAAAATTGGCAGGTCGCAGGTTCTAACCTGTTTTCTGTGCAGGTGGGCTGAAAAGTGCGACCTGGCGGTCCAGGTCGCAGTTACTGGGCTGAAAAGTGCGACTTGAAGCTCCGGGTGTCCCGGCGGCAGATTTCCGGAAAAATTGTCGTCTCAGTTGCAGCTGATGTCTGTCACCTGCGCAATAGGGCCAGAAACATGTGAAAGTTAGAAATTTTAATTTTTTAGGGTTTTATAGGTGAAAAAAAACATGAAAATAGGAAAAAAAAAAAGCTAAAAAGAAACCCTAGGGTCTGAAGTAGCTGGATATGCAGGAATATGAAAAACGACAGCGGTCGTAATTGAAAACCCGTGTGGAGTCGCCAATTGTTAGTATGAATCTTTTGTCGAAGTGTACGAAAAAATACCACTTTAGCTACGCATAACTAATAGCCCTAACATCAAATATGGCTGCCAATATCTTCAGATCTGTAGTTAATTGACCAAGACAAGTGCTGCAAAAACCAAATCTATGCATAGAAAGACATTAAGCAGTGAAAAAGAAGGTTTTGCTCCATATATCCAATAAACAAGACAAGAACAATTTTTGAAAGAATTTTTGTATTAAGGGCACTTGGGAGAAAAACAAGAAGGTGTTTCCAATGCTCCTCAATGGGATGGGTTCTTGGAAGTCCTCAACACTTCAGATCTAGCATTTCTCTCTCTTGTTGGTGTAGAAAACCCAAACAAAGATAGAACTCAAAGGGAGCTCACACAGAAAATAATGGAAAATATGACAATGATAATGGCTCAAAGTCAGAGAAAGAGTTTAGATCCAGAGTGATCTAATAGGCAACCAAAGGTGAAGAATGGTAGGAAAAAATCCTCCTATTTATAACAAAATATTGGGTCATTCTAGATCTTGGTATATGATTAAAATAACATTAACCAAATCTAGATCCACCTCTATGGAATATTTTATTATATTTGTTGGAGGGAAAAAGAATTTGAATTTGGTCAAATCCCTTTATTTGTAAATAATAAATAAATAAACGATTTATTTATTATTTTAAGGATGTGGTTGAGTAATAATTAAATAAATAATGATTTATTCAATTATTTATAAATGATTTAGTCAAATTTAACAAGGAATAATATTTAAATAAGGTTTAAATAATTATTCCTAGAAAATAATAAGATAAATAATGATTTATCTAATTAATTTTCTTGTTTTGGGTTAAATACACTCAGGAAAATCAAACAAAATAGGTTTGTTTAATATTTCCTTTTGGGGTTTCCTGTTTAGACCATAAACAACCTAATAAATGTGGTTTATTAAGTTATTTTACATAGTGAAAGCAATTTTACTTAGGGTAAAATTGGTCTTACATGGTGTACTTGGGTCCATCTAATGATAGTAGGTTAGATGACCAAAATATGGTGTAACATCTTCATCACTTTTCTCCTCTACATGTGCGATGCAACTACCTTGTATATGATCACTACTTGGTACAATAGGTTGAACATCCTTAAGAGTTGAAGTATATTTATCAAGTGGATCATGAAACAAGGAATCACGAGACATAGAAGGTGGAGGTTGAAGGGCATCCCTTGAGGATATTGTACTTTTAATTAAATCATATTCAAGATTTGAATTATGCATATTGATGTGACCTTGAAAACCTATACGATCTTCCTTTACCTTAGACTCCTTGGAATTATTGAGCCATTCCAAGTTCTCCCCCATAAGATATAGTACTTGGGAAGGGGATGAAGGTGGTAAATATGGATCAGAAACTTGTTTTTCATATTTCTTTATTTTAACACCATGACAAGGAGGCGCTCAGATTAGTACTAGAAAAGGAGCAGGAAAAGGAACAAACGAAAGAGTAGGTTCCTCCTCACAAATTTAGGGTGTCTCATATGATTAGCATAAGTTGGGAGATTAGAATCATCGAAGGCTTAGGATTAAAAATATTTTAAGGTAAGTACAATCAAACTCTGAAAATGTTCTGTGATGAAATCCAAATCAATCACTCTCTTGGTAAATTCATAGAAAAGGTGAAGAAATTGATTAATCAAATCCTCTAGAGGTTCACTAGGTTTCATTCTAAGTTGATCAATTCTATCACAAACATCATGAAAATCATACCTTTCAAAGTCTTGATGAAGCTCCATAAAAACTTGTTCAAATGAATGAATGGAAGTAGTAGTTAAATTATGACACCATTTATTAACTCAACCTTCATGAGTGAAGGTGGACACTTTATTAGCAACATATTCACAATAAATTTCATAATATTCAGAAAATTGGAAAAGCAAAGATATATGTTGAGCTATGAATGTTTCACCCTCACCATCAAACTCCAACTTAGACAAGCCATCAATTAATTCTATGGGGATTGAAATATTTTATCTATTAGAAAAACACTCTGGGATTATGACTCCGGAAAGAGCCTTTTCAGATTACATATTCAAAACAAACTCAACAAGCATAACTTATCATCACCCCTCCTTCTAGCGCCAATTGTTGATGGTGTTGGAAATTCATCAACTAAGGGGGTCTCCCCAATGTGAATTCCCAAATAGATCTCACACTGTTTGGAGTAGGAACCCCAACTAGAAATACAACTAGTTTCCATTATCCTTAGGATTTTGCTTGGATGCCATTATTAAAATAAGAGGTTATAAAAAAATTCTTTGAAACAATAAAATAATTTAACACTGTGAGACATACAATTTTGATGTATAAATTGTAATTTCATCGTAAGGAAAGCGACAATGAGCCTCGAGAAGAAAATTAATAGTACTATCCTAAAAGAGACACACAATAACATAAGAGGATTGCTAGTTAACTTGTAATTAGTTCACAAGACAACGATGATCATAAAACCAAATAAAACACACCTTCAACAATATAAGTACCAAAGCCACTGAAATAGTTCAATTTCCTTGGTACATATGAACTAAACATATACTACAAACATATAAATAATATCCCTACGACATTCAAGATACATGCCTAAAAATGTGCTGCCTCATCGGGCTTCAATATTAAGTGGAAGTTCCAAGATATACAAGTACAATACTTCCACACTATCCCCAGTAGTGGAACATTAAGTCACCAAATTCTCCTCCAAAGAAAGTTCTCTCCTATGTCAATGCTAGAGAAGCCAAGGTGAGAAGTTGAAGTCCCAAAATTCTATTTTCCTGAGTCATGAGGGAGTATTTATAACAAATGAGGTGACTCTCCACCTCCCATGTGAATCTTGAGCTCCCTCGTGACTCTTGAGCTTCTATAATGACTTTTTGAATTCTTACATTACCTTTGAGCTTCTATGTGACTTTATAACTCAATAGTGACTCTTCATATTCCATGTGGGACCCTTGGTCTTCCACATATTTTAGATTTACATTTTGGGAAATTACACAATTACTTTCCACAAATGATGTGGCATGACATTATATTGAAACATATGACTCTTGAAAATGATGACTTTGAACTTCATGATTATGTGGCATTATGAAGCTACTCCTTTTGTTTCCTTCTTTTCATCTTCATGATGGATATTTCATGTGCTTTGTATTCATATTTCAAGGGAATGATTGATATGGATTCTTCCTGTGATCCTAATCTTTGATATTTTGTCAGAATTTAGTGCCCCTTCACCTTCTTTCTCGATGACTTCTTCAAGGTTCCATATTCAAAAGTGTCTTCTAGCATAGTATCCTTCTTTTCCTCTCCAAACATCATCATATCATGTCAAGATATAGTACTTGGAAGTTAAATCCACTCATGAAAAAATGATATCAGTCCAAAAATATCCTAGTCTAACTTGCTTCATGAAAACCACCGGTTGACCTAGACCTGGGTACTAAGGCAGGAGGAAAGCTTAGAGATTGTGTAGCGCACAATTCCATAGGGAAAGAGTATGGGACTGAAGCTTGAAACTGCACAATGTGGAGTTATGGAGGCCTAAGCAGGAATACTACGGAGCTAAGGAGCTCAATGAGGTAGGATTTCCCACTGAAGACTGTGCAATGTGTAGTTCAAGAGGGAGGGAGGCTAGGGGATTTCACAATTGCGCAGCTCAGGAAGGCTAGGAGAAAACATGTTCCTTTCGACTGTACCATGCGTAGAAGGAAACTAGTTGTAGGGAAAAACTACTCAGTTGTGGTGGTCATGAGGCTAGGATTGTGCACTTTTACTGTGCAATGCATAGTTATTGTAGGCAAGAATTATGCATTTCATAGTTTTAATAAGTAGGACATGCTTCTTGTGGCCTGATATTGCACAATGCACAGTTTAGGGAGGCATTTTGAGAGGAGGTAGAACAGAGAAGGATCGGTTACAGAAAATGGCTAAGTGTGGGACCAGACAGCAGAGAGATAGGACTAAACATGACTTGAACATGATCACATACTTATAGATGATAAACCACTCAAAAATGAATCATTTACCATCCACAATCAACATGTCCTCATAAAAACAACAACAGTACAACACTTACCTCCAAGTGCAACACTTAGGATACACTTTGTGACGATTGCGACAACACTAGTGAAATAGTGCATGAAACTTTAGGAATGAGTCTTATACATATATGTTTAATTTCCACAATCTTAGGTCTAGGTTAGAATATTAGAATCACTGACGCTACCGAACCAAGAATCTCAACAAGAACTAATTTGTACAACGAAAAATATAAAGTAGTAAAATGCACATCCATAAGATTGACCATTTTTAACAAATATTGTACAATAATGTACAATCTAATCTCCATTATATTAAACCAATCTGAATAATACAACAATATACGAAATACAAGATACATTTACAATATTCACTACAAGTTCTATGTCGTATCTTGTCCTATCGGTCCTTCGCTCTCGTACTGCTCACTAGCTGCCCCTTAGTCCTTCAAATGAAAACACATAGAGAATCTAGAAGGGCTGCCACCTAACACTGCTGCAAGTAACTTCTGTTGCATGTACACGGGCTGATCCAATCTTCTCTCTAGGCTGGCCAATACCTTAGCTCCAATCCACCTTCTAGTAGCTTATTTATTCCATCAAAGAGCTACTCATAAGGCACCAAACTTCACCCAACCTTCATCTCCTCTTCATCACTTCAAGATAGCTTGTCTAGGGCTACTTTGAGTAGCCAATAGAATTCCCTCCAACATATCAAAGGCTCCCAATCCTCCACTCTGAAACTCTCCAATTTAGCATTTCTAATTGCCTCCCATAAGCTGCAAATTTCCACACAAAAGGACTGATCCAACTAGCATTTTTCAACGCAAATACACCATGAAACACATATGTTTTTCTGGATCGATACTTTGTTGTAGTTGCTATCTGGTTAGGGAAACTGTTAGCCCTCTCAAAATTTCCTAACATCCCTTCCTCATTTGCAGCTATCCTTGAATTAAGTATTTCACTTGTCTTCTTGAATTCTGGGTTGTTACTGGCCCTATAAATGGACTTGCGGCCCCAAAATAATGTGATATAGGGTTGCAAATTTTCTTCAGCCATAAAACAGCTCTACAACCCTCCCTTGGAAGGTTTTTTCACACCCAAACTTCTCAAGAACAAGCCCAGAAATGTCTCCTATTACAAATACTACCTTCCAGACCTGTAATTCACTGAAAATAGACTTCAAACAGTCTTCAAGTCATGTGGCCTGGCCCATAGATCAATGTAGTCTCCTCAAAGTCATGAAAGAAGCCAAAAACCTTGCCTTTTCTGCTTCATGAGGTATCCTTCTGACCTATGGCTGCCTCAGTGGTGTATTATGCATGAAATATTCCCTCTTTGGATGTTAAAATAACTCACACAACTCTTATTTATACACATAAGAGGGCTTCAAAAAATTGTTTAAGAGACATGACTTTTGGACCAAGGAGATATGACTTGTCTATCCAACAATTAATTTTCAACTTCAAAAAAATAATAACTCAACTTCTACAACTCTAATTTGAGTTATTTGAAGCGTTGGAATCACCACGCCAAGCTCTATCACCTAAAATTTTCTCATGCTCAAATTATTCATGGTTTTGGACCAAATATTTATTGGTGAAAAACCCCATGCTTAGGTTCCAAGCCCACAAGCGACTCTTGTAGCAGTTTGTCCTCCAATCCCTGAACCCTAGGGCTTGGAGTACCTCCAAAGATACTAAAAAATCAACACTCCCTCTTAGCGAGGGAGGTACTTCCAAGACTAGGAAGTAAATCATCATCATCATCACTACTTGCAACACTCGCCTAACTCTTAGTGCTCACCACTGTAGCAATACCTGAAGCATGAACTACGCCTCTATCAGAAGTGACACTATCACTGGAAGAATATTGCTTCTTCTTCTTCTCCTATATTTCTCTCCAATCTCTTTATGATTCCTTCTTGGTAGTTGTAGGATCACCCCTTCTCCCCATTGACCACGCACTCTTCTTGGGCTACAAATTGTCCCTCTTAACATGCAAGCTCCCACTAGAAATCAACTCCCTCTAAGCCTTTGGAAAATGTACCTTCTTTTTCGGAACATGTACCTTCCCCTCTAAACCCTACACCTACACCTGCTTCTATGGAACCTGCACCTACTCCACCTTCTTCTTCTTCTTTCCATGATCCTCAGGCTTTCCCATCAACCTATAGAGACAATTATCTCTTACTCAAAGTATAATCTTGTTGGAGCTAGAGCCTCTAGGTCTAATTCTTGACTTCCTCTCCTAGAAAAAGACCTCAAACCCCTTCTTCTCAATCATCAAGAAAAAAATCACGTTCTATCTAAGTCCTGGTACAAATAGTACATCCTGGACCCACATCACTCATCCTGTCTCCATCTTGAATGGCACAACACTCGATCCTCTAATCTTCAACTGACTCTTTTTGCCCAACACCATGTGAAACTTCGAGTCCCATTCATCTAGAGTCTCAAAAACCTCCTGTAACCCTATCATATTTTTTTTTGCACCATTTTCCATGTATCATCCATCCTCATTGGCAGCACCCTATGAGAAATGAGAAATTGTATCAAATTCCTCCTCCAGTGTCCTAGTGATATCATTTATCTCAGCTAAAGTGGAAAAAATAGAAAACTTCTTCCCTTTCCTCTTCTTGTCATCTCCCTTATTCTTCATCAAACATCTTGACAAAAAATCACCCATCTCACCATAGTTGAAACACTTGACTTCACTCAAGTCCTTCGTCTACTTACCCTTCATTCATGTTGCAAGTGCCACGTCCTCATATGCCCTCTTCGTTGGTTGAAGATCCTCGTCTCGCAACTCTTCCGGAATGAATTCATCCCATAATCCATTCTTGTCTGGCAATTTCTCTTCGTAAATGATCCCTTTGATGAAGGGCTTCCATTCCTCAGTGGATCCTTTCAAGGAAATCCTCACTATATCATTATCTGAAATAGTCACACTGACAACAACAATCTCTTCTCTAACCTGAGACAATCTCGTCAGATATGAAGCCACTTTTTCACCCTTTATCATCTTGGTGGACTTGAAATTATCCTCCAATACGAGTACCCAGTTGTCGTTCTTATTTTGGAAAAAATTATGAAGAGCCATCCACATCTCATGTGCAGTGTTCTTCCTAGAAAAATGAGGTATTATGGGATCCTTTACACCATCCTGAATGATCAATATTTCCCTCCTATCCAAATCTTCATACACTTCCAACACCTTTGGGTCAGTTGGCTTCTTGATGGCCTCCTCGGAAAACTCACAAATCCTATTGACCTACAAGACCAACTCGATCCTTTCCCTCCATGGACTATATTTGGACAACCCTTCCAACCTATCCTCATACCGGATACCTACTTTCAACTTCAACATGGTCACCTACAATGTGACCAATTCCCTCTTAAGATGTACATCATTTTGCACAACTCTGATTCACTGACTTCCAAAGTAGCTCAAACACGCTTTGATATCATGTTTAATTACCACAATCTTGGGTCTAGGTTAGAATCTTAGACTCACTCATGCTACCAAACAAAGTTTCTCAACAAGAACTACTTTATACAATGTAAAATATAATTATTAAATCACACATGCACAAGATAGAAAAATTTTAACAAATATTATACAATAATGTACGCCCCAATATTCATTATATTAAACCAATTTGAATAATACAAGAGTTTATTGAATATAAGATACAATGAAAATCTTTGTTGCATCTTCTATGTCGTATCATGTCATGTCGGTCCTTTTCTCCCATACTACTCACTAGCTGCCCCTTAGTCACTTATGTTTCATGTAGACAGGTTGATCCAATTTTCTCTCTAGGTTGGCCAATACTTGATCTCTAATCCACCTTCTAGTAGCCTCTTTCATCCATCAAAGAGCTACTCATAAGGCACCAAACTTCACCCAACCTTTAGCTTCTCTTTGTCACTTCAAGATAGCTTGTCTACGGCTACTTTGGGTAGCAAACACACTTCCCTCCAACAGATCAAAGGCTCCCAATCCTCCACTATGAAATATGCTCCTAAGAAAGGCTTCTAACTCTCCAAGTTAGCCTTTCTAATCAGTTCCCACAAGCTAAAAATGTCCACACAAAAGGATTGATCCAACTAGAATTTTTCAACACAAATACACCATGAAAAACATAACTTTTCTGGACTAATACATTGTTGTAGCTACTATCTGGTTAGGAAAAATTTTAGCCCTCTCAAAAATTCCTAACAACCCTTCCTCAGTTGTGTCTAGCCTTCAATTAAGTGTTGCACTTATCTTCTTAAATTTTGGGTTGTTACTAGCCCTCTAGATGGACATGCGGCCCCACAAAAATGTGATATAGGGTTGATACCTTTCTTCAGTCATTAAATAGCTCTACGACCCTCCCTTTGAAGGTATGTCCACACCCAAAATTCTTAAGAAGAAGCCCAGAAATGTATCCTATTACATCGATTGCCTTCCAGACCTGTAATTCACTGAAAATGGACTTTAAGAAGTCCTTAAGTCATGCGGTCTAGAACACAGATCAATGTGGTATCCTCACAGTCATGAAAGAACCCAAAAACCTTTCCTTTTCTCCTTCATGAGGTATCCTTCTGACCTACAACTACCTCAGTGGTGTATTACATATGAAAGATGAACTTTTTGGATGTTAAAATGACTCTCACAAACCTTTTATTTATACACATAAGAGGGCTCCATGAATTTGTTGAAGAGACAAGACTTTTGGACCAAGTCAACATGAATTTTCTGTCCAATAATTAATTTTCAACTTCATAATTCATATCTCAAGTTCTAAAACTCCAATTTGAGTGACCTTCAAGGCATTGGAATCCCCACACCAAGCTCTATCACCTCAAATTTTACCATGCTCAAATTCTTCATGTTTTTTGCGCAATTATCAATGGGTGAAAAACCTCGTGTTTGGGTTCCAAGCCCACTATTGAATCTTGTGGCTCTTTTTCCTTCAATCCCTGAACCCTAGGGCTTGGAGTACCTCCCAAGCTACTAAAAAATCAACAATCTCTATTTGATAAATAGGACCCATTTGTACTAAATTTTCCTCATGTTTTTTGCACAAATATCAATGGGTGAAAAACCTCGTGTTTGGGTTCCAAGCCCACTATTGACTCTTGTGGTGCTTTGTCCTCCAATCCCCGAACCCTAGGGCTTGGAGTACCTCCCAAGCTACTCAAAAATCAACAATCTCTATCTGATAAATAGGACCCATTTGTACTAAATTTTCCTCTTAAAATGAACCATAGTTATGCTTTTACAACGTGCGACACATTATACATTTTGCAACGCAACTGATGACACTAGTGTGACTATGCTCAAGAGTTTGGGAATGCATCTAATGCATGTCTTTAGGATAGATAGAACAAAATATTGCAGGAGAATGCATCATCACTTCCCTTCAAGGGTGTACAAATGAGTCCCTCTGACCATATGTGATACTTCCCTCACTGAAGGATGACACTTGTAAGAGTAAGAAAAACATGAAAACAACAATTGAAAAAGCTAAAAAAATCAAAAGAGACACATGCCATAGAAAATAGGACATAAAAGCGCTACTTTTAGAAGTGAAAGCAAGCAAAAATGACAGTCGCAAAAGTGAAAGTGATACTAATGTTAAACCAAAGCGCACAAAAGCAACAGTTGAGAAAAATCACCCGAGAGATGATATGATCGCAATCGATAGTGAGGGAACTATCTATCTTGGGATTATTCACTGACTGTATACAACTATTGTGTAGTCTTTGTCTAATGATATTGCACAATCACTATCCTTAGATATTTCACAAGAACTATTACTAAGGACTATACAGTGCTTGACTTTCTAGGGTGCATATTGACTATTGAGCCTGCTTTGGAAGAGATGTGCTTACGAATACATTGAAATCTAGGAATTTGTATGCAAGTGAATCTAATAGTTAAGAAAAACCAACAGACCATGAGGTGACTACTAGAAATCGAGGAACGATAGATCATAGGATCAGTAGTAGGCTCCAAAATTCAATTCTAAGAAAAATTTTGGAGGGTGTTTTTCACAGGGGAAACACCCCCATAAGGGACCTACAACCTCATCAGTTTTGGAAATATTGGGAAAACCAATAGCAGTTTCAAGAATAACAGTGTCATAGCACTCATCGATGAAATGGCCACTCAAAAAATTAGTCCCTACCCTTAACCATGCCTCGACTTTGCATGTTAAATTACCCTTATGCGGAGCACGGAGGAATAAATATTGAGTCGATATAGTCCTTTCTCTTTAACAAACTCCCCCCCACACAATTTCTCTACATACCCTTTCTTTCACACTTCCTTCATGCCCTTTCTCTGCACAACAAAATTAGAGCAGTTACATATTAAATTAATATTTCAAAGCTACTTCCACATATTTCTTCCCAATTTCTCTACACACCCTTTCTACTAGAATTCCCCCACAACATTTCTCCTTCCTATGCATATCACAAAATTAGCCTTTTTTGTCCATGCCTCGACTCCGCATAATAAATTATCCTTATGCAGAATGTGGAGGAAGAAATTTGGACTCGATATTGTCTTCACGCCCTTTCTCCGCACAACAAAATAGTAGCAATTAGCCCCCCATCCTCCCCTTTCTTACATAAGGGACCTGCAACCTTGTCATTACTAGAATCATTGGAAAAAGTAGTAGCAGTGTGAGGCATAACAGTGTTAGGGTACTCACCAACGAAATGTCCACTCACAAAATTAGTCTTTTTTTTATTTAAAAATGATTTTTCAGGCACTTACAAATAGAAAAAATAAATCAGCCTCCATTATGAGAATTATGTCACATCAATCCTTGCTCAACCATTGGAAAATTACAAATAAGATTTCCATAAATTAGAAAATGATTTTGAATTTATAGAAAAAGAAGAATATTCAACATTTTCTCGAAACTTTGGTTAAAATTTCAACAACTTAGAAAAATAATCGATAGTCAACGTAATTTGACCATGAGGCTAGCACTATAGTCCCCATTGAGGCAGGGACTGATAACTTAGCAATAATAATACCAACCAATTAATCTAACTTTTAGAGATAAAAATTGTATACACGTATTTTAATCATTTTAAACTAATATAAAATTTTGTGTGAGTATAATTAGTTTTTTTAGGTTAGCTATATTCATATATAAATATAGAGCTCAACAAAATTGTAGATAATTTTTCAAAGGAAGGCCTTTATCAAAATGAGCTTTATGTTTTTTTGGAAGAATTATAAGATGACTGAATAGTAGTTTTTTTAATGATTTCTAAACTATTTTTTAACATGAAAGTTGTCAATACACTAGATTATTAATGTACATTGTATGTTTCCAATTACTTGATAGATATTATTTGTGATCTTATGAAAGTTATGGATCTATATGGATTTATCCAAAAAATTTAAAGAGACCTATCTCTAGATGATATTATTGGGACTCTGCATAGAACACCTAAGTTCAAATCCCACTTTGTAATATTTATTTTATCGACCATGAGATGGCTTAGCAAGAGCCAAGACAAAAAAAAAACATCCTTTAAGGGAATCCCTCTCCTAAGGATGTCTTCCCATACCTACCTCTCAACCATTCACCTTATATTTTTTCTTTTAAGGAAATAATTATCATTTTGTATTAAAAAATAACTTCTAACAAGGTCATGACCCTTTAGATTTTTCAGTGCTCTCATAGGCTCCACTATTCTAGTACATCCATAAAATATTTTTCTCACCTTTGTGTGTTATTTTAACTACAAAACTACATCAAAATGTACTCTAAATTCTACAAAAAAACTCCAAAAACACAGAGAATAAGTACAAAACAATTTTCGGAACATTGAAATTTAGTGTGCACCAGATCCCCAGCTTCTGATGCTATGCCTACGTTTTCCTCCACTATGTTGAGTGCATTTTCATCCTACTAAATCTGCCCTCGTACCTATGGCTATTGCTGGCCTTTTCCAACCTCCCATTCCTTTAGCTTGGACTTGATATCACTGCTAGAGAGAGGCACCATACCACTAACTTTAAGCCTCATCAATAAATTTTCTAACTCCATGATCACCTACTTCTTATCCATTTTACTTTGTAGCTAGTCACTTTTCTTTTCCATCAACTGAAAATTCACATCATTTTATTTCTCTGTCATTTCCATCCTTTTGTTCGTTAGCTCCATCATCTCTACAATTTCCCTCGACAGATTGTCAATCCCTTGATGCCTTCTCTCTTGGTCGTGTTCTTATGCATGCATCTTAAGCAACGCCAATTCCTTCAGCTTTGAACTCATTGCCCCAATCCAAATAGTGAACCAAAGCTTTGATAATACGGCCATTGCATTGTTAGAGGGAAATTCAATATAAATAGGTTGAACTTGAAGCTTGAGGTGATGGTGCTTGCAATGATATTTAATTTCCATACACGTCAAGGACTAGTTACCACGAGAGAATTCCTCTTCTGCCAATGGATTTATTTCAAAAATTAGACCTACATTTATACCATTTTTTGGGAATGTAAGGAGTCAATTAATGGTGGATGATGGTTTTTTGCAGCCTGCTTAGGTAGTGCTCTTCCTCTCCTCCATCTGTAATATCGTCTCGCCCATCCATACTTTATATGATGGGAATTGTATGCATGAGCTCCACGCACAATTAAGGACCATGATATGCCTTGGGGAAAGCCATATACAATATTTTTTCCACCTGAGCCATCAAGTTTGGAATGCCCTCTAAAATTTACTTTGTTATATTCCTTGCTAGTTTGATGGCTAGGTTGGCCATTTTCCCAAAACAATTTTTCTTTATGCTACTTACAAGATAGGGGATAATATTCCATGGGTTTTACCTTGTTCCTTTATTTCTTCCTCATTTTTTCTCCTTCATTGACTATTTTTTCCTCTTCTACATTTAGATCCTTGTACATATAGTACAAATTCAATTCCTCTAATTTCCTCAACATTAAGGTGATCCTTTTCTATATTGTGGAGTTGGTTGATCCTTCCCCAGACTTAATTTTGGTAACTTGCCTAATTACTAGTATTGAATATCCAAGGTACAATATTCTCTTTATACCCTTGTTAATAGCTCATTATAATCCTTTCCAAAGAGTCGAAAATTCAGTTTGATTGTTTTCTAAGATGCCCAACCCCAAGAAAATTGAATATTTATTTATCCATCAAGGTTTAAAATTACCCCTTCTATCCTTCCAACATTGAAACCATTCACCTTATTAAATTATCTTGTTTTCTAAAAAATAAAATAAAATTTTCATTACATAAGCTCAAGTATTTAGCTCAAAAGATCAAGCCCCTTATTGGCCTTACAGAGTCCTTTGACAAAGACTTTTCATATTTTATTAATGAGTTAAAGGATATAAAATTCAGTCCCGAGGATATTCTTGTTATTTTTTATGTAGTCTCGCTTTACACTACTATCTCTTTTAATGAGGCTATAGAGGTTATTGTTGAAATTTGCAACAAGAAATAGTGAAATTGGTATCCAGAAACAACATGATATCATCTACACTAGTGTGGGACCAATAGGTCCTAGCATGTTGTGTAACCAGCTCCAAAAATAGAAGAAAAGAGATATTAACGCCTTAGAAATAAGCCACTTCGAGGGGGCAACCTCCAATATATTACATAAATGAACAATTCTTGGATGATACAATTTACAAAACCTCCTTTCTATATATAGGAGTCCATATGGCCATAATGTAATCCTAGCCGACCTAACAATAATAATTTAAGGGCACAATAATAACAAAATGAGGGTTACAAGGGTACAATAATAACAATAAGGGGGTTACACTAATAACAATAAGGGACTATACTAGTAATATAGGGACCTAACATGCTCCTCTCCTCCAAAAAAGTGTTGTCCTCAATGCTTGAGTAGCTCTGGGTTCTTCTGTATAAACTTCTCATCCTCCCATGTAGAATCTTCAGTGGGTAAGTTCTTCCACTTGATGAGATACTCTGAAATTGATCGATTCCGTAGTTGTCGAGTTCTTGTTTCCGTGACCGCTTCAGGTTCCAATATGATTTTTCATTCCTCATCAAGTTCTGGCAATATTGTTTGAACTGGAATATTTTCACCTATAACCTTCTTTAAGCATGAAACATGGAAAACTGGATGCACTCGCGAAAAAGCAGGAAGCTCCAATTTGTATGCCATAGTACCAATCTTTTACAGCACCTTGTCAAGACCATAGTACTTTGGCGATAATTTATTATCCTTCTTAGCTTGCTTGAGGGACATTTGTTTGTATGGTTGTAGCCGTAAAAATACCCAATCTCCTACATCAAAACTTCTCTCGCTGCGATGTTGATCTGCCTGTTGTTTCATTCTATTTTGTGCCAAATTCAGGTTATCCTTTAAGAGTTGGAGAACTTCTTGCTGATGCTCGATGTGATCTTCCACTGCTTTAACCTTCGAATTTTCCCTTAAATATGATGTGATGGATGGTGGATGATATCCATAAATTTCCATAAATGGGGTCATTTTTGCTGCAGTATGGAAGGAAGTGTTATACCACCATTCAGCGAGAGGCAACCACTTGACCCATTGTGTTTGTTTATCAGATACAAAACAACGAAGATATCCTTCCAAACATTTATTTACTATTTCAGTTTGAACATAGATTGAGGATGATAAGATGAGCTATGAGCTAATTGAGTACCCAAACAAGAAAATAACTCCATCCAAAAATTTCCAGTAAAAATGGGATCTCTGTCGCTCACAATAACCCTTGGGCTTCCATGTAGCTTTTGAATTCTGTCCATAAATGTAGTAGCAACCGTACTTGCTTTAAATGGATGAGATAAAGCACAAAAGTGTGCATACTTGGTAAGTCTATCAACTACCACCATGATGACACTCTTTCCTTCGGACTTAGGTAAACCCGTGATAAAATCCATTGAAATCTCCTCCCAACGTTGACTTGGAATGGATAAAGGTTGTAGAAGTCCCGGGGTCTTAATTGTTTCCACTTTATTCTGCTGGCAAACCAAACATTTCGCCACAAAATTTTGAATATCAGATTTAAGGCCATCCCAAAAAAATTCTTTCTTCACCCTGTGGTAAGTTTTTAAAAATCCTGAGTGTCCTCCTAAAGGAGAAGTGTGCAATTCCAGAAGAATCTTTTGTTTTAGTTGGGAATTCTAACAAAGATATAAGCGATCTTTGTACCATAAGGAATCATTTTTCCAACTAAATGTATCAGATGTACTAGGATCTTGCTGCAACTTTTGAATGAGTGTCCATACATCTTTGTCCTTCTTCCATTCATCTCTTGCTTCGGTTATCCAATCTGGTTGGATAATAGAAATAGCACAAAGAAATGCTTCCACCTCTTCATTCTTTCTTGAGAGTGCATCTGCAACAACATTAAGCTTTCCTTTTTTGTAGATTATTTCAAAGTCATAACCCAACATCTTTGTGACCCATTTTTGCTGCTCTTCGGAAGATAGTCTTTGTTCCAAAAAGTGTTTAAGACTATCATGATCAGTTCTTACCTTGAAGTGTCTTCCCATTAGGTAAGTTCGCCATTTCTTTAGTGCATGTAGTATTGCTAACATTTCCTTCTCATAAATAGGTTTCTGTAAATACTTTCCTTCGATTGGACGACTTTCAAAAGCAATGGGTCTTCCTTCCTGCATTAAAACAACACCAATTCCATTTCCTGAGGCATCACATTCCACAATAAAGGTTTTTGTGAAGTCTGGCGTAGCTAAGACCATTGCTAGGCACATTGCCTCTTTAAGATGTTCAAAGGCCTTAGTTGCTTCAGGAGTCCATGAAAATGCATCTTTCTTCAATAATGTTGTTAGAGGTGCTGCTATTCTCCCATAATTCTTAACAAACTTGCGATAATACCCTGTTAACCCAATAAATCCTCGCAATTGCTTTATGGTTGTGCGGACTTTCCATTCCTTAATGGCTTTAATTTTGTTAGGGTCTACTTTAACACCCTTGTGAGATACAATATGACCCAGATATTCCACCTCTTTTACTCCAAAGAAA
The DNA here is from genome assembly GCA_034641835.2 of Pinus albicaulis. Taxonomy (NCBI): domain Eukaryota; kingdom Viridiplantae; phylum Streptophyta; class Pinopsida; order Pinales; family Pinaceae; genus Pinus; species Pinus albicaulis. The sequence continues at coordinate 1,160,385,338 of CM076583.1, read as the reverse complement.
CATTTAGATGTTTTTGCATATAATTGTTTCTCCTGCAATAGTTTGAGCACCCTGTCAACATGTTCAACATGATCCTTCCAAGACCTGTTATAGATTAGTATATCATCAAAAAATACCAACACAAATTTTCTAAGGAAGGGTTTGAAAATGGAATTCATCAACCCTTGAAATGTAGAAGGTGCATTGGTAAGGCCAAAAGGCATGACCAAAAATTCATAATGACCATCATGAGTTCGAAATGTTGTTTTTGGAATATCTTCAGTCTTAATTCTAATTTTATCATATCCTGAATGAAAATCCAACTTGGTAAAATAAATTGCTCCATGTAATTCATCCAATAATTCATCAATCACAGGAATGGGAAATTTATCTTTAATGGTGACCTTATTGAGCTCCCTATAATCCGAACACATTCGCCATGATCCATCCTTCTTGTGTACCAATACTACAGGAGCAGAGAAAGAACTTTGACTAGGTTGAATTATACCCGCCTCTAACATTTCTGCAATCATATGTTCAATTTCGCTCTTTTGGACGTAATGATATCTATAAGGCCTGATGTTTGGAGGAACACTTCCTGGAATCAAATGAATAGCATGATCATGATCACGAATAGGTGGGAGTCCTTTGGGAGTTTCAAACACCTTGGAATGATTGTCCAAGACTTGTTGGAGATCTGCAGAAATAGATGATTTTGATGTTGGAACTTCTAGTGAGCATAATTGTGCAATTACGCCTCGCTTTTCTTTCTTTAGAAGCTTTGTCATGACATTAGAGCTTATTATCCTTCCTGGCTTCCCCGCAATACCCCGTAATTCGACTTCCTTTCCTTCTGAAAAAAATTTCAAGAAAAATTCTTGAAAATTAAAAGCTACCATCCCCAAAGATTGTAACCATTGTACTCCTAGTACAACATCAGCACCTCCCATAGGAATGGAAAGCATTGGACTAGTCAATACATATTCCCCCATGGTTAGCTTGATATTATGGCATTTTCCAGAGCAATTTATAGTTCCTCCATTTGCAACCATCACTTGACATTCCGGTGAAGGGTATAGGAAACAATTTAATTCCTTGGCTACCTTACAATGAATAAAATTATGGGTGCTACCTGAATCAATCAACACTATTACCTTTTTCTTCTTGATTTGTCCTTGTATCTTGAGAGTTTGAGGAGTGGTAATTCCTGCCATTGCATTACACGATATGGTCAGATTCATTTCTTCCTCTTCTAGGGTTGGTTCCTGGTGTATATCCTCTTCTTGTTCATTTTCTTCTTCCTCTTCACAATCTATGTAAAATAATTTCTTCTCAGCACACTTATGACATTTAGTGTATTTTCTATCACAACTGTAGCAAAGCCCTTTTGCTATTTTTTCTTCCAATTGTTGTGGTGTCAACCTTGTAGGTTGTGGAAATCTAGGCATAGAAACACTTCCTTCTTTATAGAATTGAGTGGTAGGCTTCCTTGTCGCCATAATTTTACATTCAACTTTTCTTGCCAACCTGAATGCCTTCTCCAATGAATCAGGTTCCAGAACGCGAACTTCATGTTGGATGGTATCCTTTAAAGTGCCTATGAAGAGATCAATCCTGTGTTCCTCTGGAATATCAGTTACCCTTATATTCAATTTTTGGAAGTCCTCAATGTGCTGCCCCACTAAACCCTTTTGTTTGATATTTATCAATTGGCTAAAGAAGGTGTTGCTCTTTGTATCCTCATAATGTGCTATCATTTCCTCCGTAAAAATTGACCAAGTGACAATTTTTTTATGGGAGCAAAGAAATCGATACCATACAAATGTATTTTGTTCTAAATGTAAAGTTGCAATGCGTACCTTTTGTGTGTTTTGCATGTTATGGAGATCAAAATATTGCTCCATCTGTAGTATCCATGTTACAGGATCCTTTCCATCAAACTTCCTCATCTCCATTTTTTGGAATATGGTGGTTCTTCCCGCCAACATTAGAGTTTTTTAAATCACGATTAACATTTATTTTTTTCTCATCATGAGTTTCTTCTACTATCTTTTCACCATTATGAAACATTTCTTGTATCAACTTTGTCAAACCTTCCATGTCTGCTTTTAAATCCTTCTTCATGTTTTCCATGTTGTCTTTCATGTCATCCATATTATCCTCCATGCCAGCTTCCATGCCATCCATCTTAGCTTCCACGCCTTTCTTCAAAGCTTCCATTTCATTTTTTGTTGCTCTTTGCGAGAGCGAAATTTGGTGCACTTCCTCTTGTAATTTTGATAGATCATGTTGCAATTCTTCATCTTTATGAGTCATAGTAGAGCCTTTTGAAGGCTTAATGGGTGTTGAATTATTTTTACGGGGAATCTTTTTGAATCCAATACTGATATCTATTCTACAATATTTCCTTGGAATCAATTCAAATTGATTCTTCAAACAAGACTTATGCAATTCGGAAAAGAAAAAAAGTACACACCTTTTTCTTGCTTTTGAGGAGGTCGATATTGAAATTGGATTATCTCTATGATTGTAGCACCTCAATATTTTAGTATCAGTACCGACATATCTCTCTGAGTTCTCTTTCGAATGCCATAGGTCTGACCTGATTTGGATTCTTCAAGACAAAGTTGTGTCCAATCTCCCACAATGACCTAATTATGGACTGGTTCAGTAGAGAAAACTTGTACAACTTGCCACGTGTCACTGTTTCGTCCTTTGGCTCTGAAATTAATAGCCAAGAAACTAAAGTCTGTGTACTTGTGACCACTTTTCATGGCACTCCAATCTGATGCTCAGAGAGAGAGTTATGGATATTTTCCCACGATCACCTCTTTGAGATGAAATTCGGGAGCCTGAAAAAAGCACTACCTTCCACAGATCATATCTCCGAAAATATTGTGAACCAAGGTCTAAAATTTTTTGACGAGTTTCCTCAAGATTTCAGCTTCGCACCCTAAAACTTTTAGATTCTAAACCTTCGTAGAAAAAACTTTACAGCGCAAATTCCACGATGACCTGTTTATAAGCCTGAAAAAAGACCTAACTTCCACTGATCATATATCCACAAATATTGTGAACCAAGCTCTGAAATTTTTAGATGATCTTCCTCAGGATTTTAGCTTCGCACCGTCAAAATTTTAGCTTCTGAAACTTCGTAGAAAAAAATTTATAGCGAAAATTCCACGATGACTTGTTTGGAGCAGCGAAACCCTAGAATCCAAAGCTCTGATACCAAATGTTGTGTAACCAACTCAAAAAATAGAAGAAAAGAGATATCAAAGCCTTATAAATAAGCCACTTCGAGGGGGCAACCTCCAATATATTACATAAATGAACAATTCTTGGATGATACAATTTACAAAACCTCCTTTCTATATATAGGAGTCCATGTGGCCATAATGTAATCCTAGTGGGCCACAATGTAATCCTAGCCGACCTAACAATAATAATTTAAGGGCACAATAATAAAAAAAATGGGGGTTACAAGGGTACAATAATAACAATAAGGGGGTTACACTGATAACAATAAGGGACTATACTAGTAATATAGGGACCTAACATAGCAGCACCTACACTAGTGTGGGACCAATATGTCTTAGCAGCACCTACACTAGTGTGGCCTAAATTTCATGCAGTGTCTATTTTGATTTTCCCTTAATTAAAATGGACAATAAAATGTAATATTATCTCATAATCACATGTAATAGTTAACTGAGTGTGATAAAGTCAATTAGCTTTAGAGTTGAGGGTAGTTGGTGAGGCATGCAGAGTAAATTATAGTTGTAACAGAGTTCGAAGTGCAGTTGGTGCATGAGTTTAATGCATGAGAAATCAATTAACTCAGTTAAGTGAGTTAAATTCAGTTGGACTAGTAGTAATTTTTTGTTGCACTCGTGAGAGATAAAGTGAATTAAATCATATCTAATTCACAATCAATGATATGCCATGCAATTGATGATCTACTATTAATAGTTGCATGCATGTTAGTTCCAGTGGAGACCCAATTGTGACAAAGGTTAAAGGGAAGTTGACTATCAGCTGTGATATTAGCAGGATGCCCAGATGTAGTTAAAAAGCCATAGGATTCCCATGATACTCAATGCAGTTGAGGAAGGCTGAAATTCCTAAAGAATAGGGATTGCATTAATTAGGAATTATGGGAGCAAGGCAGACTGAAGACAGGCTGAGAATTGGGTAAGTACTAGCCTGATTTTGTCTGGATCAGTATGAGATGATAGGCAGGGTGTAGGAGACTCTTGTGAGAAGAGTGCATTGTAATTGTTTCATGATTCCTTGTGGAATATACAATAGAATATAGAGGGGTTTTGAGCAGTAAGCTTTCCCGAGAAAATATTTGTGTTTTGGTTTGATTTTATTCTTTATTTGCTTAATGTGATTGGCGATTGTGTTTAATTTCAACAATTGATTTGTAAAAGAGATTTAGTATCTAGCTTTAGTACATTGTTAGATTGGGTTGAATCCATGATATACATATTTTTTATATAATTTCTGCATGGTATCCGAGCACAGGAAATCACTATAGTGGAGGATAAGTTGAGTTTGTGATTGAATAGAATTCGAATTTGCAGAATACTTTCTTGGTGCTACAGGTGATTCAGGATCGAAATGGATTTCAATGGCTTCAGATTGGAGTATGCACTCGAGGGAATATCTAACTATACTTCTTGGAAATATGGAATGGAGGCAGTACTGGAGGAAAATGGGTTGAAAGAATTCATTGACAATGATTTCCCAAACCCGCTCTGATAGATGCTGCAAATTTTGATGCTTGGCAAAAGAAGGTTGCAAGGGCGAGGAGGATCTTATTGGAGGGAGTACGAGACCACATTGTCTCAAGTATCCATAGAAAAGTGACTCCATATGTAATTTGGAAGGCTTTGATATATCTATTTCAGAGCAGCAGTGATCATAGAAAATTAGCACTGAAGGACAAGCTCAAGAAAATCAAAATGGAGAAAAACGACACTATTATGGTATACTTAACAAAGTTTTTCCAATGTTGAGATGAGCTAGGGAATGTAGAAATTACTGTCACGGATGATGACTTGGTGAACCTAGCTCTTCTAGGACTTCCCAAGAGTTGGCATAGTTATCAGGTCTCTGTCAATGGGAGGGAGAAGCTTCCATATTGGGAACGACTTTGGTCAGATTTAGTGCAGGAAGAATTCAGGAGGAATGTCGGAGATGGATCTTCATCTAAGAATGAAGATGAAGAATATTGTGCTTTGGCTTCCAAGGAAAATAAGGGGAAGGGAAATAAATCCTATTCCAAATCTAAGACCAGTGAAGAAAGCAAGGAGCATGACATGTCCAGAGTGAAGTGTTTTCACTGTCACGAGCATGGAAATTATGCCACTAATTACCCATAAAAGAAGAAGAACAAGAAGGCTTCAGGATCTGCAATTGGCGAGGCTTTGGCTTTGCAATTTGATTTGGACTTCTCACTGAACACATGCATGGTGTCAAGTGCAATGGGATCAAGGTGGTACTTGGATAGTGGTGCATCTTTCCACATGACGGGAAACAAAGAAATTTTCAGTAGCTTGGAGGAGAGGGACCTATAGATGCATATCGAAATGGGTGACGACGGAAGGTATAGCACTACCAGGATTGGTACAGTTACTTTCCAGAGACATTTAGGAAACCATTTTTATTAAAATATAGTATTGCATGTACCAGGCTTGAAGAAAAATTTAGTTTAAGTTGCAATGTTGGAGGATAGAGGCTATGATGTTGTTTTCAGTGAAGGAAAAACTTTCCTTTGACACAAAGCAACAGGACAAGCCAAGAAGATTGGGATTAAAGTTAAGAATCTCTATAAAATTGATGTAGATATGATTTCTAAAAAGCTTCCAAAGGGTGCTCTTGCGAAGATAGAAACATGCAAGGGATGTACCATGGGGAAGTGTGAGGAAGCCATGCAATTATCCCTTGAGAGGGAGATGTATTTGCATGTAGATGAGGAACTCTTGGTTCCAAAGGATGAACCTCAAGATGTGGAGCAGCCACATGCGAAGGATTATGGAGTGACTGAAACCACTCAAGAAAATAAATTTCAAGCCAGATGGGCAGAGGGAGTACAAGCAGCTATAACTCTAGGTGTTAGGTGGGGCGATGTGCAAGAATAATCCCAAGAAGAAATTTGGGAAGGGTCCTAGAGATGGTGTGTCTCATGGATCAAACCTAGCTATGAGGAGCCCATAGTATAGTAGTAGCAGGATCAGTTAGATTGATGCTATCAGATGTCAGGAGGACAAAAATCAGAGTGATAGGTGTGGGATATTGGAGTGCAGATCAAAGTTGGTAGCAGTGCAGAGTGCATGGATGCAGATGTTAACAGCGCAGAGAATCCAGTAGAAATGTGTAGTAGGTACCAGTGATCATAATGCTCTGATGACATATGCATTATATTTATTTAGTTGTTTGGAGGCTATTTAGTTTCGGAAGTGTTGCATGCAAAGGTTTCATGTGTGAGAAACACTAGAGAAGTGTTGCATGCAAGAGTTTCATGTCGCATGCAAGGACATTCCTTTCTTGTTGAGAGGCAGTGCTGAAGTTTGAAACAAGAAACAATGAAATTGGCATCTAGAAACAACATGACAGGACCTACACTAGTGTGGGACCAATAGGTCCTAGCAGCACCTACACTAGTGTGGGACCAATAGGTCTTAGCAGCACCTACACTGGTGTGGGCTAAATTTGGTGCAATCTCTATTTTAATTTTCCCCTAATTAAAATGGACAATAAAATGTAATCTTATCTCATAATCACTTTTAATAGTTAAATGAGTGTGATAAACTCAATTAGCTCATGAATTTCGAGTTGAGGGTAGTTGGTGAGGCATGCAGAGTAATTCTAGTTGTAACAGAGTTTGAAGTGCAATTGGTGCATGAGTTTAACGCATGAGAAATCAATAAACTCAGTTAAGTGAGTTAAAGTCAGATGGAATAGTTGTAATTGTTTATTTCACTGGTGAGAGATCAAGTGAATTAAATAATATCTAATTCCCAATCAGTGATATGCCATGCAATTTATGGTTTACTATTAATAGATGCATGCATGTCAGTTCTAGTGGAGACCCAGTTGGGACAAAGACATAAAACACATAAAAGGGAAGGAGAACATGATAGTGAATTCTTTGGGAGTACATGCTTATAATATAATGTAACTAAATGTTAGTAGTACTAATAGAAATTTTATGGAATAGATCAGAAATTCCATAACTAGTAACCCAAAATACCCTAAAATTCAACAAATTACAACAAATTAATATCCTTGGTTATGCAAAAATTTTGAAAAGTTGTTGGTTTATATAAAAAGGTTGTACATTCCTAATGTACCCACCTTGAAACATATAGTTTTTGATCAATATCATAAGAATCCATATGCAGGGCATCCTGGGTACCAGAAGATGATCACAACATTAAGGAATTTTTTTATTTTCCAGGCATGAAGAAAGATGTGGTTGAATATTATCAAAATGTTTGGAGTGTCAGCAAGTAAAGGTCAAACATCAAAAACCTACTAGGATGTTGACTCCACTACCTATTATTGAGTGGTGGTGGGAAATAATCTCTCCAGAGTTCATTATCGAACAACCGAGAATAAAAATATAACATCAATCCATCATGGTAGGGGTAGGTACACAAATTAAGGAAGCTCATTTCATACCAGTAAAATCCACTTATGCGGCAACATATATTGCTAACATTTTCATGAGGGATATTTTCCGATTGCATGGAATACCTAAGATGATAGTGTCAGATAGGGACACCAACTTCACCTAAAATTTCTAGAAGACATTATTTGGGGGTATGGGCACTAAATTAAATTTCAGCGTGTTATACCATCCACAAATGGATGGAAAATTTGAGAGATTCAACCAAAATTTGGAGGACATGCTCTAAATGTATGTCATGTACAGACCTACAAAATGGTAATATTGTTTTCATTTAGTTGAGTTTTCTTATAACAAAAGCTACCAAACATCTAAAAAAATGAGTCCTTTTGATGCCTTGTATGGTAGAAAGTCTCATACACCACTCAGTTGGAGTCAACCAAAGGATATATTGATCCTTGGGCTAGAGGCATTACAGGATATGGAGAATACATTACGTAGGATTCAACAGAATATTAAAACAACACAAGACTGATAGAAAAGCTGCGTAAAAAAGAAGAGAACACACAAGGAATTCCAAATCGGAGGCCATGTGTATTTACGTGTAAAACCTGGAAAAAGTACATTAAGAATAGGAACTTGTTCAAAATTACCGCCATGGTTTTGTGGGTCATTTGATATTTTGGACAGATTATGACTTGTAGCTTATTAATTACCACTACCCAGTCACATTAAAGTTCATAATGTTTTTCATGTATCTTAACTAAAAAAATATGTACATGATGGTTCTCACATTATTTATAGGAAATCGATACATGTATAACCCAAAGGAGACTTTCTAGCAGAACCTCTCTGTATCCTAGACAAGAAAAAGAGCTGGCTCCAAAATGAAGTCGTCGTTTGGGTTAAAGTGTAGTGGAAGCACTTCATCCACAAAGAGGGCACGTGGGAGAGAGAATATGAAATTCATAAGAAGTATCCAAATCTATTAGATATGGGAGTAGCTCATATAATAAATGTCGGGCAAAGTGTAGAATAAAATGGGGGAGGAATGTAAAACCCTTAGCAATTTATTATTGGTTAGTGCTTGATTGAAAATTATGTATGTAGTGTGAATGGCCAAAGATCCAAAAAGTACATTGAGATATTATGTAAATAAATAAATTGTATTTATTAATAAACAACAAGTTCAAAAGTACAAGGTGAATGGGACACTTGAGTATGAGATATTGCCAAAGAGGAAAAATATAGGTCTCATTGGTAAATGAGAACTAGACAACATTTCCATGGGAATGGGTAACCTTGAATGGATAGGAGATTAAAATCCATTACTTATTTGTCTAGAGAAAGATGTTAAACAAGGCTAGCCATAAAGCACCGTGGGAGAGAAAAGCGGGATTTAAAGGAAAAGCCTAGGGTAGTGGAGTGGAAAAAACAACACTAAAGCAAGACGTCGCTTAAGGGAAAAAAAAACTATAACATAACTATGAAAGGGATCAATGAGGCTGTTGATCTTGGGATATCTTAACAAGTCATTAGCTTGGGGGGAACTAGAGGTAAAGTTCACAGTTGGGAGGAAAGGTGTCTATTCACAAGTATTTTTCTGGTTGTGTTTTCGATTGAAAGAGGATACAACATTATTTGGTATGGAAACAGACATCGTAGTTAGATTTATTATTAGACTTTGAAGTAACTGATTGGCTATTATATAATTTCTAGCACTATGGTGGATGATAGGGTCCCACTATTTGAATTTTTTAAAGAATTAAGTTATAGCCTTGTTGGAAATCATATTTTATTGTTCAATTAGAAATAATTTTGTGTCTTTTAAAAGAGAAATGAAAATTTGTCACATATGTACATATAGTATGGTAACCATGAGGGCGAATGGATTCAATGATAAATAGACAATTTCTTCCTTACAATAAGGTGAAGTTACGAACTATATGTAATGATATTTATAGGAAAAATGTCACGATAAATATTAATTTTAATACATAAGTCATAATGATAGGAATGACTAATTATAACCTTACTACCATCGATTTAGCAATATCGAATCTTCACACTATTTTTACTAGGTACATGGGATAGAAAATTTATTCAAATGGTTATTAGTGTAGTTCATCAGGAATTGATTGTTTTGGACCAAATTGACGGGGTAGTATTATCTGGAAAAATTCTTCAGAATTAATACTCCCGGATTAAGTATTTACTTGTGCTATGTTGAAGGTAGCTAAGAAGACGGGGTAACTTGTATTTTAGTGTTAGAAATCACACAGAAAACTTAACTCTCTCCTTGAAAAAATTAAGAATTATTTTCCACCGATGCTAGAAGTGCAGAGTCATAACCATAGAGGTCGAGTGACACGCTGTGCTCAGTTACCTACAAATTAATTAAAGAAGAATTTATACATGAGAATACAGTTACTATAGAGATTTTTTGAAGGATACTATTTCAGTCTAAGTTTTTTAAGTGTCACACTAAGAGATCTCTACAGGGGAACTTTAACTCTTGAAAATCAAGTCATAAACGTAATAGAGACAATTAACACTGGTTTATGTTACAGTCAAGAAGAAAAATTCAAGTCTGAGGTAACATAAAATTAATAATTAAACCCTTATCGTTGAAAACAACGACATAAATCCAATTATAACCAACACTTAACTGATATAGTTCATATCACATTTCACTATTGAGAAGATGAGCAATTATGTACTAAACATTCTTAATTTATTAATACTATGGAGTGACTTGATTAATTTTTGAATGGCATACAACATTATTAAATATGGTGTACGAATTGATAGATAGACAATTGAAGGTAAGTTACTAGCTAACATTGTCACTATCATTGAATTAAAGAACAACTAAATCATTTACCTACTTTTAAAATACATAACCATATCAAAGAAAAAACAATGGGTAATAAGTAAATCAATCTTAAACAAATGTAACTTTCTCTACAACAAAAACATACCATAACTATAGAGAAAAATATGGAAATTAGTGTCACATAAAAGATAAGTCATACATGGGTGCCTATCGAGAACTAGGTATAGGAAATATAAGGCCAAAAGTCATCATCAAACTGAAGAAAACAAAAGTATACAACAACAAGAGGAATCTCTCGTTCTTTTAAAGAAATTCATCAGCTAGAGTCGCTCAAAGTGAATTTTAAGTTAATAACATAACTAAAAACAATTCCCTCAACATTTAGATGTTTCGAAGATATTGATTTTCTGTCTTCGATATTTTCTTTTTGTTGTACTTGATGATTGCCATAATTTCGTTATACATTTTGAGTACTCTTTTCATGTTTATTTTGTAATTTCGTCTCATAAAATTATCTATGAAATAATTTCGTTTAGGATGCTCGCGTAGATGCTCTTGCTTTTATGGGAAGTTTCTTAACTTGTCTTTGTGACAGATTTTTAATATTGATTTTTTATATGTATGGTGCATTATTTTCCTAGAGATACACAATTTCTCATTTATTATCTTAATAATTCATCATTTGAAAATAATTAGAAGTATATATTTCCCTTGTGACTTAGTTACTTCTATTTTCAAGCGAAGTTGTTGGGGAAATCCCCGATTAATTGGAATTAAGCATCTCTAAACATTTTTTCCATTAGAATCCATTCTCCCAAAAGGCTAGGAACTGGTCTATTCCAAATGTGATCAAAAAATAAAATTTGTTTCACCTCATTTTCTCCTCTTTCAAAATAGAAGCTACCTTAGAAACAGGAGAAAAATATCACTGTGTTAGTGTGTTTGGTGCACGTATGTACAAAATCACACCAAATTAAGGGTTTTGGTTTTCCCTCATAAGTTATTGGTCACAGGCAGAAAATATATGGAGTCAAGCAAGCTAGTGGAACATGTTAGAACATAAACATACTAGATAGAGAAATAGCATTCATATTCAAACATAAAAATTAAAATAAAACTAAAACAAATAACACAAAAGCTCTAAATAGAGTCAAACAACTTCAATAATCCAAACAGTGGCACTTACGTCCCCTCTTATTTAGTGCTGGTAGGAAATGAGGATGAAACTTTAACCCACTTTCCAAGAGGCCCTTAGAACTTGGGGTTCTAAGTCTTGATGCAAGGATTTCTTTACTTCCGAGCTGCCTTGGCTCAAAGTCTCCCTCCCTCTACTATGGTGGACTGGATTTGTTGGGTGGCCAACAACTGAGTCCCCTCTATCTCTTCTTCAGATCACACACTGCTGGTATTGCTTGGTGCAATTCTGGCCAGCATAACAATGTGCTCTCAAGTTGCTCATCTCTTCGTGGCATTTTATAGGAGAATTCAAATCCTCCTTCCCTCTCTTGGTACATTGTGGATGGTGACACAAGAGAGGAGGGTGATTCCATTGTGTGCCACATTTATTCCATTGTGTGCTCCCTTGATGTCCTAAGGAGGCTTGGGTGGATTTTCTTAGGTGGCTTCAAGTGTGGAATCAATGTCCTAGAGTGTGCTTTTTGTGGTCCCGTAAAGTGAATTCTGTCATTCCCAGGATTGCGTGCTTTTTGGGTCAAAAGGAACACAAGAGTGTGAGGTCTATGAAGAACTGTATAGCCGAAATACATTATAGTTTTTTTTCTGTATATTGTGCGTAGAGAGAGAGAGAGAGACCTGCGTGTAGCTCGGAATTGGAGACACCCTACACCGGTTCGAAGAATGACCATATCCTGTAGGACCCCTGTAAGAAAATATAATACAATATATACAAATTTTCTACAAGGCAGGCATGTCCCATGCTTGTAATGTTGTGGCTAGTTAAACAAATCTATTTGATAGATACATGTTTTGTCCGTGTCACTAATATGGTAGTGATATGTTGGCTGATGACGACGATTGCTGACGCCCTCAGGGGCGTTTTTTCTTTGAGAGTAGGTGGAATGTGGTACCCATATTCGTAAACTTGGTATGGCATATAACTACGCATTGTACGCATAGGTATTGGATGGGACCTTCTCGTGTAAGCATTGTTGAAAGGGATGCTTATGAAGGCATGGGTCTTCGACGAATTTGATCAAAGTGCAATGGTTGTAAGGTACGATACCATATTGACATGATAGCTTGTGTTGTAGTCAAGTTTCAGGAAGATCGATGACATCTGTGGACAATGATTTCTCCCACAGTGCCACCCAAGAATACCCTTTTTATGGAGAGGGGTGATCCAAGGTACCGCTTCCTTTTTGGAAAATAGTTGTTGAAGTCGACAAAAAGGAAGCCTCAACCGAACGAGAGGGTCACTGATTTAGGGGATCAAGATCCTGGATGTGATGATTTTAACATAGGCATGATGGCAAGGAATGACTAAAAACTGATTATGGGGATTCAATGGCCCAAGGTCAGAGTATAAAAAGCAACTTGGTGGCAGTCATAACTATTTTTGATGGGGAAATCCCTGGAGTTGGCACAACTTCCAGGGTGGGTATAAACTGGTTATGAATGTCATGGTGGCTTTTGCGTGAGGGTGTGATACTCCAACCAAGGGTGACCAGGGACTTCTACCATGGGGGGGAAAATGAATGGGTGGTCGGTTGACATAGTGTGCCATTTGCGGTCTTTGTACACTTACCAAAATAATAAAACAATGAGGTTTGGTTTCTACAAACACAAAGACGGGTGCCCCAAAACATGAAAGTGTTCGCTCATTGATGAAGTGAGGAAGGTGTTTTGATGAGGGTGGAGGCCCATTTGGTTGGTCTCATGTGTGAGGTTGATGAAGCGGACGAAAAGTATCGCAGATGGGATTATGTGGATGGAGGTATGGTAAGCCAAATGTGAGGCGTGGTAGTGTGCTTTCAATCTACTTGCACAAACTGGTCGTTCGGGAAAGGGGTTTTATTTTTTATGGTAAAACTTGACCTTATGCATGGTGAATGAATGGGCATGAGGTGCTTCCCGGACTATAGTGGTACAGCCATGGCGTCACTTCTTGTGATATATGGTCTACTTTGGGTGATGAGCGCCATGGGGGGGAGGCTCTACCGACTAACGAGGATGCTTATCATGTGCAAGGCAAGGTGATGATAAACATAGTCGAATATGTGGAACCTATGGTTAATTTCTGATGGAAAAATGATGTCAAGATATGCAGAGTTTTCCAGGACTCTATGATGCTGGGGGTAGAATGATACCTTCTCTTGGAACTTTCAATGGATGGAGTTGTAGATGGTTTACGAGCTTTCTGTTAGCTATTAGTAAATTTTGTCACAGCAAATGATGGCTAAAACAGGTCTTGAGCCTTCAAGAGGTTATTTTCATAGAAAATTACTCATTCTTGAAGCCTTATGTTGTTCCTTTCTAGAAAAAAGCAATCTTCACTGCTGTTCCTTTCTAGAAAAAAGCAATCTTCACTGTTGTTCCTTTACTGTTGTTCCTTCACTGTTATTCCTTTACTGTTGTTCCTTAACTGTTGTTCCTTTGTCGTTGTTCCTTCACTATTGTTCCTTCGTTGTTGTTCCTTCACTATTGTTCCTTTACTGTTGTTCCTTAGATGTTGTTCCTTCGTTGTTGTTCCTTCACTGTTGTTCCTTCACTACTGTTCCTTCGCCACTGTTCCTTTGTTGTTGTTCCTTCACTACTGTTCCTTCGCCACTGTTCCTTCACTGTTGTTCCTTTACTATTGTTCCTTCGCTGTTGTTCCTTCGTCGTTTTTCCTTTACTGTTGTTCCTACCCCCCACGCCCCTTGTAAAAAAGGTTTTTCCTTTGTATTTATTCATAACTGGATTTTTACGTTTTAACACTGAAAACCAAATTTTGTCTGACCTAAAAGCCTTCCCGCTACACGAAAAAAAAGGTGACATCACCCCGTCCCCACCACGTGTTTCGACCTCACATCTTTCTATTTTTCGCACTCATCCATGACTGTTGATCTTCGGCCCAAAGATCTAACGGTCCCAAACACATTTTGCGTTCATTTCACAAATAAAACCAATCACTTGTTTTTTGACGCGAAATAGGTGGTTTTCACCCGGACACGTGTCTATCCAAGAACTGTATCACATTCATTCCTAGCTAAACCGCTTACCACTCATTTTGTGCACAAAAACCATTCGTGGTTTTTCGAAACCACTTTCCACCATTTTGCTCCAATATTCAAATTAAACCCCGTTTTCGCAGGTGTTCTCTTTGGAACCTCCTCCTGCATGCATTTTCCCCTCCTCATTGCTCCTTTCACCCTCCACCCAGCCTCTGAAAGAAGTTTAACCATATAAACACAGGATTTTATGTGATAGTCTATTTATGTTACAGGTTTCATGGCGGATGAGCTATAAAGCCATCCCACAGTCACGATAAAGTGACAAAAGGCCAAGGATGACAATCCTCAGGCCAGAATCACGCAGAAAAGGGATCCACAGGGTTGAACTTCAAGGTTTAATCAGTGCCCCATGAGCATTGGTTATAAAATGAAACCCTCGGTGTGCCAAAGACACCTGTACACTAACAAAGGAAAAAAAAGAAGAACAGGGAAAGATAGTGGAGATTAAAGATTAAAGGATTAAAGAAAAGTATGAAGATTTAAATTTAATCCACAATTTAAAGGATAAAGACACAGTTTAAAGCCTGAAAATGATTATAAAGGGCCAAAAGCAAGATCAGGCCTATATCAGTGTTTAAAGCCATAAAGAGACAGATCAGTCAAAAAAGCCTCCAAATGCCACATCAATGAGGCAATTAATCCTCAGAAATGCCACCTAAAGGCCTATTTCCTCAAAATAATACACAGTTAATGCACAGTCAGGGATATTTTCCAAAATACAGCTCAGAAGTAATTGCCAGCTACCAAAAAGGCCTCAAATTCAATCTTTTCAACTATTTTATCCTCAGGAAGTAAAGACAGATTTATTACACAGAGAAGTAGCTGAGATACACTCCTACCTTATGCCTTGCATGGTTTTTTAAGGATAGGAGTGCATTTACTATGTCATTTATAACATTTTGAACCCTATATGGTTCCACCTCCTCATTTGCAACATAAATACTGCATTCAAAATCATTGTATGATTGGGCATTTTGATAACTCTTTGAAGTAATACATAGCTCTGCTGAGATTGAAAAGAAATTGATGTACTCGAACCTGTGGATGTTTTGACCTGCCTGTTGATGGAGAAAGCTCTGTCATTGGATCCCTGAGCTTGGATGTTGGTGAAGTATTCTAATCTGTTTATGTTTTTCCTCTTTTCCATTCTGTTTTCATCATTTCTTGCTTACAGTAGAGTAAAAATTTTAGGCTAAGAAATGTCTCCTAGAAGCACCTTAGACCTGTTTACTCTTCACTATCTTTATGTTTTCATCTGCTGAAGGTTTTATTAAGTAGTTTGACTGCTTTTCAACCCTTAAGCTTGTTTATTTCATAAATAGTTCAAATAGTTGGTCTCAAGAATGATTTATGGTTTTCCTTCTTACTTGCTGCCTCTTGAAAATTGTTTCTGAAGCCTCCCTTTAAAGTACCATTGTTTACAGTCTGCCAAAGAGGTCTATTTTGATCATACCCTTTTTTCTTTCTTAGATAATTGTTTTGAAGGTCTTTATAATTGCAGTTGTTCGACAAGCACCACAGGTGAAAAGTCTTAACATGATTTCCTGGGTCTTCCGCTTGCTTTCCTTCGAAATTTGGAATGTCCTAAGGGAGCTTCGTGGGCATGGGACGCCATGTGGTATTGTGCGCAATGGGGTCATTCGTCAATTTGGATAAATCTGGTAGATTCAAAGAAGCTAGAAATGGTGACTGCAAGGTTGTAGCCATTGCAACTTGTGAAAACACATTGTTCTGGTTAGGAAGAGGGTTTGTCTGCGACGTAACCTGTTGTGTGTTCAACTGGCTTCCCAAAGTGGTAGCACTCCTCTGCCCCCTATGGGTTGTGGGAGGAGTGGTATGTGGTGTGGCGTTGGGAGATCGACCAGGGTTCCCAACTAAGGATGCCCCAATAACAGATGAACCAATAATGGTGGCACTGTTCTGTCTTTGACGCCTAAATGAAAAAAGACCTGGAACCCCTCCCGGTAATGGGGGGAGGTCCAAAAGACGTATAGATCGACGAGGTCCCGTTGGGTCCATTCTAGCGTCAAATAGGTATGGATTTGGAGATATTTTAGAGGATATGTATTATAATCAAAGAAAAATCACGATCGCATACATAAAACAAATCGAAAATAAAATAAATTTTCCCTTTAAAATAATCCTATGTGATTAGTCAATCAAAAAATATGATTTTTGCTTGTTTGCGTATGATACCCAAATCCTAGAAGACCTAATCGTCCTCCCATACTCAAATGTAACTGGGCCTTGAGAAAATATCTTGCGAGTGCTGGCACAACATCCCGTAAGAGCTAGCGACGCCCCCAGTCAGCCGAAGAAATCCACCAAGGTAAGGGTAGAGGATCTAGTGTTTGTCTACACCATCACCTATAGGGAAAAGGATGCCCTAATTTTGACCACTAAGTACCACCGTCCCACATGAGTGTTCGAGTCTTTGGCTTCTTGGTAGTTCAGCTAACATTATCGAGTATCAGATAGTTCATGTAGCCCCAATTGATACCACATGCACTGCGCCTAACCCTAACCCCCTCTGAATCAGATCTCTGTCGTGCTCGGGTTTTCTTTTCCGTGGGCTGATAGGTGGATTTAAAATCTACCTAAGCAGTCAACTTCTATGTTTCAAGATGAAGAGTGATCAAGGCGGCTTATTGGATGCCTGCCCCCTTGATCCTAACTTAGACTATAAATTCTTTTGTTGCCCCTGTGGGGAGAATTTAGTGATTTTTGTTAAGTTAGTTTTAGGTGTCTTTTCTTTTCTTAGTGTGTGGAAGTGTGTGAGAAAAAAGTGAACAAGCACATAGTTTGAACGTGTGGATATGCGATGATCCTTTTCAAAATCATTTATTAAACTATGTTCTAGTGTTCCTTGCTCAAAATAAAAACATGCACGGATATGGGCCGCTTTCAATTTTTCCTAGTTAATCTATGTGATCAACTACAGGGAGATGGTGAGTTGTGAATAGAGAGTGTCCATATGCTTACCTAGTATCACCAAAGGGATATGGTGAGTTGTGAATATAGAGTGTTCATATGCTTGCCTAGTATCACCAAAGGGTGCAAAGGTAGTAGATATTACTTTCTCTTCTATCGACAATTCGATCTTGGTCCCGAAACCCTAGTGCAAAAATTGAACTAAACTGATGACTTTTACACTAGAAAAAGGAACTAGCTAAGCATGCATGGACTTGGGCCACTTACTTTGGCTAATTATCTAGGTGTTTTGGTACCTAAATTTTCAAAACATATTTTTTTTCGGAATGCAAGTTAAG
Source organism: Pinus albicaulis (assembly GCA_034641835.2). Classification (NCBI taxonomy): domain Eukaryota; kingdom Viridiplantae; phylum Streptophyta; class Pinopsida; order Pinales; family Pinaceae; genus Pinus; species Pinus albicaulis. The sequence goes on along the minus strand of CM076583.1, from coordinate 1,160,367,383 downwards.
TTTCCCTCCTACTTAAACTATGTGTGAACTTTGCAAAAATCAACTTGAAATAAAAATAACACCAAGCCTACCAAAAGCAGCTAAGAGTGAGATTTAGCAAGATGCAGGGCACCTCAACTAGTGCTGGCAGATGTATTATGGGATGCTAGGCACTTTTACAAGTAGGAAAAGATGGAAATACTAGAAAAATTTCTCATTCTGTTTTTTGCACGCAAAAGGCTGAAACAAGCACGATGTCTACGCACAGGTTAGCGCTGAACACATGCCTTGGGCACACCTGTCTGAGGGAAATGCGCGCAAATTCCTGCAATGTAATTTTTTGGAGCTCTTCTACTTCAGTCTGTCACTTGGGATGAATCGGAGAATGAATGAGAGGAAGGGAGCAATTCAAGCCCAACTCCACAACACAGATGGAGGTCTCTGCAAAAAGGCACAACCACATAAACTTGGAAATAAAAGTTAGTGGAGTCACCAATCCTGTGTTAGTGTGTTTGGTGCACGTATGTATGAAATCACACCAACTTAAGGGGCGTGGTTTTCCCTCTTAATTTATTGGTCATAAGCAGAAAATATATGGAGTCAAGCAAGTTAGTGGAACACGCTAGAACATAAACATACTAGATAGAGAAATAGCATGCATATTCAAACATAAAAATTAAACTAAAACTAAAACAAATAACACAAAAGCTCTAAATAGAGTCAAACAACTTCAATAATCCAAATAGCAGCACTTACGTCCCCTCTTATTGAGTGTTGGTAGGAAATGAGGATGAAACTTTAACCCACTTGCCAAGGGGCCCTTAGAACGTGGGGTTCTAAGTCCTAAAGCAAAGTCTCCCTCTCTCTACTATGGTGGACTCGAGTTTTTGGGTGGCCAATAACTGAGTCCCCTCTATCTCTGCTCCAGATCACACACTGCTGGTATTGCTTGGGGAAATTCTGGCCAACATAACAATGTGCTCTCAAGTTGCTCATCTCTTGGTGGCCTTTTATAGGAGAATTCAAATCCTCCTTCCCTCTCTTGGTACATTTTGGATGGCGACCCAAGAGAGGAGGGTGATTCCATTGTGTCCCACATTTATTCTATTTTATGCTCCCTTGATGTCCTAAGGAGGTTTGGGTGGCTATCTGTTGAGTCTCAAATCTGCATCTTTTCCATACACCGTTCTAGACCTTTTTCATTCACCTGAACCTTCTAAGTTGTCAATATCATTGCATATCAATTGTAAAAGAGCATCTAAAATGGTTTTTAACTATGTTTTGTGTCTGCTGTTTGATTTAGATTTTTTCTTATTTAGCTGCGGAATCTTGCAACTTTCCGCAGCTGCTGCAACTTTCCGCAGCCATTTTGTGAAAGTCTATGTTACAGGTGTCTTCAGGCAATTCGAGCCACATGGGCAAGTCAGAAATGATGTGGACATGGATCGTGTCCTATTGGCTCGGGAAAATTCACCTAAGGAGGCTGTGGTCAAAGGTGGCCAAGTGGAAGTCAACCGTAGAGTCCCACGGTGATAGGACTTTGTTTCTCATCACGTGAAGATTTGTATGACCGTTTCTAATTTACGGGAGACACATCAACACCTGTACACGGCTCCATAAGCCGAATCCAACATCCACTCTTCATAGATTTACTCCTCACCGCGGCCATGATGCTGGATCTCTGGAAGTGATGGTTCACGTGTCTCTATCAGCACAAACTTTAGGGAATTAGTTATATCACCTTTGTTATAAATAACGCGTTTGCATACGCATAATAGTTAGCCTCCATATAGCTCTATAATGTAATTGCGTTGCCACTGTGCTGTAATATCATTTCTCTGTTATGACTGCATTTTAATACATAAGAAGACTCTGTTTCCAAGCGTAATTCGTATTTGAAGGCTGTTGCCCGAGGCTGGTGCAGAGGGCCCCTGCACACGCTGAGGTTTTATGCATTACTGTATAGTTTCTTGTTTTATTTCTTTAAGTTCATTGTGCCATAAGTCATTCATGTGTTTATACATTACATCTTTCATGGTATTTATGCTTCATCTCTGTTCATAATCTTTCATGCTTTACATTTTACTTCTGTTCATAATCTTTCATGTTTTATGTTGTTGTTAACTGATCAATGTTCTTGTTTCAGATTACAAATAGGCAGCCCGGGCATTTGCATATCTTTTGACTAATGACATGGAATCAATATTGTTTTGCTGCTAATTTATTTTTCTTAGTTTTTGTTTAATTCCAGTACTGCTTTGTTTATTTCAGTCTTGCACATTTGTTTCAGTAGTAAGATTTAGATATATTAAATTTCTCATGTCATTTTCAGTTACCTCCGAAAGCCACAGCTGGACTGATGGTGAGGGATTGAAGTATGAGTGTGTAGTTTGATATTAGTTTACTTTCTGCAAGTTAGATATATTAAATCGCTCATGTAATTTTCAGTTACCTCCGAAAGCCACAGCTGGACTGATGGTGAGGGATTGAAGTATGAGTGTGTAGTTTGATATTAGTTTACTTTCCGCAAGTTAGATATATTAAATTGCTCATGTCATTTTCAGTTACCTCCGAAAGCCACAGCTGGACTGATGGTGAGGGATTGAAGTATGAGTGTGTAGTTCGATATTAGTTTCTTTTTCTGCAAATTAGATATCAGATTGCTCAAGTTGTTTATGGTTACCTCCGAAAGCCATAGCTGGACTAATGGCGAGGGATCATAATATAAGTTGATGTAATTTGATTTAGATTTACTTTGTTGCAATTCTTGGATTTCTTTAAGCATAGTTTCTTTTGTGTTTAGACAGCAGCAAGGATAATTTGGTTTTCATGCTCAATAGTTCACTATTTGATTTATTAGGCTAGCAACACATTTTCATTTCCTTTCAAGTTTTGTCATTGTATGTTTCAAATTCCTTTTTAAGTTTGAAGTTGGTAAATCATTATAAAGGATATCATTTCCTTGAACAATCATAACCATACTTGTTTTTATTTTAGAATTTCCATCTCACATTAGAAAACCAAAAACGACAAAAAGGTAAGAAATAGGTTATCTTGCACATATAGTGCGACACACTTCATCAGCTTACGAATCCCGAATTGATAAATTAATGTAGCAATTTAGGACACACTAAATTGACCAAACATTTTGGCGCCGTTGCCGGGGAAGTGTAACTAGGTAGCCAATTTCTTAAAAAAAAAACAAAATAATAAAAGAAGGGAAAATTTGATAACTTCTTGAAGTATGCTCTTCTCTTGCACCTAGTGTGATCTGGAGGATCAGAAAAGAGAGTTATTGGTTCAGTAATTTCTTAAGTATGCTCTCTTCTTGCACCTAGTGTGACCTGGAAGATCAGAAAGAGAATTATTAGCCCAACTTTTTTTTTTTAAATAAAAAATAAAAAATAAAAATGACATGCATAGAGCAAGAGATTCTAGGGGAAGGTTTATAGCTAAAGCCAAGAGTTCGATTTTCACAACTCCATCTTCTTCAAGGAATAGACAAGATTCACCACCATCTACCCCTAGCCTTAAGATTTTTGGAATTCAAGGAGTAGCTGAATTAGAGGATTCTCCTATACCACCTACTAAATCTCATTTAGAAAAGGAAGAGACTCCCTCTCATCCTCCCTTGATAGAAGAACTAGAGGACTTTAAGGACTCTAAAGAAACTATCACGGCAGATGAAATAATAGATGGATTTGGAGGTAGAGGTAGAGGTAGAGGAGGAGAAAACAATGGAGACAACAATGGTGAAGGAAATAATGGAAGAAATAGGGAAGGAGACAACTTGTTTGGATTCCCTATAGTTGATGAGGAAACTCATACAACGATGAAAAATATCTCACCATCTGTCCTCCCTAACTTTTATGGATTGCGAAGTGAGGATCCTGAAACATTTCTGTTTGAGTTTGAAGTCGTGTGTCGAACCTATGACTATATGGAAGACTCTCAAAAACTCAAATTGTTTCCTTCAACATTGAAGGGAGCTGCTTTGAAATAGTTCATGGGATTAGCCACCCAATCTATTAGGACTTGGAATGATATGAAACAAACATTTTTGGATAGATACTTGGACTATTGTATGCCCACCAATCACAAGGATGAGGTATTCAAAATGATGCAAAAAGAAGATGAAAACTTGGAAGACTTACTTGAAAGATTTCAATACAACTTGAAAAGAGCAAAGATGAGCAACTTAGATGATGAAACCTTGAAATCCCTCATATTAAAAGCCATTAGAGATGAATGGATAGACATTTTAAACATGATGGTGAAAGGAGACATTTCTCAACTTCCACTTCGTGATATAACAGAACTATGTGTCCATCTCTCAAGGGGAAAATCTAAAACAGGAAAAGGGCCTAGGGATCCTTCTCTTATTAGGGCTAACAAATCTGCAACTGGATCAGTAAGTAGGGCAGAGATTGGTAACATGCTTGATGAATTCAAAACTAATATCTTAGGGAGCCTTAGTGAACAACTAGACACCCTTAAAATCCAAAACAAGAAGAAAGCAGAAACAGATGCTCTAGCCATCTTTTGTCCGAAATGTAGGAAGAAACATGCTTTAAGGGAATGTCCCTTGGATGAAAAAGTTGTAGAAACATGTATAATTTGCTCAAAGAATCATGAGATCAAGGATTGTCCTTCAATTCCTGGACTCAAATCCGTCTTTCAAGAAGACCCAAATTCAGTAGAATCTCTCTGTTTTGTTGCAAGAAGACCTTGGCAGGGACAACAAACTCAAGGGTTTAACAACCCTATGAATCTTCAAACCCCACCAAATTGGAATCCTTGGCAACAACCTTGGCCCCAACATCAAAATCCGTATCAGCCATGGGTACAAGGGATGCAAAATCCTTATGGGAGATTTTCTCAATTTTATCAATATCCTCCATCTTTTCAAAATCAACAAGCTTCACAACTTCCAAACCCAAATACACAACTTTCATTGCCATTTCCACAACAACAACCTTCTCCAAATCCTCAACTCATGCTCCCATACCAACAAAAGACAAATCAACTTCCAGCTCAGCCATTGCCAAATCCTAACAATAAAAATCCTCAGAATACTTACATGGTAGAAGGACAAAAATTTCCTACCTATATGATTGTTCCTCTCAACGATGTACAACTCAGATCTGGTAGAGTTTTAGAAAAACCTTCTATAGATATTCAAGAGCAAGATACCTCCGAGGAGGATTCTCTTGAAGTCAATAAAGGTTCTGAGGAAGAATCTCTTCAAAATCCAAGCATGCAAAAAGAAAAAGAAAAGTTAACACCCACAACTCCTATAGTTGAGCAACCAACATCTTCATCTACACCTCCTTTTCCCGAAAGACTACAAATTGACAAGGGGGTGGAAAAACAAATCTTGTTGCCTAACTATGACTTTCTAGATGAATTGAAGAATGTTTGTATCAAGATTCCTTTGCTACAAGCCATTCGAGAGATTCCTATTCTAGCAAAAACAATAAAGGAGTTGAGTTTCAAAAGACCAGGAAGGAAACTAAAAGACACAAGAAGAATCCACATGGTAGGAAAAATTGCAGATATCATGATGGGAAAAATTACCATGCAGAAGTATGTAGATCCAGGAAGTCCAATTGTCAAGACACATATAAATGGGATAGAAATTCCAAACACATTGATTGACTTAGGGGCTGCTATCAACATTATGAGTAGACAGACTATGGACCAGCTAAAACTTCCTAACCTTATTTTTACACCTACTTTATTGCAACTTGCAGATCGGTCAATTATTAAACCAGATGGTGTATTAGAAGATATTTCAGTCTCCTTAGATTCTTGGGAATATCCAGTAGATTTTATGATTTTGACTCCTAGGAGTAATCTAGGAGGGCACCCACTTATTTTAGGAAGACCTTGGCTAGCCACAACTGATGCTTTTATTAGTTGTAGATCTGGGGACATGTACATTTCTAATGGTAATTCAACAAAGAAATTCAATTTGTATCCTGCAGTAAAAGCAATCACAGAAGTAGGAGACAATGAATGGGTTGATGATGAGGACACTATACAACCTGTCTTTACCATTTCTGAAATCAGTGAGGATAGTCAAATTCTGAACACATTAGAAAATTTTGAGATATCTTCAGAATATGACCCCACACAATTTCAATTGGAATCTGACATAGAATATTTATCATCAAGACAAATTTCTCTTTACTCTATGAAAGAGTTTGGTAGTTCTATTATTGAGATTTTTCCAGGAAAAACATTGAATATCAACAAACATTTGGAAAAGTCACAACAAGAAGAACTAACCAAAATTTTTCAAAAACATTCTACTGCATTTGCATGGGAGTATACTGACATGAAAGGTATTGATCCTAAGACTTGCATCCATCATATCTATATTGAGGAAAACAATAGACCAATCAGACAACCTCAAAGAAGGATGAATCCAAATCTTAGGGAGATAGTGAAAGAAGAGCTCAAAAAACTACTCAATGTAAACTTCATTTATCCAATTTCAGATAGCCGATGGGTTTCTCCTTTGGTTATAGTACCTAAAAAGAATGGTAAATGGAGGGTATGCATTGATTACAAGGAATTGAACAAAGCAACTTTGAAGGATCACTTTCCTTTTCCTTTTATCGATCAGGTATTAGATACATTAGCAGGTAAAAAGTACTTTTCATTTTTGGATGGTTTTAGTGGTTATAATCAAATTCAGGTAGCACCTGAAGATCAAGATAAGACCACATTTACTTGTCCATGGGGAACTTTTTCCTATCGAGTGCTTCCTTTTGGGTTATGTAATGCACCTGCAACATTCCAAAGAGCAATACTAGGAATTTTTTCTGATCTAATCCATGATTGTGTAGAGGTTTATATGGATGATTTTACAGTTTATGGTAATTCATTTGAAGAGGCATTAGAAAATTTGGAAAAATTCCTTATAAGATGCAAAGAAACAAACCTTTCATTAAGCCATGAAAAATGCTTTATGATGTTTACTGAAGGTATTGTTTTAGGACATCATATTTCAGGAGATGGGATTAAGGTTGATAGATCAAAAGTTGAAGTCATCTCCAAGTTACCTATACCAAATTGTCAAAGAGATGTTAGAAGTTTTCTAGGATTTACTGGTTACTATAGAAGATTTATAGAAAACTTCACTAAAATAGCATCTCCACTCTTCAAATTGCTCACAAAAGACTGTGAATTTAAATGGGATCCTGATTGTCAATCAAATTTTGAAACTTTGAAAACAAGAATATTTGAAGCACCTATCTTGAGAGGACCAAATTGGAAACTCCCTTTCCATATTTCTACGGATGCTTCAGATACAACTCTAGGAGCTGTGTTGGGCCAAAAAGATTTAGTTCCTTATGCCATTTATTATACCAATAAAAATTTGACTCCCACAGAGTTGAACTATACTGTGACTGAAAAAGAGTTTTTAGCTGTTGTTCATGCAATTAATAAGTTTAGACATTACATAACAGGCTATGAAACTTTTATTCATACTGACCATTCTGCAATTAGATATTTAATGAAAAAACCTGTTACTAATGGCAGAGTGACAAGATGGCTCTTACTTTTACAAGAATTCAATATTACTGTGTTGGATAGACCAGGAAAACAAAATACAATAGCTGATTTCTTGTCTAGGATTCAGAATACTAAAGAAGATTCTCCTGTAGAGGATAAGTTTCCTGATGAATACTTGTTTGCAGTAACTATTAAAACTCCTTGGTATGCAGATATTGCTAACTATTTGGTTACAGTGAAACTACCTTCACATTTATTTCCAAGTGAAAAACGAAAAATTATTCATGAGAGTTCAAAATATTCATGGATTTCTAACGAATTGTTTAAAACAGGGCCAGATCTTGTGATCAGAAGATGTGTCAGGGAAGATGAAATGCCTGATATTCTTAAGGCATGTCATGATGAACCATGCGGCGGACACTTTGCAGACAAAAGGACGGCCTATAAAAACCTCTCTTTAGGATATTATTGGCCTTCCCTCTTCAAAGATGCAAAACAATATGTCAAAAGGTGTGACAGCTGCCAAAGAGTAGGGAAACCTACCCTTTCAAATGAAATGCCATTGCAAACACAGGTACTCATTGAACCCTTTGAAAAATGGGCTTTAGATTTCACTGGACCTATTAATCCACCATCTAAGAAAAAGAAGTATATATTGGTTTGTACTGATTATGTTACTAAATGGGTAGAAGCCAAAGCATTAGTATCTGCTACTGAAAATTCAGTTGTTCATTTTCTTTATGAGGATATTTTTACTCGCTTTGGTGTTCCAAGAGAAATTGTGACAGATCGAGGAAGCCAATTCACATCCAACCTGGTGGAGAAGCTGATGGAAGAATACAAAATCAAGCATAGAAGATCTACTCCTTACCATCCGCAAGCAAATGGTCAAGTGGAGTCTACCAACAAAGTTCTCAAAAGTATCATCACCAAAACTGTTCATCTACATAGAAGAGATTGGGCAGAAAGGCTTCCTGAAGCCTTGTGGGCCTACAGAACTACATGGAGAAATACAACTGGACATTCTCCCTATGAACTTGTTTATGGGAAAGAAGTCCTGCTCCCCATTGAGTTCCAAGTCAAGACCTTCAAGATAGCAGTTCAGTTGGGGATGGACTTATCAGAAGCCCAAAAGCATAGAATGGAGCAGTTGAATGAGCTAGATGAGATCAGACAAGAAGCAATTTTAAGAACCGATCTAGTTCAATATCAAAGAGCTAAATGGCATGACAAGTACATCAAAGAGAAGAAGTTTCAAGAAGGAGATTGGGCATTGTTATTTGATTCCAAGTTTAAAGATTTCAAAGGAAAATTTCAAACTCATTGGCTTGGGCCATATGAGATTGACAAGATATTTAGCAATGGAGTGGTAAGAATCAAGACCATTGATGAGTTTCAAACTCCTCTTATTGTGAATGGCCACAGATTGAAAGTTTATCATAAGCCACTCTCAAAAGAGGAATTTGTCAAAATGTTTCAAGAAAATTCTGCAATCAGGCTGGTACAGAAGAATTCTTCTTCTCCACTAGCCTAGCTTTTGTTCTTTTCAGTTTAAAAAAAAAAAAAAAAAAAAAATTGTATAAGCCTGAAAACCAATCACTGATTAGCAGTCTTATACAGAAAATGTAGGGTGAAAATCAAGAACACCTGACACCCTATATTTTCCAAAAAAAATCTCTCTTTCATTTCACAAGTTTTGTGACCACCCACTCCATTCCATTCCACTTCATTTCACTCCACTTCATTCCATTTCACTTCATTTTATCTATTTCATTCCATTTCACCAATAAAATTCTCTTTCATGACCATTTCCATTTATTCAATTGTCATCCGTTCATTTCCATTCACCCAAATAATAGTTGTGTCAGTTTCCGCAGCTGACATCTGTTTCCGCAGCTGACACCAGTTTCCGCAGCCAGAAGCAGATTCCGCAGCTACCACTCTGTTTTTCAAAAGAATGTACAGCCAGATGTTATTTCCACAATCATGAAATCAAATGCAGGTATGAGGACCAATTATGAAGACATGGAGCATTCAAGATATCAATGAGGAGCAACTAATTGAAGACCAAGGAAAAATGGCAAGAATTCCAAGGTATGAGTAAAAATTTATTTCAAATAGCATTTAAAACACATTTTTATATAGTTATAAACCATAAGCTTCATTATGTGCAACGATTGTATTGACAAACTCCGTAACCACTCCATGATCTCTGTAAAATCCTCCCACAATCCTTGCATTCATTCTCAAACGGTCCCATAATTAAACCTCTGATCTTCACTCATACTCTGATATTCCACCTGCGACAATGAAACGTAGTTGATTTGACTACGGATTCTTTCAGCTGCATAAAATCCGTAGCCATTGTATAAACGTGCTTACATTTATTTTGCAGCCACCAAATTTTAAAAACATTGTCGGATGTGTTATACTCCTCCTATTGTTCTATTAATCTCACAGCCGCATTTATGTCGTGCTCACGTAACCCTTCTCTGTTCCGCTTCACTCCATTTTCATTCTCTGTTACGCTGCAGTCTGTATACCCACTCTCTGATATCTACCTACAGTCATCGTGCTCATTTCCGTTCATTTAGCCGTCCTACTTCCATTAAACCCTCCTCACGCAGGCAAGTTTTTAAAGGGCAGAAAGAAGGATGGGTAAATTGTTGAGAGCAGAACCAGAGGGACATAAATTCATGGAAGGATACCCGCAAGTCAGGGATATATTGAAGAAGGCAAAGTGGTTGCGGTTTATCCAAAAGTTTAGAGGCTACCATAAAGAGGTGACAAAAGCTTTTGCAAGGTCTTTCAATGGCCTGGAGGTAGAGATTGGAGACCTTAAGTTTACGGTGAATGAGGCATCTATAGCAATTTCCACAGAGCTTCTTCAAGAGGGTGAACGTTGGTTTAAGAATAAAAGCATTAGTGATGAAGCCTGGAGAGTGATTCTACATAACCCAGGTATGGACATAACTATTTTTAAAAGAGGAATTCCTGTTCATGCTTTGAAAGAGGAATGGGCTACTTTGCTGCTAGTTGTTCAAAAATTTATCACCTGTGAGGGCCGTTTTGGGTCAATGTATATGTACCATACCAGATTTCTGATGAACTTTCTAAATAACCAGACTCTTAATCTGCCATATTTTCTATTAAATAGTTTGAAGAAAATGTCTGTGACTGTTCAGAAGCATTTAGGGGATGTAGAACCACATCTATATCACCATGGTTTTGTAAAAAAATTTATTGAAAAACAGTTAAAAGAGAAGAAGGATACATGGGAAAAAATTTTGATTAGAAATTTCTTTGAGGAACCTCGAGAAATTCCTGAAGGTAGTACATCAAGAAGGAGTAGGAGAAAAAGAACAAATGATGAAATTCAAAGTACTCCTACTACTACAATTGAAAGAACTAGTGGGGAAGAGAGATTGTCAAAAAGGAAGAAGAAAGAAACCAAGGGTAAAAAGCCAATAACATCAAAAGAGAGAAAAAGTATTGAGGCTATGCATCAAACCCCTTCTTCCGAAGAAGATCATCAAGTGTTATCTGAAAGACTAGTTCACCTTCAAGAACAGTCATCTATGGCCAAGAAAAAAGGGAAAGGAAAACAAAAGCAAAAAGACAGTGGTCCACAGCGTATAAGAAGAAGTTCCAGGCTTAAGGGGAAGTTGAGGAAAACGCAAATGAAAGGACCCCATTTTATTGATTTGGGGGAAGAAACATCTGAACAATTCCCAGCTGGCCATAGTCCATCTCACTCTCAGTCAGACAGTGAACCTAGTTCATTTCATTCTCAGTCAGACATTGAACATAGTCCATCCCATTCTCAGCCAGACGTTAATGTGAGTCCTTCTCAGCCAGATTCTGAAGACAACTCTCCTCCACGGCATTTTGGGGACAGCCCAATAAAAACGACACCTGAGATAGACCCAAAGCAACAAGAAGTATATGATCATATAGAATCTTTAGAAAAAGCAGCTACGGGTCCCAGTACTTCGTCCATTCAGCCTCACACAGCACAGGATGATTTAGTCCAATCACTGAAACAAGAAGTCTTTGAGCTAGAGCTTTTAAATAGACACATTAAAAATGAAAATGAGACATTGAAGGAACAAAGTAAATTGGACAAAATCATTCATGATAATACCATGCTACATCTGGGACTATGGTAGAAGAAGAATAGGAAATTGAAGAGGAAATGCCAGAAGTTAAGCAGAGCACTGATTAATATCAAATTCAAATGCTTGATGAAAAAGCCCAGGATGTTAGCAGCACCAAGGAAGAGGAGGAGAGGACTGGATGTACTGGCTGAAGTGTCAAGGCATATGAATTGAAGAAGGATTATCAAAATTTTGGTTGCATGAGGACATGCAACACCTTCACAGTGGGGGTATGTTGAGTCTCAAATCTGCATCTTTTCCATACACCGTTCTAGACCTTTTTCATTCACCTGAACCTTCTAAGTTGTCAATATCATTGCATATCAATTGTAAAAGAGCATCTAAAATGGTATTTAACTATGTTTTGTGTCTGCTGTTTGATTTAGATTTTTGCTCATTTAGTTGCGGAATCTTGCCACTTTCCGCAGCTGCTGCAACTTTCCGTAGCCATTTTGTGAAAGTCTATGTTACAGGTGTCTTCAGGCAATTCGAGCCACATGAGCAAGTCAGAAATGATGTGGACATGGATCGTGTCCTATTGGCTCGGGAAAATTCACCTAAGGAGGCTGCGGTCAAAGGTGGCCAAGTGGAAGTCAACCGTAGAGTCCCACGGTGACAGGACTTTGTTTCTCATCACGTGAAGATTTGTATGACCGTTTCTAATTTACGGGAGACACATCAACACCTGTACACGGCTCCATAAGCCGAATCCAACATCCACTCTTCATAGATTTACTCCTCACCGCGGCCATGATGCTGGATCTCTGGACGTGATGGTTCACATGTCTCTATCAGCACAAACTTTAGGAAATTAGTTATATCACCTTTGTTATAAATAACGCGTTTGCATACGCATAATAGTTAGCCTCCATATAGCTCTGTAATGTAATTGCGTTGCCACTGTGCTGTAATATCATTTCTCTATTATGACTGCATTTTAATACATAAGAAGACTCTATTTCCAAGCGTAATTCGTATTTGAAGGTTGTTGCCCGAGGCTGGTGCAGAGGGCCCCTGCACACGCTGAGGTTTTGTGCATTACTGTATAGTTTCTTGTTTTATTTCTTTAAGTTCATTGTGCCATAAGTCATTCATGTGTTTATACATTGCATCTTTCATGGTATTTATGCTTCATCTCTGTTCATAATCTTTCATGCTTTACATTTTACTTCTGTTCATAATCTTTCACGTTTTATGTTGTTGTTAACTGATTAGTGTTCTTGTTTCAGATTACAAATAGGCAGCCCGGGCATTTGCATATCTTTTGACTAATTACATGGAATCAATATTGTTCTGCTGCTAATTTATTTTTCTTAGTTTTTGTTTAATTCCAGTACTGCTTTGTTTATTTCAGTCTTGCACATTTGTTTCAGTAGTGAGATTTAGATATATTAAATTGCTCATCTCATTTTCAGTTACCTTCGAAAGCCACAGATGGACTGATGGTGAGGGATTGAAGTATGAGTGTGTAGTTTGATATTAGTTTACTTTCTACAAGTTAGATATATTAAATTGCTCATGTCATTTTCAGTTACCTCCGAAAGCCACAGCTGGACTGATGGTGAGGGATTGACGTATGAGTGTGTAGTCCATACTTATTCCACTTTCGCAAGTTAGACATATGGCCTACTTCATGTCATTTTCGGGCTACTCTCCGAAAGCCACACCGGACCGATGGTGAGGGATTGAAGTATGAGTGTGTAGTTTGATATTAGTTTCTTTTTCTCGCAAAATTAGATATCGCATTGCTCAAGTTGTTTATGGTTATCGATTATACAGAATGATCTAATTGGTGAATATTAGAATATAGTTGATGTAATTTGATTTAGATTTACTTTATTATAGGTTCTTGGATTTCTTTAGCAGGTTTTCTTTTAAATATTTACAGATAATTTATTTTCATGCTCACAGGTTATTGTTTGATTTATTAGCTAGCAGCACATTTTCATTTCCTTTCAAGTTTTGTCATTGTATGTTTCAAATTCCTTTTTAAGTTTGAAGTTGGTAAATCATTATAAAGGATATCATTGCCTTGAACAATCATAACCATACTTTTTTTTATTTTATAATTTCCATCTCACATTAGAAAACCAAAACGACAAAAAGGTAAGAAATAGGTTATCTTGCACATATAGTGCACCACACTTCATCAGCTTACGAATCCCGTATTGATAAATTAATGTAGCAATTTAGGACACACTAAATTGACCAAACACTATCCTTAGGCAGCTTCAAGTGTGGAATCAATGTCCTGGAGTGTGCTTTTTGTGGTCCCAGAAAGTGACTTCCGCCACTCCCAAGATTGCATGCTTTTTGGGTCAAAAGGCACGCAAGGGCGCGCTTATCAAAGGATTTTGCATTCAAAATAATTTTTGACTAGTTCAAATTTGATTTTTCCTCAAACCTTAGAGATTTTTTAAATACTTTCATATTCTCTAATGTCTCTCAGCCCTGTAATTCATTCTGCGTAACATTAAATAATGTCATCTTTGCTTGTACAATTTTCCAGTGATAACAATCACCAAAATCAATTCTCAGCACTTGGGAATAACCTTTTAGCCAAGAATCATCCAGCAAATATAAGAAATATTCACACATCCAAATGACTAAATAAATTTGAAGCAAAACTAGTTCATGAAAATTATGCTAATTTAACCAAAAAGTGTACTTAGCTTGGTGTGGAGGGCCTCCACCCTTTCCTTGCACACTTGAATAACTTCTCAACTACAGAAAATTCAATCAAACATCCACAACATGAATAGAAAATAGAAGGTGGAACTGGTTCCTCAAATTATCTCAAAATATTCAGAAGTCTCAAAATAAAATTATACAAATTCTCCATGCTTGAATGGTCCATAAGGTTGGTTTAAATAGACAAATAATAAACAAATTGAGCTATAATGTCTCTAACAGTCCTATCCATCCTAATCCCATCCATCTAGGTCGAACTCATCCATTCAGTTTCGCAAAATCAGGAAAATCCCAAAAAATACTAATTATGCCATTTTTCCTAGGGATTTCTGAAAAACAGGTCAAGTTTGACCAGCATTGGCCGAGCCTGTTTAAGCTCAGTCTGACCGAACCAATAGATTTTTTTCCATCCGTGGTTCCAAAGCTTTCCAAATCTATGCTCAGCTCGCACGCAGGTGTCCTGCACATATGACTTCCATGAAGCCATTACGGGAATTTTCATTTCTATTCAAAAATACTCTTAAAACCTAACTTTTACAAAAATTAAAAAAAAAAAAAAAACTTAATTTAATTACCTGAATATGCATAATAAGGTAAAAATAAGGCATATATGGATGATATAAGGTGGAATATGATGGAAATTAGATGGAAATTTTATAAGAAAAAATGACCAAAATTGAGGGCCAACAGTGCTACCATTTTGTCTCACTAATGCTCAGCAACCTTTACTTGCTTAATGAACAGTATACTCAAAAAATAAATTCTTCTATTCATTGATGATATTCTCATTGAAATTTTCAACAAGAAAGAGTGAAATTGTCAACCAGAAAGGAAAAAATTGACTAGATACAGGTGTGGGATTCCAGTCACACATGAGTGAGGAATCCAGTTACACATAAGTGCTAAATGTGGGCATCTAATTTATTTAACCCTTAAATAAATTGGAAAATAAATTGTAATTTCATCTCATAACAACTTGTATCAGTTAACTAAGTTAGAAAGACTGAGTTAGCTCAATAATTTCGAGTTGAGGGTGAAAGGTGAGGCATGTAGAGTGATTCTTTTATTTTTGGGGTCCAGTTGCAGGTACTGCACTAGTTGGATACATGTGTAATCAGTTAACTCAAATTGATTGAGTTAAAATCAATTTAACTAGTTCTAACTAAGTGATGAGCTAGTGAGAGGTCCATTGAATTAAATTAGATTTATTCACAAGTAGTGATCAATCAGATAACTGATGATTTGCTATTAATAGCTACATGCATGTCAATTATGATGAAGACTCAGTTGAGATAGAGGTTAAAGGTAACTTAACTATCAGTTGTATTATTAGAAAATTACTCAGGCGTAATTATAAAGTCACAAAAACGCTCATCATGGATTTTGCAGTCAAGGAATGTTAATTATACAATTTAATAGGGATTAATTTCCTAGGGATTGTGTGAGCAAGGTTGGGCTAAGGAGGGGCTTAGAATTGGCTAAGTGTTGATCAATTTTTCCTAAGAATTGCTTGTCAGTTTTGAGTAGGATCAGGGTGAGACAATCGGTAGAGTGCAGGATTTTCTCGGTGTGAAAAATCATTGTATTGTTTCATGATTCTTTGACTATGTACAATATATGATAGAGGGGTTTTGAGCAGGTGCTTTCCCCATATACATATTGTGTTGTGTGATTGATAATTTCCTTTCTCTTACTTGCATGTGATTGAGCGATCGTGTTTTATATTCCACAAATATAGTAGAAGGATTCAGTATCTTGTTTTAGTACATTACATGATCGGATTGAATCCATTGGTATAGAGATTCTATATAATTTCTACAATTCTGGTATATTCTAGAAATGAAGAAGAGTATAAAGAAAACTTAAAGTTAGTGTTGAAAACTTTAAGGGAGAATCAATTGTATGCTAAATACAGCAAATGTGAGTTCTAAAAAACCATAATACAACATTCAGATCACATTATGTTTAAGGAAGGACTAGCAGTTGATCCTGAAAAAGTTAAAGCCATGGTCAAATGGCCTATACCAAAGGATGTGATTGTTCTTCAATCATTTATGGGACTCGTTAGATATTACTATAGATTCATCAAGGGGATTACGAAGATAGCATATCCCACAACCACTTTACAGAAAAAGTGAGTGAAATTTGAATGGAATACAAAATGTCAGAATGTTTTTGAAAAGATGAAATATTTACTCACAACAAATCCCATCCTAAAATTGGTAGATCCAAATAAATAATTTACAATATGCAGTGATGCTTGTATGGAAGGGTTATGGGGAGTTTTATTACAAGATAATACAGTAATAACTTATGACTCTAGGAAGATGAAAATACATGAAGGAAACTATGTTGTTTATGACTTAGAGCTAGTTGATGTTATACCTGCCTGAAGGATGTGGAGGCATTATTTGTTAGGAAAAAAAATACATTGGAAATTGATTATATGAGCCTAAAATATTTTTTTATCCAACTAGATCTCAATGCTACACAAGATAGATGGATGGTGTTCCTTAGTGAGTTGTTAAAGGGAAGTTCACTATTAGTTGTGATATTAGCAAGTTGCTCAAATGCAATGAAAACACCACAGGATGCCCATGATACTCAGCACAGTTGAGGAAGGTTGAAATTCCCAAAGAATAGGGATTGAATTCATCAGGAATTGCGTGAGCAAGGCAGGCTGAAGACAGACTGAGAATTGGCTAAGTACTAGCCCGATTTTGTTTGGATCAGTGTGAGATGATAGGCAAAGTGCAGGAGACTCTTGTGAGAAGAGTGCATTGTAATCATTTCATGATTCCTTGTGGAATATACAATAGAAGATAAAGGGGTTTTGAGCAGTAAGATTTCCCCGAGAAAATATCTGTGTTGTGGTTTGATTTGCTTATTTCTTTGCTTAATGTGATTGGCGATTGTGTTTAATTTCCACAATTGATTTGTAGAAGTGATTCAATATCTAGCTTTAGTAAATTGTTAGATCGGATTGAATCCATGATATACATATTGTTTGTATAATTTTTACAGTTATCAACCGAATTACAGATATAGATACAAATATATTGGTTAAAATTTGACTTACCTTAACTTTTTTTAGCTTTGATGGTGAATTCTAAGAACAAGCTTGTGGTGTTTCCATGGGTTCTCCTCTTTCCCCTGTCGTGTCCAAATTGTTCATGGAGGACTTTGAATCCAAAGCATGGTCCCCGATTCAATTCAAGCTAAAGCTTTGGAAAATGTTTATTGATGACACTTGCGTCATCTGGCCTCATTGGGGGGAAAAGTTGTATGTATTTTCTTATCATCTTAACAATCAGACTAACTCCTTCAAGTTTAATATGGAATGTTAAATCAATGGTAGGTTGTGTTTCCTTAACGTTATTATATCTAAAAAGGATGATGGTTCTTTCTCACACCTAGTCTTTCGTAAGAAAACTCAAACGGAGCAATATCTTCATGCTAAGTCCCATCATTATCCTGCAAAAAAACTGGGAGTTCTCAACACGTTAGCTACTCGTAATTTAATAATTTCTTATGATAATCACCTTGATGATGAAAATACCCATCTCCTTAAGGTATTCAAAAATAATGGCTATCTTGACAACCAATGTCTCAAAGCTTTCCTTAAAGCGGCCAAAGATCCTAAGATAATAAAAGAACCCAGAGATTGGATTATGGGATGCATCTTCCCTGTATCCAAGGGACCATTGACAAGATTGCTAGGATATTGACAAAGCACAAGGTTCATTCAATATTTAGGCCCCTAAATACCATTCAAATCTCCCTAAGATCAATCAAATACCTGGTGGACCCTAAGAATATGAAAGGTGTTTATGTTATCGCATGTTCTTGTGGGACCCTTGCATTAGTGAAATTTTTCGCTCAATTAATCAAAGGATTCATGAGCACACAATGGACATCAAACATGGTACGATCCGCCCCTCAACATTTGCGGAATATGCAGAAAATATAAAACACCACATATGTATTGAAGAGACTTGGATATTGCAAGGATTGATCATTTCCATCACCAAAAGTTTAGGGAGGCCATAGAGATTGAAAGGAGGCATAGTAATCTTAATAGAAATGATGGCTGGAAAATTAGTAGTTGTTATATCCATAGCCTTTCCTCTTAAGGTTTTTATGTTTTTTTACTCCTGTTCAGTTAATTGTTTTCCTCTTGTGATTTCGTTTTGTATGACTCTTCCTATTTTACATTTACAAGCTTAATTTTTCTATTTATTTAATTAAATGAATAATTATTAACTGATAATGTTTTCCTTTAAAACTATTCTATTTTTCTAGTTCGTTTTAATTTTATAATCATGTATTTCTATCCATTCTTCCTTAATTTAATCTTATTCTTTATATTTTTCTTAATTTTCTTAATTTTTTTATTTAATCTTAAAACTCATATCTCTCAATTGATTATTTACTCATGGTTGTATTTTTCTATTTTTTTTAATTGTATGCTGAATTTTTTAGTTTTTTTAATATATATAAGCCAACGTGGTCTAGAGCAGTCGGTGATGGGATGCACTGTTAAAGCACTTCGTCTGCAAGGTCACTGGTTCGAAACTCGTGGGTGATTAGGATTAGTCTAAACTACCAATATATATATATATATATATATATATATATATATATATATATATATATATATATATATATATATATAATGTCTTCAATCTAATTATTCTCATCATTGTTTATTAGTTTTGTATTTTAAATATTTTATATTTAATTATTGAGAATGAGTTTTAATGTATTAGTTAATTTTTGTTCTTAATTTTGATACATTTTTTGTTATTTTGTATTATATTTGGTGTTCCATTTTTTTTATTGTGGGTATGCATAATAACTATAACACTTGACTTAGACTTATAGTTGGGGAATGTAAAACTGCGAGATACAATGTATTAGTATGATGAAAATAACCCCTTGTCTGAATAGAAATATTTTCCCTTTTCTTCTTATGTCAAATCTAGAATTTTTGATGTGTAATTGTAAAATATCTTTGATGTGTTCATCAAAGACGTATACATAAAAGTTTGGATAACAGTAATACCAAACTAGGTCATTTGAAAGCAGAGAAACAATCCCACCAAGTAGGGAGTCAACATATTTATTATTTTTCATATCTTTGATTGTGGCCAAGACACAAGTATTAAACACTTTGTGGGTTAAAGCAGAGATTCCTACCCTTTTACACCGAAGATTAACATAATATGTGTTATGATATTGTGCTTATTTTTGTTGCTTTTTGAGATCTAATAAAGGGATTTTTTCGATAGATTCTGCATTTTCTTGAATTTGGCTCACACATTATTTGACAAACACTTTTGTAATAGCCTTTAAATGGAACATAGAGAAATCATAATAGACTCATAATGGTTCATTGAAGGAAGCTTCCAATATGAAGAAGGCTAATTTTCAACAATCTCTAATTCAACAATAGTTATCATAGAAGACTAAGCTTTATCAAAAAGAAAAAAGCTTCCAACATAAAGAAAGCTAATTTTCAACAATCTCTAATTCAACAATATTTATCATAGAAGGAAAAACTTTATCACAAAAATTTTGTATATCAAGATCTCGAGTCTTTTACTCTCCTATGTGATTTGTTTTTTATGTTTGATTTCTAATAGAATAGTCATTTTCTATCATCATTGTTTATTAGTTTGTCGTTTAAATGTTATATATATATATATATATATATATATATATATATATATATATATATATATATAATTTTTAAATAATTTATATTTTCACGATCTAATTTTCAACTTCAACAATATTGATTTGAAATTATAAAGTTAATTGCATTGTTTTTTATTTGGTGAATGCGACAGTTGCGTTTATGTATATAATTTACAAAAAAAAAAATATCAATTATTAATTGAAAAAAAGGCATATTAATTTTAATTTTATTATTATTTTGTTTTTTTAAATTAATACTCTAACAAATATTTAAAAAAAAACAATATTTATATATATATATATATATATATATATATATATTATTTTTAAATAATTTATATTTTCACAATCTAATTTTCAACTTCATCAATATTGATTTAAAATTATAAAGTTAAATGCATTGTTTTTCTATGTAGTGAATTATATATATATATATATATATATATATATATATATATATATATATATATATATATATATATATATATATATATATATATATATATATATATATAATTTACAAAGAAAAAATATCAATTATTTATTGAAAAAAATATATTAATTTTTAATTTTATTATTATTTTGTTTTTTAAAATTAATATTTTAACAATTATTTAATAGGTCATAGTTAAGATTAATCATTTCTATCATTGTAAGTTAAGAGAGATGTTAGAAATTGAAAAAAGACTCGTTAATCTCAATAGAGAGAGATGACGATTGGAATATGAGCCGGTGTTGGATCCCTACCTTACTTACTCTATATTCTTAATGGTCTTGTATTTTCCACCCTTTCTTTTCTTTTTTTCCTTGAGCCTCATGAAAAAGGAAAAGAAAATTAATAAAAATAAATAAATAAATATAAATATAAATAAAATAAATAAATAAAATAAAATAAGTACATAAATAAATAATGATGATGGTCGTGGTAATTAACGTCGACTAAGACCAATCTTTGGTCTATCAGACCTAAGGAAAAGAGTTATTTAATTTGATTTAAGATTTTATTCCTATGCTCAAAAATCTTGGAGAGAAGCCTCCCGAGTTCACTATAATTTTGGCATCTTAAAAGGCTAGGAAGGTAGATTATGAAATTGAGCTCTAATGTGGTTGTACGTGGGGGCACTCTAAGAGGAAGTGATTTTCATCCTCGATGTTCATATTCTCACAGAGATGGCAGATCCTTTCCATCCATGGTGTTTTAGGAATTGTCCAATGACCTATTTCACTATGGAGCTCATGAGAATTCATTCTAATCTTGGCTATATTAATTTTCTTCTTTGAGCTAGTTAAAACAGATAGATACTTTTGATCTTCCAGGGTGGGGTTGATGACCTCCTTATAATATCTTAATTTTATTTTAGCTGCTAGATCTTTCTCACACCACATTTTTTCTTTGAACTTAGAAGTATCAATTTTTTTAATGTTATTAATGTTTTGCAATGCAACATTCTCGTCGATCTCCCAATGGTTTAACCAGACCCTGGTGTCTTTATACCAACCTTGTTTAAGCCTTAGGTGGTTTTGGCTGGAATTTAAAGCTAGCTTAGGAAGTCTATGGTCTCCTATGTTATTGAGCTTGTGCTTGTACAACAAAATCCTAGTCATATCTAGGCTCTCGATAGGGGAAAGACCCACTTCTATAAGGAGAATAGGATAGGGTATATTGCTAAATTAATTTTAAGGTTATAAGTTATAAAACGCTTCTGGATTTACTCAATCTTTCTCCAGGATTCTCTAGAGATGTTGCAACCCCAAACCTCACATCCATATAACATAAGAGGAGTGACTAAAGTTTCAAAGAGGAACTTCTTTCTATCCCACATTACGAGGTTTGTCGTTTTACAATTATTTTCAAGACCAAAATAAGCTTTCCACCCCCCATTAATCCTTTTCTGAATGCTATAGTTCCAGTTGAACTTGTAATGAATATCAATTCCTAGGTACTTGGAAGAAAACACTTCCTCCAAGTTACTATTGTCATACATAAAATTAGCGTAAGTGTCCTTCTTGGATTTGATAATCATAACTTTTGTTTTATCAGTGTTAACATACGTACCCATGTTCGAGAAGAAATCCTTAAGAAGTCTAAGTTGCTTATCAAGATCAGATGGGCACCTTGCGAGAAGAACAATATCATCAGCATAGAGAAGAAGGATGATGACTATCCCAACTAAGATCGTGCCAGCACATCCTTCTTCCTCTAAACAACCTTCTAGCTTGTCGATGTAAATTCCAAATAGGGTAGGGGAGAGGGGGCAACCTTGTTTAACTCTGATATTACACTTAATATCTTTCGACCACCCCTCATTGCTCTTTAACTTGGAAATTACATTCTTGTATAACCTTATAGCGGTCGCTCTTAGTTCGAAAGGAACATTTAGCTCTTCTAATCTATTCCATAGGTTGTTTCTAGGAACCATATCAAAAGCCTTTCTAAAGTCCACAAAGCAACAGAAGAGATTGGATTTATCATTGCGGCATTCCTCCACAATGATCCTAAGCATAACGAGGTGGTCTGTTGTTGAGTGTTGCCTTCTAAAACCCGCTTGGCCTTTAGCCCGCTTACCTTCAATTTCAAGCCAAATGCTCAACTTATTTTCTAAAATAATACCATATAACTTGGCTAAGAGAGGGCTGATCATAATTTTCTGGTAATTAGAGGGGTTATTTGTATCCCCACTTTTAAAAATATGGATAATGAGGCTCTGAGTCCAAGGTTTAGGGAACCCTTGCTTGACCACTTGGTTGAAAAGCTTGTGGATGTGGGGGATGAGGACAGGACCTCTCATTTTTAAGATTTCCGCTTGGTAACCTTCAATGTCTTTAGCTTTCCCATTTTCCAGGCGTTTAACCCCAAAATAAATGTCTTCTAATGAGAAAACTTCTTTCATTGCGAGCAGGGTTTCAAAATCCCTAGCATTTGGAGATTCATAAAGCTTTTTAAGATAGGAATTCTAGTGATCGTGTAAAGCAATTTTATTATTATCTTTAGTTTTCCTAGTTATAATCTGCCTCCAGAATTTCTTAGGAGCCATCTTAGAGAGGTGTAAGAGATTCTCTTGTATTTTACGAATATATTTCCTTTTTTCCTTTTAGTTAGGGCTTTGTAGATTTTTATCTTGTCAATTTTGAGAGATTCATCAATAGCTTCCTTAATTTCTCTCCTCGCACTTTTACAATTTTTGTCATACCATGGGTTGGTTTTGCTATTTCTTTTATTACTTGAGACTTCAATTGAGAACTTGTTAATAGAATATGAGAGGGTTGTAGTAAAATTATGATAGAGGTCATCTATGTTGTCTATACTAGATAAAGGAAGAAAATTAGTTTTTAATTCATTTAGAAAGAGATCATTTTTATTTCTATCAAAGATTAAGTTCTTTTGACTATAGGATTATCTTCTATGGGATCTCTATGCATGAAAAAATTGAGAGTTATGAGTAAAGGCCTATGATCAGAGTCAAGCTCGTGGTCTTCTAAGATGTCAAAACTTATTATTTCGTTGTATAAAGGGAGATCAAAAATAAAATAGTCTACCACGTTGCTACCAAGCCCATGGATGAAGGTCATCTGGCTAGAATTGGGCCACTTCTTTATACCGTTGCAAATTATGAGATCCTGAGCACTATAGAGCTTGACTAGCTTCGACCCAAACAAATTATCCCCAAGGTCTTCAGAGCTCCTTTTGTACCGGCTAGCCAGAGTAAGGTCTTTGTCTAACCAAAGAGGATTGGGGTTGGAATGATTACTTAGAAGAATAGCTTGGTTACTTGAAGTTCGAGCATTAAAGTCACCCACTATAAGGATATTACCTTCATTCCTTAGACTAGAAATATCATTCTCTAAACCATTGTAAGGACTATTTTTATCTAGATTATTTTTCTTATAGAAGTTAGAATTAATGGGGGGGGGATAACAAATTGCTATGTAGGTCTTTTTATCATGAATGTCAGTAATCTCAATCCAACTATATTGGTTGTAAGGGTCGTTTTTATAAATCCTAGCATAGGGGGGAGATGTTCTTCTTAATGTAGCAAGCTATGCCCCCAACGCCTCTATGGGAGGATCGCTTGTTCCAAGTAGACCATAGTGCAAAGCCATCTATGTTAGGGACCTTAGATTCTTCGTGCTCCCAAGTTTCAACAAGAAATATAATATCAACATCATTTGATATCCAACTTAGTTTGGGGCCTTTGTTTCATGGAAAACCCTGACAGTTCCAAGAAAGAATTCGGAGCATGTTGAATTTCTATTTATTACTATCTTTTTGGTTTCTATCTCGAATAACAGCTTTTTTATTTCTGATTATTGCCCATTTTCCTTCCTTCCTAGCTTCTTTTACCTTTTGAACCTCCTTTCTTAATTCTTCTTGATCTTCTGGAATGAGATATTCGTTTATAAATATTCTCGTTCCTTTTAGAATTGAGGTTTTACTAAGTATGTCATATTTATGGTCAGTAGAGCCCACCTTTATTCGGATCAGCCTTCCTTTATTCTCAGTTAATTTCCCTAACCTTGTTGCTTCTGTGAGACATGTGGTTTCAATTTGTAATCTATTATGTAATTTTGTCTGGGTTATGCCTAAAGTATCCTCTTCTACCTCCTCTTTCAAACCGAAGATTATAAGGTTCAAGGCCCTTTTGTTACGCTCATGGTCTAATTCGATCAATTTTTTCATTTCATCTTTAATTGGTTTGATATCTAATTTACCTGCCCCACTATTTAGGGTGAGACTGTTGTTAACTTTTTCTTCTAGTTCTTTAATCATGTCCTTCATTTTAAGACTCTCTATATTATCAGCATCTCCTTGCTGGCATGTTTGGTTCGTATCTTGGTTTTGTTTTTCTATGACCTACAACCTAGTCTCCATTGCCTCCATTTTATTCTCCAATAGTTTTATTTTATTTTTTATTTGTTTTTGGATCTAGTCTTCAAGAGATGTGAATTTGTTTTCCAGCATGGCTTCTAACTGGGTTTGTAGCTTGACTTCTCTTTCTTCTCTACGTTTCTCTAAAGACTCTATATACTCATAAAGGCTCTGTAAAGTAACTGTTCTAGGTCTACCTTTGGTAATCTTTGGTAGCTGTGGTGAATTATTCATACTTGAGAATATATGAGCAAATATGTATTAGAAAAAGATAAGGAATGTATGCACCTAAATATCAGTAAACCGGACAGTTGACCTTTAATCAAGAAAATTCACCGCAAAATTTTCACCCCAGAAATTCACCACAGACCCAAGTATTAATGGAGAAAATTCACCGCAGACCCAAGTATTAATGGAGAAAATTCACCACAGACCCAAGTGTTAATGTAGAAAGTAGACCCAAATATTAATCGAGAAAATTGACAGCAGAATTTTCACCGCAGACCCAAGTATTAATCGAGTATATAAATAAGTAGAATATATATATATATATATATATATATATATATATATATATATATATATATATATATATATATTATATATATATATATATATATATCACTATTATTAAATAATTAATTAATTAATTAAAACTAGTCGTTATTAATCGAATTCAATTTTCAAAGTTAAACTAGTTTGGTCATTTTTACATCTATTTAAACTCAACTTTTGAATCTTCTCTCACCTTATCCTATGATGAATCACACTAGTTGATTCGAAACGAGTCCATTTGAATATGATTATTACCAAAAAAATTCCATAATATATATTATTTTTAAATAATTTCTATTTTCGTAATCTAATTTTCAACTTCATTAATATTGATTTGAAATTATAAAATTAATTGCATTGTTTTTTCTATTTGGAGAAGACGATAGTTGCATTTATATATATAACTTGAACAAAGCATATTAATTTTTAATTTTATTATTATTTTATTTTTTTAAATTAATACTTCAACAAACATTTAATATATATATTATTTTTAAATAAATTATATTTTCAAAATGTAATTTTCAACTTCATCAATATTGATTTGAAATTAAAATAATTTAATATAATAAAACACCATTAAAATTAGAAGGATGTTTCCCTTGACCTTTTATAAAAAGGTCCTCCACATCACTAATATAGTAATATGTTATTAGGAGACAAAGAAGACTATTTTGATAGTAGGCTGATATTGGTAGATTTGTAAGGTTGAGTAAATTATTTGTTAATGTAATAAAGTCATGTATGAGAGGGTCAAGGGTGACTATCAATAATTGAATTTCACAAAGGACAAAACCTTGCTACGTGTTTTTGCAACCTGCCCTTTGAAAAAGTAACAACTTTTTACACGAGAAATTAAAAAATATTAATAATTCAGTGGGGATAGTTGACCTGCCGTGGGCCTCCCCTAGCTGCTTGGATAACGCCAGCCACCTCCTGTCCCGCCGCCGACTTTGGACGTATAGTTATGGATTTGTTTTGTCTTTCTTAGTCTTTACATTTGAGCAAAAGACACATTTTATTAAATGTGATATTCTAATATAAGATTGTGGGATCAAAATAATCTTTGTTTAGTCATTTAGATTTGAGCAAAATACCAATTTTATTAATTGTGATAATATAATATAAGATTTTGTGATCATGGTGGATTAATTTGAGTGGTTAGGTATTTTGAATTTCATATAAGAGTTTTGACTTGATTCCAGTGTCATTGTTATAAGTTTTATTTAAAAAAATTATTATATATTTTATTAGGGTTTTTTTAATTGTAATCCGTGTTAATGATTTAGTGTTAACTAAAAAATAATATAGTTTTACTTTTTGGTTGAGGCTTAAATATCTAATATTATTTGTGAGGGAGAATGTGCTTATAAAATTTTATAAGTTTTAAAATAAATAAAGTTTTTTCTTTATAAAATTAATTATAATACAGAGACTAAGTATAAATAAATAAATAAATTTTATATAAAAGTTTTGATTTGGTTCTAGTGTCATTGTTATAAGTTTTATTTAAAAAAATTATTACATATTTTATAAGGGTTTTTTTAATTGTAATTAGTGTTAAATAAAAAATAGTATAATTGTACTTTTTGGTTGATGCTTAAATATGTAATGTTATTTGTAAGAGAGAATGTGTTTATAAACTTTTATCAAATTTAAAATTTAATAAAAAAAAAAATCAATAAAATTAATTATAATACAGAGACTAAGTAAAAATAAATAAATAAATAAATTTCATATAACAGTTTTGAATTTCTAGTGTCATTGTTATAAGTTCTATTTAAAAAAATTATTACATATTTTATTAGAGTTTTTTTAATTGTAATTAGTGTTAATGATTTAGTGTTAAATAAAAAATAATATAATTGTACTTTTTGGTTGTGTTATTTGTGAGAGAGAATGTGCTTATACAATTTTATTAAATTTAAAAATAAATAAAGTTTTTTCTCAATAAAATTAATTATTATATATATATAAATTTGAGAAAGAAAATGTAAGAACAATCTTGGGGATTAGCCATCATATTTGTATATATAAACGATGTTATCATATAAAAATGAGTTATTTTCCTTTTTATAAATATCATAGAATTTTTAAAGATGTGTATATAACTATATTATCAACTTGGAAGTAATTCATTTCTATAAATATCTTGAAATTTATTTTCATTGCAAGTTAAACTAGCCATCGCACCAAGAGGTGCAAAGAAACGTCAAAAACTCATGAAGCTCATAACAGAAACACAAGGGAAAAAATTGAAGTGTTGGCTGTGTTGAAGTGATGTTGAGTATCAAACCCTGGACCCTCGCATAGAACTCAAGAATCCACATGTGCTTCTTTGATTCATTGTTTGACATTGTGGGGTCTCACCCAACAAGGACAGTGGCACACTTCTCTTGGGAAATATATGCAAGACATGGACAAAGGAAATTGTAACTTTTCATGCTTCAATCTACCATTTGTTTTACTTAATTGTACAAAATATTTTAATGTGTAATATGGAATATTTTTATAATTGATATTATTTTTTGTTTTCCAGCTAAGAGAAAAGTTCAAAAAAAATGTCATTGATAATATTGAGGGTCTCACTCTAGTCAAAGATCCTAAAAATGAGGAAATGAATTTTGGCTTTTCCTTTCTCGAGTTTTCAGCTCGTTCAAATGCCATGAATGTGTACAAATGGCTGCAAAAGCGAGATGTTGTGTTGGGTACTGATAAAATTGTCAAAGTGTCATTTGCAGAGACATTTGTTGAGCATGATGAGGAAGTTATGGCACATGTGTGTGCATCTTGATCTCTTAGATACTGGTTAGATAGGATGGATAATTATGATATTGATAATCAGTTTAATTTGATAAAAAGAAGTAACCAATGACCCAAGCGTTTTTTCTTCATGCTCTGAAAGCCACATGTCAATCATGCCACCCATGTGCCACACTTTTCTGGTCACAATATCCTATGTTAATGTGCCTAAGATGGTTTAATGTTTGCCATGATCACTCAAATTTCCCTGGAACGGCTCTTTAATCCTCCCAGATGCCAATGAATCTAGCACATGAGGGAGAGCACTGCGACTATGGGAGTTAACATCGAGGTCTAACACCAGTCTGCGAGCTGCAGCAACATCGCCTAATGGAAATCAAATTTGAATGGAGAGAATACAACTTATTCCCCATATCATTTAAGATATGCTCAGTTATTAACATAAATTTTATTATATATATATAAATTATTTTTCCTTTTATCCATTTAAACACTTATTTCTAAATTATATATTTAAAGTGTTTACTTTTAAATTATAGATATATTATAACTTTAGAAATACAAAATAATTTATAAAATTATATATTAACATAAAATTATTGTTAAAGATTCTTCCATTTCATTTTAACATTATCAACCTTTTTGCTTATAGATGTTTTAGTGTTCATTTGAATCTCACATTTTATGTTTGATTATGAACACTAAGCTATAATTAAAGTTAATGATTTCAAATTTTATTTTTATTAATCTTACGTAAGTTGCATTCTCCCTTATACATGGTTCGCATGCTAATTGGAAAGATTTTAACCTTGGATCACATGCTTTGTATAACAGTTTAAAACACAAATTATAACATGGCCATCACCATTTGAGCTATCCACTTATGAACGTGTAATGCCCAGAAACAAAACAAAAACAGAACAAAAAAAAGAAGAAGAAGCTTGAAGAATACTGAGATGCATAACTTGTATTGAAAGAATTGGAATTTGGCTCATTGTTGCTTCAACATCTCCGGAATGATGGTATGGGAACCAATCTCCTACGAATATGCAATTCATTATTCCATAATATCATTATATATCATTGACAAACAACTTTATGTGACAATTTCAAAGTTGTACCGTTTGGTTAAAGACGGGGATTGGTCAACATTTACTCTATTATTGATGTATTTATCATCTCTAATAAAGAATATATGTACATTATGTTTATTTGAGAATTTAAACATAACAATGTGTTTTTAACAATTATATGTGACATTGCAATAATGTAGATGGAACTTAATAACATCTTCAGATAATTTTTTATCTCTTTAGTTGGAAATTTGAATAAATACTTTTAGCATTTTACAATATATGTTTGAAAACAAAAATCACGTAGTGGCAATGTCCAAAGAAGCAAAGGCAGTAAAATTTCCACCATATGGCTCTTGTTATTGTTCTAAATTCTTTTGCATAACAAAAAAAACATTGAAAAGATATTTAAACAAACTTTTATTGCAATTAGTTACCCACAATTCATTAAATCTACACATAAACACAATGTCACTTATAAAATTAGAACTTTTGAATGATACAAAAGAAACGATAAATTATTTTATATTATCGGGAGTGGTTGAAATTACTTTTTCAAAAAATTGTTAAGAGTGACATTTTTAATTTTAAAACCATTACAGAAATATAACATTAAAAAAAAAAAATTATAAATTAAATATTTAATTAATCAATATGAATGACTCACTTAAAAAAAACTGCACCTCATGAGATAGCCAACGTCCCATAGTCCCCTCTTTATGTTGTATTTTATTTTTAATATTCCATGTAAAAACTAAACTTTAAACCTGAGAAGTGCTAAGCGTTCTCAAAATTAGTTTTTATAAACAATTGTACTCCGTTCTCATATTCAACCAACAATATCTACTTCCTAAAACTCCAGTCGACAATTTTAAAATTATAAAAACCGCATCTTTGATTCTGGGAACTAATGGTTGAATGTAACGCGCAAATAAAGAACATATTTTCTCTGTTAGACACAAGGCATGGTTCACAAGGCAAGCATCATACAACGTACATGTTCTTCGTGAATTGTTCTTGTAGTAAATTAGAAATGGGTCATATCTTAGCTGTTTTCGTATACCCAACGGTCCCATTCTTATATTTTGTAACAGAGCTACCAAACCATATATCAATTCTCTCATATTGGGAAGTTTAGTATTTGAATTATTAGGATCAATGATTTTCATCATACTCATGTGATGGGGCAACAATAGTAGGTTCACTAGCCAGAGAGGCTTATGGAGAATATATGGGCTTGCATTGTCGAAGAAGTCTCGTCTGATGAAGATTTTGCGTCGTCTTACATGAGTTCGGGTCATTATGATAAATTCTCCCATAAAAAATAAAAAAATATTGCTAAAAAGGAGGAGGCCCACATCGAATGCAACCATGCCGCAATTGTACAGGGCATCGACATAAAATATGGCAGTGATGATATGGCACGAGCAGTGATTATTTCGAATGATTTCAATAAATTTATGGAAAGGCTTCTGAGCCTTAAACGATGGTTGAGCGTGGAATCTGAAGCTCTCAATTATCTACCAGAGGAGGTCAATTCACAGAGTTCTTTGGAATCTAAAAGCAAAAAAAACTACGCTAGTGAAAGGTGTTCATGTGCTCAAAGAATTGTCATTGTGTCGCCAAAGTTGCGAAAAGAGAGACACATAGCTTCCCATCCTGCAAAGCACTACATAGGGGTAGAACGTAGGTTCCACGTGTCAAATTCGGATAAGTGCAAGGAGGAAGAAAACTATGCTCATTGATTCGTTGCAATGAACAATGGTTGGACATAAACAAACCCACAGAGAAAACGCCTTCGGTGTAATTAGAAGTATAATGTTGAGAAAAGACTCAATAGAGGTGGAAATCTTATTTTGGTTTTGAGAAAAATTATAAATGTCAAACATATACATGGAATGCACAACTAGATGAAAGATAAGCCTTCAATATATTTTCTATTAACCAACATATACATTTATAATACATTCTTGTGACCCTTGGTCTTCACATTCCAAGTGGTCTCTTGGACTCCCTTTGACCATGCAACTTCCACACCAACCCTTAGAGGATTAGGTGTCTAACATTCCCCTCTTAATCTGAAGGGGTATGTATGATTCCAATAAGAGAGTTGTAATAGAAAACGTCCAAAACATGCATGGCATCACTAGGTTGAATGTGCTCTCTGAAATGTTGGCATAAGGAGGTGGTTTAAGGATGACCACCAACACTGTGATGCAGGGGCATTAGACACTAGCCAGCAATGTAGGAGGTTTTTCCACATGTTGTGGCTAGTAAGGGTCGAAAATATTTGAATTGTAACAGCTAGGTGTCAATACCTCAGCTGACTGTATCATTTAGATCAGTTAGAGTCGTAGAAGTCGAATAGTTCAGTTAGTCTATCTGTCATATTTCAGTTAGTTGAGTTATTGTAATTAGGCTGTTGATTTTCTAAAACGGTCCTCACAGAGGAACCGAACAAACAAATGTTCATGTATATAAATGTAATCCCTCAGATGTATATAGAGGGAGCAGAGGAGAAGAAGGAAGAGAGAAGAGTTTCTGTAATAAAGTCTCTGTGTTAACAATTGTTTCCAGTTAAATAATTTTTGTGCTCATTGGCCATTGTATTTTCTCGAACCGCTAGTTGTGAAGAAATTGTTTGATTGTGAGACGATTGCACGCTGGTTCCGTGTGGAATCGTTGAATGTGGTGGTTGTATAAGTCCGCATTTCTCTGCCTATTTCCATGTAATTGGTTGGATAAACCCTGTGCGGAAATCCCGCGTGTAGGCGAAGTCTGTATAGAAAAGCATGGTTGTTGGACTCTGTTCAATGGTGGAAATCCCGTTAATAAAGAGATAACCTTGTTTTATTGTTAATTGAATTTCCTAACCGGAGTCAGACCCTGAGTCAAAGAGTCAAGGGATAGCATAGCCCAACTTAGACCCTGTTTAATCACTATACAAAAACCACTAGTGGATTTGCAACCCCGGCTTTCCCATATCACACCGCTTTTGCGGAGTAGGCGGTATTTTCTGAACGCGAGCGATTCCATAGGGTAAGCGACACGTGGCGATGTGGACCCCCGGAAAACCACCGTTCAAAGCGCACCATCGCACGTTATCGTTCAACCAGGGGAGCCGAGCGATATTGTCGAGAGACGTTGATTTGAGAAGGGGCCATCGGACGGTGGTCGGTTGATAAAGATGCATGGAAGATAACTGGTACAAGGCGTGCGTTTGATTGGGCCATCGATCGTAGAGGTGGGCCCCGGAGCCACGGTTTATTATAAGCAGTTTTCTTAAAAGGCGTGGAGTATTAATATAAAGTTCAAAAGGGTTAAACAGTTGTTATAAGGTTCGAAGATATAAATAAAATTGCAAAGGTTGTGGATAACGTTTATTTATCGAATTCCACGAATTTGATAAATAACCTCAGAGGAAGAAAGGTAGACCACGTGGAGTAAAAGAACGGGGTTTGACAAGGAGAATGCTGACAGGACCACGGCTACAATGACCATCTCTCCTTAAGGGTCCAAATTCAGTTTTGTTGCGTCACACTGGAACGCTTAGTGCAGTTCTATAATATTTCCAATTAGCAATAGCTAATTGGAATATTCATTTTTTGTCAATTTTGCCTTAAGTGGTTAGCTTAGGAATAAACGTAGTTAGATTATGAATAAAACGTGAGTAAAAGGGGGCCACGAATAAGACGCACGTGGTAATTACGGAGGGAAGCCGAATTGGGCACGCAGCAAAGAGGTAATACCATGGTATCAAGAGGGGAGGCGCACGCAGTAAAGAAAATTACCGTGGTATCATGGGTTGAGGCAGTCGAAGGATTCAAGAGCAGCCAAACGCTATATTAAGGAGATAATGTCTTCATTGGGGGATCATGGAGAATTTATGTATTTCGAATCTGGTCATTGTGACTACTGAGCACGCTGGCTGTTTAGCCTATCTGCAGCGCTGTTTAGCGCATTGAGTGTCTCCGTTCGGAGATCTCGCCCTCAGCCCCAGGGGACTTCAAGTGCCTGCTCGGGTAAGGTAGTTCCGTCAGCATCTGTGTAGGAAGAACGACCCGCTGTATTTGTTAAGGATCAACGTGTTTATTAACCACGCCACACCTGTGGAGGATCCACGCGTTCATTGGATGCGCAGAAGGACGCGGTACGTAGTTGGGAAGCTCTGTGTGTATTCTTGAAAGATCATGGGTAAGAGATCAAGCGCAGGAATAACAACGCGTCTGTTGAGGGAAGTTCTGGATCAGTGGGTGATTTTAATATTGCAGATCCCCGCCAGAGGAGGCGTAATTAACTGGAGGCAGGCGCAGATCCATAAGGGGGCCCAACTGGGCAGCGACACCGTCGTTTGTCATCAGCTGAACGCAGATCTGAGTCACAGCTATCCCATGCAACATAGATCTGAAACACAGCAACATTCTAATAATAGATCTTGTGCAAATTCAAATGCTTGATCACTTATTGTACTCCTCTGTATTTTTCAGATTAATAAAATGGCTCAGCGCTCTCTTATTTCTTGAATATCTGTGCATACTATTGTATGTCTGCAATCTATTATTTCTTCCCTTTGCATCTTGATTTTTTTACCACTTGTTGTGTTTCCCCCACACTCTTAGACAGAGTCTGGAAAGGGCCAGATAGCCTCTAGATCTCATCCTCCTTTCAGAGGTGAAATATTTTTTAAATGCCCTCCCAGTCCATCTCTGGTTAGAGTTTACTGTGTTTTACAAATATTCCCAAAAGGGAATATTACAGTGGTATCAGAGCATAGATCTGGCTCAGCCTGTGGAGCTATTAGTCTATGTCATCGGAAGAAAAACCCTACATCTTCCACAGAGGTAGGAAGTACAGAGATATTGAGTGCAGGTTGAAGAACACCTATGGAGAAGGAGATTGTGTTCGGGTAATTGACACAAAACAGGAGGAGCCTGCGGTAGAAGCAGAGCAGAGAGTGTCAATGGTAGATGATAGCGATGCAAAACAGTTTGGGGAAGCACTCCTCAAATCAGTGCAGGATCTGGCAAAGCAGATAGAAGTAATGGGCCAAAGATTCACGGTTGTGGAAGCTAGACAGCGTGAAATCCCAAAGGGTTTCCATGTTGATGAGGGGTCAGACACATCCCACCATTTGCAGGAGAAGGTTGCCGCTCCACACCCAACATCACATGCCCCCATTCGTGCTAATATGCCCACTTTTCTGAGTACAAATACGGGGTCAGGAGCACAAGAAGAACCAGACCATATAAGTGAGTATTTTGCTGAGTACCAGGCAGCTGGGCAAGAGTTCAGGGATGCCATTTTATTTAAAGACTTTGTTCAGATCAAGCGAGACAGTAGACCCCGTGACCATCATAAAGGGCACAGACATTATCATGATGGGGATACCCAGCGTACAGCAAGTCGATTCCATTTGCCTACGTTTGATGGTTCATCAAACAGTTCGGCAAAGTCTTGGGTGGAGAAGCTGGATGTATATTTCTAGCTCAACCAGATGGCAGAAACAGAGGCCATCAAGGTGGCCACGCTGAATTTGGAGGGTGAGGCTCAGGATTGGTGGTTCCATGGAAGGGTGATGCTTGGGCATTCCTCCGTGACGACCTATGCCGAGCTCACTTGGAGACTGATTGAGAGGTTCGACCGAAAGGAACCAGAGGAGCACTTTGTTGAACTAACAAGGCTCAAACAGACTGGGAGTCCTGAAAAGCATATTGCAGATTTCCTAAGGACTTCAGTAATGGTTCCAAATCTATATGCAACACGGATGATATATATGTTTGTGGAAGGGTTGACAGAGCCACTTCGAGGACTAGTCAGATCCACTAGACCAGCCACACTCCAGGATGCCATTGGCAGGACTAGGGATTTGCAGGATGCCTTACCCCAGACCAAGACATCTTACCCCCAGAAACCGGCTTCCCAGCCAAAGGGGAAGGATGTAAGGATTCCGCCCCCAAAAGGGAATTAGGGGAGGGTGCAGCTCGATGATGATGCCCGGAGGGAATTGAAGAAGAAGAGGTTGTGCTTTACCTGTCAGGAACCATGGGCACTAGAACACAGATGTGCTACTGGCAAGGCACATTTTATTGAGGTATTCTCCGAGAGTAGTGGGGAAGAGGATGAGTATGAGGATGGGGAGGCAGGAGACAGTCAGACGGAGCAAGATCATTCGCCACCCCCACCTTCAGGGGCAGGAGGTACAGCCTTTGCACCCACAGG
This sequence comes from Pinus albicaulis, assembly GCA_034641835.2. Classification (NCBI taxonomy): domain Eukaryota; kingdom Viridiplantae; phylum Streptophyta; class Pinopsida; order Pinales; family Pinaceae; genus Pinus; species Pinus albicaulis. Next base: position 1,160,331,855 of record CM076583.1, on the reverse strand, counting down.
GGGGACCCTTGCAGCATTACGAGGAGTACCCAAGTATCTGACACTACGAGTTTGAGGGACAGTACGTGGGTAGTGAGTTTCAATCCTAGTAGACAGTGGGGCAACCCACAACTTCATCGATGCACAAATGGTTGAAAGGAGAGGCATACCGACAGAGAGCTTCGACGGATTTTCAATATTGGTCCCAGGCGATCAAACGATGCAGTGTGCCAGGTATGTTCTAGAACTAGCTGTAACGATGGGAACCTACACAGTAACTGACCAATTTTTCGTGGTTAACATACCAGACACCAATGTGGTATTGGGTGTACAGTGGTTGATTACTTTGGGAAAAGTCGCCACATATTGGGAGGCCTTGGATATGGAATGGGATGACAAGAAGACCAGGAAGCATGAGAAGATACGTGGGATGCACACTTACCCACCTAAGACTGTTTCAACTCACTAGATGGAGGCAGACTTCCGGACGGGAGACATAGATTGGGCAGTCGAGTTACAGGCATCAGTGGTAGGGGCTACCAGGCAGAAAGTTCATCCAGATATACAGGCCATCCTCGACAAGTATGAGACGGTATTTGGAGAGATACCGTCGGGACAGCCACCAGATTGGGGGTTTGAGCACACTATTGAGTTATAACAGGGCGTCCAGGCCATTATTACCACACCCTATAGGCACCCCAAGGCTTATCGAGATGAGATTGAGCAGGCCATCCAGGAGTTGCTGGCTCTTGGACATATTCAACCTAGCACCAGTCCTTTTGCTTCTTCAGTGGTGTTGGTGAAGAAAAAGGACGGCACATTGAGAATGTGCATTGATTATAGGGCCCTAAATAAGAAGACCTTGAAGAACAAGTACGGGCGGAAACGTGAACCTGGGTTACACTTTTGTGAGAATTGCGGGTTGAAATTTTTTTTCGATAATAGTTCGGCCGAACATTTTATAGAGTTCGGCCGAACTATGAAATAGTTCGGCCGAACTTGTTTTTAAAGTTCTGCCGAACTCGTGATTCCGTTTAGACTGACGGCTTACTGACGGTGCGGGCAAACAGAATTTTTGCCAGAGATTGGAAAACCGGCAACTAAAGTTCAGCCGAACTTTTACATTTAAAATAGTTCGGCCGAACTATTTTCTATAAATAAATCGCCCACGAAGTTATGTGGTTACCGATTTTATTGTTCCCACGTTTTCTCTGTCGCTGTTGCACCTCGTCACTATGCTGGTGTCCCTGTCGCTGTTTCTCCTCGTCGCCGCAGCTCCTCATCGCCACGCTGGTGTTTGCCACGGTCGCACTCTTCGGTCATCGGGTATGTTACTATCACCATGTATAAGCTTCATAACTAGATTTAATTTTTTTCAAAATGTGGAATGATAAAATCAATTAGTTTACTAATTTTAATGTAGATATTCACCATTTTTGGTGAAATTTTTATCATCATAAACTATATAAAAAAAAAATTATATAAACTTGCAAAAGAAAACCTTTCAAATCTTCATCTTGGATTCCTTAAATTATCTCTTTTAAAAATTGTTATGGTTTGTACTAAAAGCTAAGTTTGTCAAAGTTACTAAATGACATGGATCTCTATTCTGTGTAAGCTCATTGTTACTAGTGTTCTATGTTGTATCTATACAGTAAGTGTGTTTGCTCTTTACTTCTTAGAGATAGCTGGGAAACTGGCATTCACTTGCTTGAAATGTTGGTATCTCCTTTTTTTCAACTCTACTCGACTGGAAAGTATTATTCATAACCTGGAGATCCTCCTTGAATCTTGCCTGTCTGTATTGCCAGGCTTGAGCTGTGGAATCAACTCTTGCCCTAGCTCTTTCACGGAACATTTGAAGTTTTTCCTCATTAGACATTCTTTTAGAATTATTGCCATCTTTTTTCTCAAAAATTCTTGATGTTTTTGAATGACTCTGTCCAAGCTGAACTTCATCAGAAACAGATGATGTTATCTGCACCATATGTGGGCATTTCTTACATAAAAGTTTTTTTCTTTCAACATTATATATTGTTCGTTTTCTCTTTTCTGAAAGACATGCATAAGCCTCAAAAACAAGTTAAAATGCAGTCTCTGCTTTTGGATGTTTGTTTTTGTCTGGGTGAAGTAACAATGCAAGTTGACAGTATCTTCTTCGTACCACATCAATTTCAGCATTCTCTTCTACCTTCAGAATACAGTACCAATCAATGGTCTTCCTACCCTGTGGCTTTGCACAAGAACAAGATGTCTTAGTTGCAGCAAAGCAAACTTCAGCTATTGCTCCAAAGCAGTTTTTAGTTCTTCAGAAGGACCCTCTCCCATATTTCTAGATCCAACCTGATAATACTGAGAGAGAGTCTATTAGAGCAGTGTAGCTTCCATTCGTTAATGGCAGGTAGCTAACCAGAATAGTTGTGTGAACCAGCGAGGAGGAACGTAGTCTCAAACTAGATCCATTGAAGTACAAGTGTATTGCATTTATCTGTGCATGACTTGTATGGTTCCATTTATAATTAATATGATTATATTTAATATATTTAAATTGTGAAATTTGTAGATAATTTTATTTATTTTAAATATATACATAGAAAAAATTATTCATGAAGTCTACACATTTCCAAATATTAAAAAACTATACAATATAACATTTGTATGAACTTCACCCATAATCGATTGCTCAATCCTCCCTTCTTGTTGAGCAAATTAAAAGTATTTTGTAAGACCATGGAATTTGCAAACTTGTATCTCTTTTAATACTCACTTATTTGCAAAAATTTAACCTAAGATGATTTAACCTCGAGATGATTTAATAAGAATGAATAATATGTTTATTTTTTATTTAAAATTTTAGAGAGAAAAATGTCACTTTAATATTTAATATATTTAAATTATGAAATTGATAGATAATTTTATTTATTATAGTTAATGCTCATTTATATATGTATAGAAAAAATTATTTATGAGGTGTATACATTTTCAAATATTATGGGAGAGGTTGAAGTTGGAGTCACTTTTGTTCCTAAGCTTAGTTAAATTTGCAAATTCTATTAAAAATAAAAAAAACTAAACATTTAAGTATTTATAGAAGAATTATATACATATATTCAATGTTATAAGCATCAAAAAGTTTAAAAGAATTTTTGAAAAAAACTTTACACCCCAAATCTTAAACTGTGTAAGAAAGAAACTTATAATTTCAATGTTCTTATTTAGAAATTTTCATTGAATGTTTAAAGTTCCATTTTCTTTTTCTTTCAACTATGTTGAATTTAGTTTTTAGTTATATTTTTAATGCTGGAGAAAATAACTATTTATTTCATGTGTAATTAGATTAGTGATTTCATGTGTTAGGGTTGTGGATTCAGGCATTGAAACAACACACCATGATATTTCAAATTTTAAAATGATGGTTTGAGTCCTAGGTAGCTTAGAATCCTACTTGTTTTCAAAATAAGGATGCACTCCCATTTGATTCTCACGAATAGGTTGTAATCATGAGGCTCTCGCTCAAAAGTGGACCTTCGCAAAATCTTGTGACGTCTTGTCACAAACAAAACCATCAAACTGAAAACACATCATGCAAGAAACATAGCTCGCTGACATATCATTTTTCTCCTTCAAAGAAAAAAAAATCACATCATGTGAATATCTCCATGTACTCTTACATATTGGTGTACAAAACCATCAACCAAACACAAGTCGACAGAACATGCCTCTTCAAACAACTAACTCTCAAGTCAAATAATACCTCATGTACAAATTTCCATATTTGTTGCATTTAAGTGTGTCAACATAGCTCTACTTTCAACATCTTGCTTCATGCAACATGCACCATACTTTGAATTTGCAAAGAAATTCATGAAACATCAAAATACATGCTAGGCCTTAATTGGATAAGAAATCTAACCATCTATCAGCAAACCATTTCAATGGCGCTTCTTTTAGTTGCACTTAATCATGTGAATCATCTTGACCCTCATCGATTATGAAATCCTCTTTTCCATTCTTCTTTTCATTTTTTATATCCCCTCCTGGATAACCATAATATCTTGAAATGGAGCTAGCCAACTCAAATATAGTATTGCAAATCCCTGGCTAAGTTAGATGAGGATTACATATGGTCTTGAATGAGCATTTGGACTCTTTAGATATGCGTACCAATTATGTTCATATAGCACAACAAATAGATGATTTAATTTACAAATGTCACATAGAAGTCATATTTATCTCATGGGCCTTCAACTTAAATTATATAATCGTTTGACCCCCAGAAATGTCATTTAATACCTCAAAATGACTCCAAAAGGCTTTAGACCTGAATTCTCCACCCCCCATTAAAATGACCCTACAAGTTGATTCTTTCAGTTTTTTCACTCTATAAGCATCAACGTATGATTATGCATGATGGAGAATCTCTAGCGCTTTCCCTTGTTAATATATTTAATAATCTCAATATTTATTTAAAAGTATCAATAGTATTTCGACCATGAGATTTGAACAATATGATGTCGTCGAAATACTATTGATACTTTTAAATAAATATTGAGATTATTAAATATATTAACAAGGGAAAGCGCTAGATATTCTCCATCATGCATAATCGTATGTTGGATTTGGTGATAATTGTCTCCATATTTTGGCTTTCTGACCCGCAAAACATAATTATTTTACAAGGGAGGGAAGGAGGGATGATCACATTGACTTGCTTGATGACATGTATATGAAGATTAACTACCTCAAGAACTATTTTTTTGCGTAGGGAAAGAGACACATTCCCATGTCTGAGCATGAAAACGTTCTTTGATATTGTTAATGCCTCTAGTGTTTACTTCTACAAGTTCTATAGGCGGAGTCTGTAAAGGGCCAGGTAGCCTCTGGATCTCATCTTTTATGAAAGGTGACATATCTAGTAAATGCCCCTGCAGTCAATCTCTGGAATGGATCTAAATAGAATTTCTTCATTTTAATATCCGTAAAACACAACAAATTTAAGGTAAACTATGTACATGTTCCATTCATCATGAACACAAACTTCACAAGCTTGAGGTAATGAACACGAAATAAAATTCCTTCTTGGAACAACTTCATGTGCCTCCTTGGATTTGGAGCATTTTCCATGTTTTCCATAACCAAGACCCAAATAATTAGGCCCTTCTTGAAGAACATTTGGCTCAACTATGCCTTGTACATGCTTGCCTTTAAAACCCTTTACTTTCATAGCACATTTTCATCAAAAAATTGGACCTTATTCCTCTAATGTCTCTCAAAAGCACGTGCACATTCATTTTCAGAGGAAATTGAAGGTAGAAACCAATAGCTAATTCTTCTAACTAACCTTGACTAAAATGAGCTAAATTGTACTTTGATACGAACTTGATTTAAATTTTCCACCCCACATTAGGCACAAATGATTATAACCTTTAATGGGCTAGCACTGGTTTGTAATCATCATCTCAAAATGACCTAGTAGATGAAAAATTACCATGTTTGTAATCATCGTTTCATACCATCTACATATGACCCTTCTACACATTATATGATTGAATTTATGGTAGGTCATCCCCTCTACCTAGACCATGATTGATTGTGACATTAGGTGAATAAAGGAAAATTGATAAGGAAGGGATCACTATAAGTTTGTCCTCCTCCACCCACTCCATATCCAGTGATTGCCTATTTTTTCTCTTCCAACATTTTATTTTGGAAATTCATTTTGGTAGATAATTCTACTAATAGTCACAACACACCTGGAAGTCAAAGAAATTGTTATATACACTACTAAACTCAATTAACATTGTTTGTGATTGGACTTTACAATAACAAACAACGTAGAGTTCATTAATGTAGTAGTGTATATGATGATTTCTTTAACTTCTAGGTGTGGTGTGGCTATCGATAAAATTAGCTGCTAATGAATTTCGAGAATAGAAAGTTGGAAGTGGAAAATTGAGAAATCACTAGCTATGGGGCGGATGGAGGAGGACAAACTAGAAACTATCCTTTGCTTATAAATTGTATTTTATTCACCTGTTGTCACAATCATTCATGGGATAGGTAGAGAGGATGACATTCCAAAAATTCATGCATATAATATGTAGAAGGGGTCATGTATGAGATGGTGTGAAGTGATGATGATTGACATAGTAAATTTTCATCTGCCAAGTCATTTTTAGATGATGATGACAAACCAATATTAGCCATTTTAAGGTTATAATCATTAACAAGAAATATGGGGAAGGAAATTCAAATGTCTCATCATGGAAATTATAAAAATTGTAAGGATGGGGTTATAAGCGTTATGGAAATTCTAAGTGCCAAATTCTAAGGAACAAGCCATATTTGCTTCTCAAAAAATTTATTTGATATATTCTTAAAAAACCAAGTACAAATTCTAGTAATCCTAGAATCATGCTTTACATAAGGTAAAATTGGGGAACTCATGACTTGTACTATAGATAAAAAACATTTACCCTTACCAAAAAATATATGATAAAAATTGACAAACTACATAAGCTTAAGCTTAAGGGGATATAATCCTTCTTGCCTTCCATATAGATAGTGAAAATGATTGTTCCAAGTCTCATGTTGCTTCTCATGTTATTTTATAAACCTTGATTGGAAAGAAAAATAGGAGGGCAAAAATGTAAGAAATATAGAACATACTGGATTTAACAGCCCCAAATTGGATTTTACTCTCAGGTACTGGAACCTCTACAAAGGTTCGACCTGGAAACATAGTTTTTCCTTAGGTTTCTCCACTGGTTCTATGTCCAACTTGGATAACCTACAGTTCAATATCCTTCTTTTCATTTTTTATATCCCCTCTTGGATAACCATAATATCTTTAAATGGAGCTAGCCAATTCAAATATAGTATTGTAAATCCCTTGCTAAGTTAGATGAGGATTACATATGGTCTTGAATGAGCATTTGGACTCTTTAGATATATATCTAAAGAGTCCAAAAGCTCATTCAAGACCATATGTAATACATAGCCTCCTCATCTAATATATAAAACTTTAATCCATGTGCTTAACCTTAACATTGACACAAATGGAATACAATTTTACTCACTGCTTTATGATAGAAAAATATGCGGATGAATATTTCCCACATATCCGAAGTCAAAAGGGATAGATTAAAAAGGGATGCTCCGGTCATCTATAAAAGATAAATTAAAGAAGCATGACATATTAAAGTAATGTAAATTAGATATGCGTACTAATTATGTTCATATAACACAACAAATAGATGATTCAATACAAATGTCACATAGAAGTCATATTCATCTCATGGGCCTTCAACTAGAAAGGTGACATATCTAGTAAATGCCACTACAGTCAATCTCTGGAATGGATCTAAATAGAAGTTCTTCATTTTAATATCCGTAAAACACAACAACTTTAAGGTAAACTATGTACATGTGTCATTTCTCCCACAAAATAAAGTGTATAAGTAGTAAATTTTATACCAAGTGTGCTCCCACCATGTAAAGCGCAATTTGGTGAATTTATCATTTTTATAATATATTTTTCGATTAAATTTTGTTTCACACATGATCAATTATTGCTTTGAAAGTTGTTTTCTACATAATTTGTGTACACTAAATTAAAAATTGATTTTTTGAAATCTATTTTGTGAATTTCGACCAATAGATATATATCATGGAGGATGAAAGACGAAGATCAGCCGAATCCCATATGGAGGTTCAGGGATCGGAGGATGTTCACGGTATTTAAATATAATCTTAAATCTCCATACATGTGTGTACATATGAAATTGATTTTTTTATTAACTTTGTGAGTGAAATTAGTTGTTAATAAGTTTCATATTTTAATTTTTAGGAGGCAAGAGGAGAAGGCTTTCTACTCCATCCATGGAGCGTGGCCAAGGTTCAACCGGTCGAGGTATGAGTGGTAGCAGGTTGCAGGAAGGGGGTGATATTTATTCCCCCGAAGGCCAATCAACGACTGCTGGTTCTCAACAGGGTCACTGTGGGTATGGTTCTCAGCAGCGTCATTCTGGGTCTGGTTCTCAGCAGGGTCATGTTGGAGAAGATGTTAACCAACAACATCAAGGTTGCCATCAATTTCAATATTTTTTCATTAAATTTGTACAACTTTTTTTACACGTGTTTTTTCTAATATACGAAATTTTATATATATTGATGTAGAGGCTGAAAATGTTCGAGCCAGTGGTCAAAAAAGACGCAGGGCAGCGCGCTACATTGAAGAAGAAGGTTGTCAACCCAGCACAACTTATCCGGCTGAGATTACTGATATACCATGGGAAACGAACATGGCGGAATGCACCTTACAAAGGTGTCAAAGCCTTCATGCAAAATTGCAAAGAGATCTCGAGGCTTTGTCTCTACCTGTTGAGAGTAGACAAAGCCTCGAAATAGTTACACATTCATTGGGTGAAATGGTAAATGTGTACAAAAATTTGGGGCCAACGACTGATTCGTTTGTAGAACTGATGAGAAAGAGAAAAGAAACAGTGATAGGTCTCGATAAATGGCAGGACATAAAACAAAAAGTTTCAAGAGATGATGCTAAGTCAATGTTTAATTATAAGGAAGGGCCAAAAAAAAAAATGTTGAAGGTGAAGTATTTCAAGCACCCAGACAAAGCAAAATATTTGTATGATCGACATCTTGCGGCCTTTGGAAGGCTTCCATGGAACGATGAGGTTCCTATTTATTTTGCACAAATGTTTTATGCAGAATTTTTTTTGGGTATGAAACCCGACTACAGTGATCTTCCTTCAGAATTTTTTGGCCCGGGGAGAGGTCGATTATATCAACGTAAGGGCGCTAAGCGAGATGTGGAGTTGCCTCGCCCTGAGCCGCCATTGGTGAGTCGACCATTTCGAGTCGAAACCCTGCGATCAGAGATGGATGCGACTTCTCAAATAAGTCATGAAGCAAGAGATGTTATGATCGACAATGTTCATAGCGGATTGAGTGGAGTCGATATTTGTTTAAATCGACAAAGAGCACGTGAAAATGCACGTGCCAATTTTGTTTATCATATAGATGAGGAGATTTACAACATGAATGTTGAAGATCTCCGAACATACGCAATAAATTGTCGCAATGGTCTACAAGACCTAATTTTTCGTGAGGAAGAGGGCACCGGAACGGTATGTGTTAGTGACCTTAGGGTTTGAAATTATATTTGCATATACATGTGTACACTTTGTAATAAATACATGTGTATGTACACATGTATACATTTATTTGTATGTGTACATTAATCTAACAAAAATGTATGATTATATGTTAAAACACCATTTGCAGTTCTCAGGCATGATGCGTGATGAAAATGTTAAAATTACGTTTGGGACCTCCGGTTCAAACGATGCAGATGGGTTTGACCATCATGATATGTTGGCACATGTATGTTAGTGTTTTTTAAGTGACTCTAAAATAAATAATTGTTGCCACACATGTACATGTATGTATATATATAATTTGATTTTAAATGTTTTAACAAATTCCGATTCCGTCTGATGTTTTTGGGATGGCTGTACCTTCTTCTTCCTTAGGACATATACCTTCTACTTCATTGGGAGATGTACAAGTATGGACAATTTTTCACAAGTTAAAAATTTATGTTACCTCAAAAAGTTCCATTAAAAATTGAGATATATAGAGAGAGAGATCTATATTTTGAGTTATTTAAATTTTTTTGAATTTAGGTTCGTATAGAAGATTTTTTTAATCCAAGGACTCTAGCGACGGAGATAGGAACATCCACAGCATTTGAACAAGTTGTCTTTAGTTCTTTTTTTTAATATTATTGTTCAAATAAGTTTATATATGTACACGTGCATTTTCATTTGAAATTTTTTAATTTATATAAATTATTTATGTATATATATATATATATATATATTTATATTTAACTGTACATGTATATTGTACAGGTTACCACTGCAGATGTTTCTATGGCAGAACCTGTTCATCAAATGGAGAGGGAACCTTACGAGGTATTGCATGATTTTTTTGTTATATTTTGTTTTTTACATGAAGTTCTAGATATATATATATATATATATTCTCATTCATTTTTAAAACTTCAAATTTTAATGTTCAAGTACATGTGCATTGTGTATGTAGGTTTCCTATTCACAGGATAGGGCGCTACCCGAGACCCAGACGCTAGATCCTCCATTTGATGGACAAGATTTACGGTAGATTTGATTTCAAAATTTAGATGGTTTTAAAATTTGTTAAACTTGATACAGTTTGATACTCAAGTGAGATTTACAATTTTTGGACATATTTTATTACAATGTTATTATATAATTTGTTTTATTTAATTTTTGGATGGTTTTAGTACTTTTTGCATGTGAATGTGAAGTAATGTTGTCATCTGAATTACATTTGACATGTGATATTTAATGTTAAATGTTATTGTTGGATAGTTGAATTATAATTGGCATGGCATGCGATATTTAATGTTAAATGTTTTTGTTGGATAGTTGAATTATAATTGGCATGGCATCTGAAGTTTTTAAAACTACATGAATGATAGAATGTGAACCTACATTTGCACATGTGGTAAATTTAAATGTTACTTGTAACAAGACAATCCCCATTGATTTCATTACAGTATATGTTGATTTCTGATTTGATATAATTGCATGTATGATGGTACATTACTTGTAAAGTCATTGGATTAATAGTGTTCATTGATTTCACCGTAAGCGCAAAAAATTATTGACAATGTAGAACGATTTTTTGTGTTATAATAATTAAACCTAATAATATTGGAGAGCAAGAGAGACTTGAGGTATGGTGTTTACTACAAGAGTTCGAGCTAAATATTTAAATGGTTTACCTATGTGTTGATTTCCGATTTGATATAATTGCATGTATGATGGTACATTACTTGTAAAGTCATTGGATTAATAGTGTTCATTGATTTCAGTGTAAGCGCAAAAAATTATTGACAATGTAGAACGATTTTGTGTTATAATAATTAAACCTAATAATATTGGAGAGCAAGAGAGACTTGAGGTATGGTGTTTACTACAAGAGTTCGAGCTAAATATTTAAATGGTTTGTACCTATGTGTTGATTTCTGATTTGATATAATTGCATGCATGATGGTACATTAATTGTAAAGTCATTGGATTAATAGTGTTCATTGATTTCAGTGTAAGCACAAAAAATTATTGACAATGTAGAACGATTTTTGTGTTATAATAATTAAACCTAATAATATTGGAGAGCAAGAGAGACTTGAGGTATGGTGTTTACTACAAGAGTTCGAGCTAAATATTTAAATAGTTTATGATTTATGATTTATACTTTCTTTTTAATATAATCGATATGGAAAGATGACAAAACTAATAAGGGTGACAATAAGAATAGAAGTTCAGAAAATAGTTTAAGATTGATCACAATAATTAAGAGAATGTCTTGGTCCATCATTGATATGGCTTGTGCTGCAACCATGAAGTCTCGTCCCAACACCATAGAATGATCATCCATGTCAATGACTCTTAAGTCTATCTTTCCAAACCATGACCCTACTCTCACATGTGTGCCTTTCATGACACCAGTCATTGCTTTCATCCTCGAATTGACTATCTTGAAAGCACTCAACTCTTTCTCGATGCTAGCCTTCCTCTTTCTAAGAGATGAAGCTGCCTTTTGACTTAGGAAGCTATGGGTAGCCCCCGTGTCTATCAAAGCAGAGAACTTTTTCCCATGTACGGTTGTAGACACGAATCTCAAGTCCAAGGAACTTTCGCAATCTTCTTCAACATTTCCTCTTCCAATATGTCTTTCGAACTAGCCCTTGGCTTAACAGTCCTTTTCACATATCTATTCTCATGAAGCTCCATAGAACAATCCGATCCTAGGTCTGCTTGAATTGGTTCAAGCTCTTTCCTTTTCGAATTCTGTCTAATTGCTCCAATACGACATATATTGACTCCTTCCAAACGAAGTGCACCAATCCTCTTAGTGTGGTCGTCTTTTTTTCCAAGTGTGCCAACACATGCATTTTCTTTCTTCAAACCAATAGGTTTCGGATCAAGAAAGTCCCTCTTGATCTTATCTTCCATGTTCTTGAATTTAGCCTGCAACGTGGTGCTTCTTTCCTTCAAGTGAGCCCTTTCCATAAAGAGTTCTTGAAGTCTTTGTTCACCTTGTCGTATCTCCATGTCAAGCTTTTCAATTTCAGCAGTTTGTCTAGAAAGTCCATCCTTGGAATTTCTTGGGTGAGAAACCAAGTAGGTTGAACCAACTTTGGTCTAGTGCATTGGAATTCATTAAAGAATTGGTCATTGGCGCTACTTCAAGCTAGGAGTGAGCATCGTCACCAACCTACATTGAATATTTTACACTCCCTAGGGTGAATGATACTTTAAATTGATTGACAGTTTAAGACTTTCGAATTTTTCCGAATGCCAAATGATCTTACAAAGTTAGTATTTACAATATCCTAGTAGGTCATTCGGTGACAACTTTTACCGGAAACTTGAAACAACTTTGGCATGTGATATTTAATTTGTTAAATGTTTTTGTTGGATAGTTGAATTATAATTGGCATGGCATGTGAAGTTTTTAAAACTTGAGTTTTGGATGGTTTCAATCTACATTTTGCATGTGATATTTAATGAACTTTAAATGTTTAATGTTAAATAATGTTGCACAATATATAATCAAAAGGGTTTTAGAACTTAAATTTTTGGATGGTTTCAACCTACATTTGCATATATGGTAAATTGAAATTATGTTACTTGTAACAAGGCAATCCCCATTGATTTCATTGTATATGTTGATTTCTAATTTGATATAATTGCATGTATGATGGTACATTACTTGTAAAGTCATTGGATTAATAGTGTTCATTGATTTCGGTGTAAGCGCAAAAAATTATTGACAATGTAGAACGATTTTTGTGTTAAATAATAATTAAACCTAATAATATTGGAGAGCAAGAGAGATAAGGTATGGTGTTTACTACAAGAGTTCGAGCAGGTCATTCGGTGACAAATTTTACCGGAAACTTGAAACAAAGAGAATCTATCTTTGGCTAGGACATCATGTAAGATGCCTGACATAAACAGTAAAATTGTACTCATGTAAGTTTAAAAGCTGAGATTCGGGCAAGTGGGGACAACCACTTGTTATCTCGTCCCTTGGAGGCTAGGCCATATGGAGACCGAATCTGACCTTACAAAATAAAGTGAAATAATTTGTACCATATGGTCAGTTACTGATATACAAGAAAAATTAATATACAAGAACAATTAATTTCATTCTAGAATATATATATATATATATATATATATATATATATATATCCAATACAAAAACATTTTTCATCAATGCACATGTATAGAAAAACTACTTTTAGTTGATACTAGAGCACGTGCTTGTACCCAAACAATTTGTAACATGTACAAACCACAAATAATATAAGCAGCTCAATTTTTAGTTGAGTACTGGAAGTTCTAAAACATATTTAATCCAAAGATAATAAATTGTTGGACACTTCACTCAAAAAAATTCTAATGGAATTCCATCTTCAATAATTCGTTCATGATCGGATTTTGACATTTTCCATTTCTTAATTTTTGATTTTTTCTTTGATTGAACTTCTATCAACTTTATGCGTGCTGCACACACCAAGTGACTATATTGACAACTTATGGAATCAGGTTCATAGTCTTCAAAGTAAACAAAGTCTCCGCTTTGATGAGTTTGTTTGACAAAATAACCTTTCAGTATAATAGACCCTCTGTCATACTGAAATCCGTGATCATTAAAGTCTTGTAATAATTTCATTTTTCGTTCGGTGCAACGCATCAAATAATACTTCACATTTTCATCGTTGTCAATAGGTGCAATTATAGCAAAAACATCTCCTGCACAATAAAATAAATTTAACATTTAATTATGCATATTTAAATTTATTTCTAGATCTTTAAATCATTAAAAAGTAATTCAAATGTTACCTTCTCTAACAAGATCAGAAACTCGATCACCATCGGATGATATTGTAGTTTCCTCTGATTGCATTTCTTCAAACATTGCAACAGACATTTTTCCCTTTGTCTTTAGCTCTGTATGTTTCCAATCGTTCACTTACATTTTGTTTTCAAAAACGTCATTGGATTTTGTGTTGTCTATGCAAACATCACAAAAACAAGAATATTTTCTTTTATCCAATGCAAACACATTTCTGGACAATTTTGTTTGAATTGAATGCAATTTTCAATTCCTTTTTATTGTTTCAACGTCATTTCCAATTGATCTATCTACGTCTTCGATTCCAATATGCTAGAAAAACCTTTATATGGAAAATTAGAAAAAGAATTTGTAAATATGATATCAAAATACAATTAAAAATAATCATTGCATGATAAATGTACAATGTTTAATATTAGATTTCCAATATAAATTAAATTGAATGTACCTTCGCACTTCTCTTGATGGGTTAATCTCATGGCTTAGAGCAGTTTTGCACCATTGAACAACTTCTTCAGCGTTCACAATTCAACGTGCAGAGTGGTTCATTTGATATCTTCTAAGTACTCGTTTTATGCATGCTCCTGCACCCTCATGTTCTCCTTTTCCATGGCCAGTCTCAAATAAATTCCAACAATGTTTAATGCAGGTTTTCTTATGAAGACAACACAACCAAAAAAATGATCGTGCAGATTTGAATTGACCTGCGCATCCGTCTGACCATATCCAATGTTCATTGAATGTTATTCCACGATTTTTCAATGAATCATAAATTCTTCCAAAACAATGTTGTACAAAACATGTATCATGTGTACGATCGTCACTGATATAAAATTGATATTCTTTAATGATATGTTGATTTTCACTCGTGCTTTCTATATGATCGACATTTTGTTCAGCATGTCTATATAGAATATGGACGAGCATGGAGACTTGGTCAGAATGATAGTATTCACTCTGAATTTCTTTTTGTGGAACAAATGTGTAGTTTTCTGCAAAATCAATCACTGACAAAATGGTCCCTGGTGGAAAAACTTCATGAGATTTTTTGAATTGCAAGTCTTGCCATCGATCTCTATGGGAATGCTTGGTGTATTTGTAAATTTCTACCTCAAACTTTCTCAAAAAGTCTATCAGAAAAATTTCGTCTTCTTGTAATTCGATTCTTTTAACACTATCTGCACCTTGAATCGATGTACCGATATATTCATATCTCTTCCATTTCACTTTCATGTTGGACAATGATTTATCATTTATATCAATACGATATTTGTTTTTAAATTTAGTCAAATTTCCACAATCATCGCATTTTTTACCACCAACACATTTCTTTTTGTAAAATAGTTCATCGCTTTCTCTTTCACATAGAATTTGAGATATGAATTCGCGGATATTGGAAGGAGGAGGTGAATCCTTCCATAATGTTCTACCGAAATCAAGGAATGTGTCATAATATAACTCAAATTCCACATGATAATGGCAACAACAAGTGTCGCGTACGGTGATAGGTTTTACATACCATGGTTTTTGCTGAACAAAAGCACTAAGTGAAACATGAATTTGATGATTTTCTTCTTTGAACTTGTTGAATAACTCTATTTGAGTGGTTTCCAAGAGATGTTTTTCATGTTCTTCGTATTGATTTCGTGCTATTCTTCTTCGCATCACATGTCTTGCCGTCGGTGAAACACGCGAATTGTTCTTCCAATATTCATATATTATTTTTTTAACATCTTCTCCAAGTCTATCTTTGTATGGTTGCCTACAAATAGCTCTCCAATAAGCGAGTTCATCATTTACATCTATTTGCAGTCGAAATTTTCGATGTTTGTGCAGAGTTTTTCGCGAGGTTCCCAGTGCTCGTGCCATAGATGTTATCAAACGATTCTCTTGAGTACTTGGTGAAACCATTGCCATCTATATTCCTCTACGTATATTTGAAACATCTTTATCTCTAGATCTCTTAATTGACTCTATAGCACTACTCATATTTTTTATCACCTCTTCTTTCATTTTTTTATCTTTGGTTGATTTTCGAATACCCAATAGTGTCGTTGCTTCTTTTAATTTCCTTGATGATAGGAGACCTTTCAATCTTTGAGCTTGAACTGTCACTTGCTCATTTTTTAAATACTTTTCAAAAATTCTATCGACACGATATTGTATAACATGGTCAGGTTTTTTATCTCCATATGTGTGAGTGTCGACATTTTCTAACATCTCATTATCGATAGTGATTTCATCTGTACATATTCGAAAAAATAGTACATATTCAATAAATCACTAAATTAATAAATATGTCAATAAATATTAGGAAAATTTTAAATATATCAATAGATCATAATATTTACATTTAAATACCCGATTCAATTTCTGCTTGAGGTTGATTTTCTTCTTCAATATTTTGAGGAGTATTTATGTATGTTTACATTAAACAAAATATTTTTCAAACTAGTCCATCAAATAAAAATTAAGCTTCACATTTTACATTGGGAAAACTTTAAAAATATATTAATAGATCATAATATTTACATTTACATACCTGATTCAATTTCTGCTTGAGGTTGATTTTCTTCTTCAATATTTTGAGGAGTATCTCTATCTGTTTACATCAAACAAAATATTTTTCAAACTAGTTCATCAAATAAAAATTAAGCTTCACATTTTACATTAGGAAAATTTTAAATATATATCAATAGATCATAATATTTACATTTACATACCTGCTTCAATTTCTGCTTGAAGTTGATTTTCCTCTTCAATATTTGAGAGGGCTTCTAACTTTCTTTTGCGATATTGTCTCGTCTCTTCTCTACGTGCCTCGGGGTCTCTTTTTCGATCATACTTTCTCGCACAAGTTCTTCGATTTCCCATGATAATAGGGTATGAAGTTCAAAAAATTTCCTTCAAAAAATTAGACAATAACTCAATTACAAAAAATATCACAAAAGATTTAATTTAAAAAAATTTTAAAAAAAATTCAGTGTAAATTTTTTGTAAAAAATACGTAATCCAATCCAAAACACACAATTTAACACCCCATACCGTGGGTTGACGAGCTAATGGATGAGCTAAGAGGAAATCAGTTCTTCTCAAAACTCGATTTGAGATCCGAGTACCACCAGATTCCCGTGAGGAAATAGGACATCCCCAAGACCGCTTTCAGGTGCCATTATGACCACTTTGAATTTTTCATCATGCCTTTCGGGCTAACTAACGCCCCAGCTACTTTCCAGTCATGCATGAACCATATCTTCCGCAGTCATCTAAGGAAGTTTTTGTTGGTATTTTTCGATGATATATTGATATATAGCAGGACTTGGGAGGAGCATCTCCAGCATATAGAGGCAGTATTGCATATCTTGGAGGAGCAACAGTTCTATGCTAAGCTCTCCAAGTGTGAGTTTTGGATGACGAAGATGTTGTATTTGGGACACATCATAGGAGTGGATGGAGTGAGGGTCCACGAGGAGAAGATCAGGGCCATTAGAGACTAGCCAGAGCCAAGAAACGTGACGGAGCTTCGAGGATTTATTGGCATCTGCACCTATTATAGGAAGTTCATCAAGAATTTCTCTCAGCTTGCGGTACCCCTTACAGATCTGACAAAGAAGGGGGCATTCAGTTGGTTAGATACAACACAGCAGGCTTTTGACAGGCTCAAGGAGGTTATGAGCAGCTGTCCAGTGCTTGCATTGCCAGATTTTACACAGCCTTTTTTTTTGGAGTGTGATGCGTCAGGAGAGGGGATCGGTGCAGTCTTGATGCAGGGAGGCCACCCTATAGCCTTCAAGCACAGAAAGATCCTTCCTCATGAGCGGTTGTATCCTATATACGACAAGGAGATGTTGGCCATTATGCATGCATTGGCCAAATTCTGGCAGTACTTAGTGGGAAATAGGTTCCGAGTAAAGACTGATCACAACAGCCTCAGGTTATTTTTGGAACAGAAACAGCTACAGGAAAGGCAGCAGAAGTGGATCAGCAAGATCCATGCCTATGAATTTTACATTGAATATCTCAAAGGGAAGAATAACGTGGTAGCCGATGCACTTTCGCGTAGACCGGCTATGTTGTCTCTGATGAGCCTGGATACAGATTGGAGGGCTCGAATCTTGGTGGAGTATTCCAAGGATAGATTTTCATGTGAGGTTCTGGATGGTCAGGTGACCGACAACAGATATAGGGTGATAGATGAAATCATCTACTATAGAAATAGGATTTTCTTAACGGAGGGCTCCTAGCTCAAGGAGAAGATACTTCAGGCATCTCATGACTCACCATTATCCGAACATCAGGGGTTTAACAAAACCTACCGGGCCATCCGGGAGAGGTTCTCATGGAAAGGCCTCAAGGAGGACGTGCTCCGGCATATCAGGGAGTGCGAATTTTTCTAGCGAAAGAAGGGGGAGATGAACCATCTCGCAGGCTTGTTGCAGCCTCTTCCCATTCCAGAGGGGAAATGGGAGAGAATTTCGATGGATTTCATCACAGGGTTGCCCACGGTGCAGGGCAAGGACTGCATATACGTCGTCGTTGATCGGCTGACAACGTACGCACACTTTTTCGCCATATCCACACACTACACAACAACATAGGTGGCGGAGCTGTTCTTTAAAGAGATTTTCAAGTTACATGGTCTTCCCAAGACCATCATCAGTGACAGGGACAGTCGCTTTATGGGCGAATTCTGGCAGGAGCTCTTTCGGTTGGTAGGGACGGAGCTGACACCAGGCACCAGCTATCACCCACAGACAGATGGGAAAACTGAAATAGTTAACAAGTGGCTGGAGGGATACTTGTGTAACTATGTTAGTGAGCAGTAGAAAGCATGGCTGAAGTGGTTGCATCTAGGGGAGTATTGTTACAATAACACATATCATATGTCCATCGGTATGACACCATTCTATGCTTTGTATGGGTACCATTATTTATCTTTTGTTGATATGATGTTGGGTGCTAGCAAGGCTCCGAGAGCCAAAGATTGGATCCAGGAGATTCAAGACATTCTCTGTGCTCTTAAGGATAACATGGCTACAATGCAGAACCAGCAGAAGTGGTATGCCGATAAGGGACGGATTGTAAGACAATTTGAGGTAGGAGACTTGGTCTACCTACGTTTACAGCCATACCGACAGTAATCACTGAAACAGAAGGGAGCTGAGAAGCTCAAACCTCGTTTTTATGGGCCATACAGGGTGATACGCAGATTTGGACAAGTTGCGTATGAGTTGGAGCTACCCCAAGGCAGCAAGATTCATAATATTTTTCACGTATCATGTCTGAAGAAAGCATTGGGGCAGCAGGTGACCGTAACAAAGGAGCTACCACCTACAGATGATGAAGGACATTTGGTATTACAGCCCGAGGCGATTATTGATGCCAGGGAAAGGAAACTACGAAACAGAACCATCCGGGAGTTCTTGGTGAGGTGGAATAATTTTCCGGATGAGGATGCAACTTGGGAGAATGAGAAAATCTTGCAGCATCCATCACTACAGTTGCTTGGGGACAAGCAACACTCTGCGGGGGGAGATTGTAATATTCCCAATTAGCAATAGCTAATTGGAATATTCAATTTTTTTCATTTTTTCCTTAAGTGGCTAGCTTAGGAATAAACGTAGTTAGATTATGAATAAAACGTGAGTAAAAGGGGGCCACGAATAAGACGCACGTGGTAATTACGGAGGGAAGCTGAATTGGGAACGCGGAAAAGAGGTAATACCATGGTATCAGGAGGGGAGGCACACGCAGCATATAAGACTACCGTGGTATCATGGGTTGAGGCGGCCGAAGGATTCAAGAGTAGCCAAACGCTATATTAAGGAGATAATGTCTTCATTGGGGGATCATGGAGAATTTATGTATTTAGAATCTGGTCATTGTGACTACTGAGGACACTGGCTGTTTAGCCTTTCTGTAGCACTGTTTACCGCATTGAGTGTCTCCCATCGAAGATCTCGCCCTCAGCCCCAAGGGACTTCGAGTGCCTGCTCGGGTGAGGTAGTTCCGTCAGCATTTGTGTAGGAAGAACGATCCGTTGTATTTTTTAAGGATCAACGTGTTTATTAACCACGCCACACTTGTGGAGGATCCACACATTCATTGGATGCGCAGAAGGATGCGGTCCGTAGTTGGGAAGCTCTGGGTGTATTCTTGAAAGATTGTGGGTAAGAGATCAAGTGCAGGAATAACAGCGCGTCTGTTGAGGGAATTTCTGGATCAGCAGGTGATTTTAATATTGCAGATCCCTGCCAGAGGAGGCGTAATTAACTGGAGGCACGTGCAGATCCATATGGGGGCCCATCTGGGCAACGACACCGTCGTTTTTCATCAGCTGAACGCAGATCTGAGTCATAGCTATCCCATGCAACACAGATCTGAAACACAGCAGCATTCTGATAATAGATCTTGTGCAAATTTAGATGCTTGATCACTTATTGCACTCCTCTGTATTTTTCAGATTAATAAAATGGCTCAACACTCTCTTATTTCTTGAATATCTGTGCATACTATTGTATGTCCGCAATCTGTTATTTCTTCCCTTTGCATCTTGATTTCTGTAGCACTTGTTGTGTTTCCCCCACACTCTTAGACAGCGTCTGGAAAGGGCCAGATATCCTCCAGATCTCATTCTCTTTTCAGAGGTGAAATATCGGGTAAATGCCCTCCCAGTCCATCTCTGGTTAGAGTTTACTGTTTTTTACAAATATTCCCAAAAGGGAATATTACAAGTTCCGGGAACTCTTCCAAATTTGGCAAGAAACTGAAATCTTCTGCCAAATAAAGTGATCCTAATTCTTTGAAGAGGGATACCTTCAACTTGGAAGAGGGATGTTTGCATCTTTCATAAAAAGGGAGGTATCACCGTGCTGTGTTTTAAGGATGACCACCAACTTTGGAATGCTTAATGCAATTACTGGAACTCTTCCAAAACTGGCAAGAAGTTGAATTATTCTACTAGAGGAAGTGTCCCCAATTCTTTGAAGAGGGAGAAGCTCAACCTCGCATAGATGGTTTAAGGCTGACCACCAACCAAAGGCATGCTCATGGGAATCTTTGTCTCTGGCTACAACTTTGAATTCGGTATGGTAGGTTGTGGCTCAGGCTCGCTTGATGTGGATTTGAAGCTTGTAGATGACCATCACTTCCCCCCCTGTCAGATACTAGGTGAGATGATGACAAAAACTCAACTGCAAGGAATTTTAATATTTTAGAAGAGATTTAGAAATATGACTGAAACATATTCTTGGTTGTTGCTGCCCATTGCCAAGAAGTGATCCATCCAAGATGAATCTGTGTTCTTACAGGAGGCTTGTTTCTAAAGCATATGTGTGAATAATGAGTGGTTTTATGACATTTCTCACATGGATGAACATCAAAACAATGCTCTTTCATATAGCCAACTCGATCACATTGTTGCCATTTATTAATCCATTTTGGTTCTTTTGTAAGAGAAGCAGAATATGAACAGCTGAAGGCGAGCTGTCATAAACAAATTCGGCAGTTTGAAATTGAATGGGCTTGGAATAATATAGAATATGAAAGGACACATCCTTGTCATATCCAAGGCCAGTTTTGTGCTTGTTATTGACATCCTCTTCCCAAAGTCTGATGATGGGCTTGGGAAGTGTAAGCTGAATTTCTGCATCTGCATGTAAATCTGCTCCTAAAATGGCCACATGATGGGAGTCAATCTCAATGTTACTGATTTGACTACTTATTGGTTGTTGATGGGTGTCATGGTTCTTATGATGTTGTAAAGCATCCCTCTGTAATTATGATTCAAGTTGCAGAAACTCTAACTTTTCATGTGCATTTTGCAAACAGGCTACAATATCCAAGATAGTTTCCATACTGATTTGGATTGTGTTATCAGTAGTAGATTGTATCAAAGTTTCCAGGGACTCTACTACTTCATAAAATTTGGCCATTTTCCAAACAACTCAAGCTAAATAAATGAAGGGTGTCAGCTTCAACCAATAATGCACCCGTTTACAATGTCATTCAACTTACTTTCAAAATAATACAAGTGAATTCAGACACCTTTTAATATTTCTTGAACTACTAACTATGGAATTCCCAAAGGACAAACTATGTTACTCAAATTATGGAAGACACGCCTCAGAAAATAAAATTGACTTAGACTTTTAGCAAAGGGATTGCAAACAAACAGTTCCAAATTCTCTCTCTTTTAATGGAGAATTCTGGTAGAAATCATATACATAAAAAATACCAAAAACTTAGATCTTCAAGGGCTAACAAAATGTTCCCCAAATCTAAATGTGGGAAAATTGTACCAATATTCTATAATTTGTGAGGTGGTTCTCATAATATTTGAATCTCACATAGTAAATAGAATTAGAAGTGTGAGTACTCGATTGGATTATTGTGCAGTTTAAAATTGGTCCATTGTCAACATTCTAGCACGTACCTTTAGTTTAGTGCAAGAGATCAACACTACAAAGATGAAATATGGGCAGCCCAAACACCTGGGAGTTGCGCAGTGATTTTGGAGGAGCGCTATGATGTATGGACCTCCAGGAGCAAGGAACTATGGATATAATGAAAATTGTGTTCTTGACTTCCAGCTCTAGCTCCGACGTTCCTTCAATATGTCGACATTCCAAGAGGCCAATATAAAGAACCCCACGAATATGACCATCATAAACATGCCCCATCATATTTTGGGTTCACTTTATTGTACAAGTTTCTCATATTTTAGCCAATCATTTACTACTGCAGCTCAGCCATTAGCATTTGGCAGTCATCTGATTGTTTCCAAGTACAAACATAGACATAAGGCCATTATTTTATCTCTAGACGCTGCAAAACAAATTTTCTGCAAAAAAAATTTCATAAGAAGAGACACACTAAATATATAGCAGCCATTTTCAGGTGCAGAGCCACCATTGTACTCAAATCAAAACCTTATTATGACGGTTTTTATTGCTTAAGAATCCAGCCTTTACCAAATCGATCTAGGGAACTTGACGCCTTTTGAATCACATGATTCGGGAGCCTCTGCTAAATCTTCCTAGGAAGAGCTTGTGAAAGAATGCGTGGAGAAAGGCACTAGCCTTGTGTAGGTTCTTGCATATACACTTTTTAGCTTACCCTCAACTCCTAATAAAGAGGGTCCACTTGTTCAATTTCCAACTCAAACGCCCCTTCCAAAATCCAAGCCTCCAACAAAATGGGAATTTTTCTCCCAATCAAAAGGCATCAAAAAACACAAAAGAAGAAATTTTTTATATGATGAACATTATGGAGAATGGAAACATCATCATGATTATAAATGGGATAGAGATGAAAATGACATTCCGATCATTGAATCAAAACGAACTCAGGAGTGGATTTCAACATTTAGGATGCACAAATCACACTTTTGTTGTCTTGATGCGTATGACCGGTGTTGAACAATGGTGTCGGAGCCGATGTAGAGAAGAATCGATTGTATGGAGGAGGGATGTCGATAGTGGGAGGAGGAGTGTGGTTCGGAGGAGGAGCACAACTAAGTTTGGTGGCTCACTGATGAGGATAGGAAAACTACTGGGTTTTTTCCAAGGAAAATGTTCTAGAAGTATACGTTCTATAGCAAGGCATCCAGAGCTACCTATGGTTGCCTCTTGTGGATTGGACCATTATTTGCGAATATGGAATACAAATACAAGAGAACTTCTTGCAGCAGTATTTCTTAAGAAACAAATCACAAGTGTCGTTATTGATAACAATATTATAGTAGCAACACATACTATTGTTATAGATGCAACTGTTGTAAACCCAAGCAAATTTGAGAGAGACAAATCATGTGGTTCAAGTGGAAATTAATGAACTCTCCACCAGATTGAAGAGGAAATCGTCTAAAAAATATGGCAAGAAGGAGGGGACGCAGATGATAATTCAAAGAACATTTCCTCTTCTTCTTCTTCATCCTCGAGCTCCACAACGTGAATAGGATCAAAGCGTTGGAGTCTGAAAGATCGTGCTCTTGTACAGAAGAAAAAATGAGGGTAGAGTCCACACCAGAGATCAACATTGGCCTTTATCATTTGCCAATCCTACAAAACAATCCTAAGAGAAACAGAGATGGCCTTGAGGTTGGTGGAAGCATTACAGTGCAGTATACAAGGGTGGAGAGGCAGCATAGGGAATGTATGTGGACATGCAGCATAGGGAATGCGGCAGGGACTGAATATTAACTGGAAGAGGTGTTAGTTTTTATTGAAAAAAATTCAAATAAACGCCAACTAAAACATTCATTGAGCATCTTAGAATCCATGCATCTTGTCAAAGTGGTGTAGTTTTGCAGTCCAAAAAACAATGAAGGAAAAAATGACATGTAGAGAGGCCAAAAAACAAGTGGCTCAACTTGGAGCAGGGCCAAATTCCGCCCACTTTGATAGCATGTCAAACATATACATGGAATGCACAATTAGATGAAATATAAGCCTTGAATATATTTTCTATTAACCAACATATACATTTATAATACATTCTTGTGACCCTTGGTCTTCACATTCAAGTGGTCTCTTGGACTCCCTTTGACCATGCAACTTCCACACCAACCCTTAGAGGACTAGGTGTCCAACAATAAAGTCACAAGAATTCCCTGCTAGGGGTGGGCACGGAGGTTGAATAGATACATGTTGAGGCGAGGCTTCCATCCTGCTAACATGATGTGCATTAAACAGCAGGGCGCACGACTCGACCCCATTAGGCATCTACATGCAGTAACACGACTAGCTATATGAATGGGAAGGGTGATGGCGAGAGCCCTATTCTTGGTGGTTTAAATGGGTGGTTGGGGCAGGAGTGAGGTCAAGGAGCCAACCTCCCTATCGTCGGTGCTTGTGCATATTTCATGTGTTTTGAAATTGATTTTCGTATTTTGTTTGGCTATTGGGAAGAGAGGTTATTATTTTTTATGGAGTTGGTTAGGCAAACGAGGGTAAATAAATTATGTTGTGGTGAAGCTAATTCATAGTCGGCGCTGGAAACTGGTAGAGGTATTCAAAAACATTTCTCTACTGGAAACTCAGGCTCGATATTTTAGGCTTTTTCCTTCCAAGTCTTTCCTCGTCTTCTTATTAATATTTTTGGTAATGCATGTTCTAGTTCAATAAGTTGGTCAACCAATTCTAGCGCTTTAGGGTCTGGGGTTGATTTTGTGAATCTTAGCCTATGGTATGGAAGTCTTCAGCTTGAGGTTATAATATTGTTATATGCCCAGAGGGTGCAAAATATCATACTTGGTCTGTCTAAGTTAGTTTATGTAGCTCTGACCTCCTGGTTAAATTTAGAAAGATTTAACTGTGGAATGTATGGTCTATGGGATATGTTTGTGGCTCTGTTTAAATTATTAGATTTGAGTGGGTTTTAAGGGCGAAGGATATTTTTTCTCTTAGGAATCTTCTATGCATGGTTCATCTCTTGATTTAATTTGGAATCAATTGTGTGGGTTTGGTATTGGTTAAATTGTCAGTGTGTGTCTAGTAGGTGTTTTTGTAACAAGAGGGAACTCTTGTCAATTTATTGGTTGCAGGCGCTTGTGCGTCAATCATAGCTTTGAAATCCCACCCTACTCATCATGCCTCCCAAGCAATGCATGCGATGTAGGAGGGGTGGGGTGGTAGCAGTTTTCAGGAACAACTTGGGGCTCGATTATTCACCCAGCACTTGGCTACAACATATTTTAATGTAGTGCCTCCTAAGACCCACCAGGAAATTAGAAAATTGGAGACCAAGGCAGATGCAAAGAAGCTTCACTATTCTGAATCTAAGATATTATAGTAGGTGTATTGTTGGGTTCCCAACACTAGTCACACTAGGGGATGAAAAAAACAACACCTCAACTCAGTTTCAATACGCTAACTGATTAACACTATACTTGGAATGGTATTGAAGGAAAAACATGTTGAGAGGTATAATGTGTTTTCTTCACTTGAGGATATTAAAAGGACATTAAGGAACCAACACTTTTCCATGGATAGGCTCGTCGTAAGGCTGGCCCCTGTAGAAGGGAATCTTCACTGTGACAATAATATGGTTGCACCTTTTGGTTCAAATGCAAGGAATATTGCTCTGATTTATTCTTCTGACTTTTGATGGCTATATATCTGTTAGTATATCTCACTCTATCCATGTTTTATAATGTCTATCTAGAATGTATGATTTTGTTTTTTGGGTATATATGAAAAGAATAGTGGGTGGATCACCCTATTTTCTCTTTTTTTCCTTAGAGGTAGTGTGAATACCTCATATATGACTAGATTGTTGGGTAGTCACAGGGGGGGCGGCAACCCCCCCTGTCGGGGTTTGGGGCAACGCCTTAGGAAAAAAAAAATTGGACCCTATATTAGGTGGGCGGACCTATCTATGGTTTTGTGCATGGGTTTGCATATGGTTTTGGGCATGATGGTTTTATGCTCATGGTGTTTGTTATGTTCTAATCCAGGGTTAATGAATTGGGGTTTATGAATGCTTTGACATGTATATATATGTGTTGTAACACTAAAAGGAATATAATGAAAAATCAAGTTGGTAGTCCCGGTTTGGGATCCTGGGGAAAATCTGTGTATATTTGTTTTATGTTTTATGCTCTCGCTATTGTTTATTTTCTATCTTTTAAGAATTTATTTTCAGATAATTTATGTACAAGGTTAAAACCTACATAGATGTAATAGCTTTGTACTTTGTCTCTAAAGGCAATCTGATGCAATAAAAATTTTTATTTAATATATATATATATATATATATATATATATATATATATATATATATATATATATATATATATATATATATATATATATATAATTAGAAAAATATGATTTGGAAAAAAAAGTAAGATAAATTGTACTTTTTGATACCTTGTTAACCTAATGATTTTATATGGCTATGAAATTTGAGATTATACATTTTCAAGAAAACTTAAGGGAAATCAAGTAAGTTTAAAAACATTGTATGATTAAAAAACTTTAAAATTACTCTCCTTAGATTGGATATTTTTTCCTAAAGAAAAAAACATGGCATTCTATTAAAAATTAAAATTTCATTTTGTGTATGCTTAACACAAGCAGAGTAGACTAGCTAATTGTACTCATAATATACAAAAAGTAGGTGAAGGATAGTTTTCTAAAGTTGGTTTGAATATGTATATCTTACAAGAGAAAATTTCTTGTGAATGCCCATAATTATGCATATGGGTAAGGGAATATTTTAAAGACATTTTTGTCATTATTTTTTAATGATTCAATTAATAAATTAGACTTTTAATTCAAATTTGTTTCAATTTGAAGTGATTCCTATAAATATTTCGATTAATGGTAATAAGTCTCTCATTTTTCATGTTAATAAACTTAGGATAGTACTTTAACTAATTATAATTTTGTGATTAAGAAGTCTATAGTTTTTCATATTAATTAGCGTGTATTAGTACTTTTTGTATTCAATCATAATCTGAAGAAATGGACAAGAATCATCAACGAGCAGTAGAACATAATCAACAAGGCTCCCATGTGGAGGATGGTGAAAAGAAGCAAAATGATCCTATAAATCACATTGAGAAAGCCAATGATCTAGTGGTGATTCAAGCTCCAGGAAAATAACAAGAGAAAATATGTGGCAGCTAAGGAGTAGACGAAACAAAGTGAACAAATTCATATGAGAGTTCTAAATCACATAAAGAAGTTTCATTAAAGTTATAGGGAGAATAAATGAAAATTGTAATTGCCAATCCAAATTCCGGGGGTTGGAAAAAAGTTCAAAAGAGGAAAAGTAAAAAAGAGAGACTCAATCTATCTGGGTAAATTTAATTAGGGTTTGGGAAGAGAAAAGGAACCATAAATTTCTTGTTGAGCACCTTTACGCTCGCTTTTCAGGATTTACAAAAGAAACCGAAGAAGCTGGTTCTATCTTATAAAAATACACAAGTCTGACTCAGATGGATGTGATATGATTGCAAGCTTTGATGAGAATCTATGGCTTCAACGAGAAAATCATGCATGTAATATTAATCCCCTAATGCATTAAACAAGGGACCAACACCTAGTGTGTACGACAAGGAGTCATTGAGCTCACCAAGGTAATAAAAATCCATGTGAGTTTTACACGTGTTCCTCTCAGATACACAAGTTTTTTTTCTTCCTTGTCCTCGGTGCTCCTCCTCGACTTGAGTGCTCCTCTTCGACCTGGCCAACATCCTCCTTTAGCAACTTGGGTTTCTGCCAACTGTACCATATTCATGTGCTGCTTTTTCTCTCATATGTGACCTCAAAGAATTTCATGTTCACTTCATGATATGATATGTTTCACAGTACACTTTTTGGTAAGCGCGGTCTAGCTCTTGGTGGCATCTAGTAGTTTTTGGTTCATTTATATGCTATCATTTAATTTGGAGAAGTATTCCCTGCTCTAAGGAAACTCTAAACTATTGTTTTTTACTGTGTTTATAAAGCGCACTCAATGCTGGACAAATCAAGGGATGAATGATATTTGATCAACTATATATTTTTTTGTATAATTTTTTCTCACCACTGGTTGACTTGTCCTAGGGGGGGCCTCTCTTTTGACAACTTAGGAAGGCTAGATACACCCTACTCTCACAAAAACATGTCGAGAAATAAGAGTATAGCTAGCCCCATACCTAAAACCCCCTGTTCTACGCCATCACCTTAAGGTTTCTTTATCCCTACTCTTCAAGTCTTCATTCATCCAATAACCCAACTCGCCATCGAAACCCCAGGTCACCCACAGATTCAAAGTGTCAACCCTAGGATGGTAGTGAATGCTCCATTAAACCCTTATCTAGCTTCAAGATTCAAACCCCTGGTCCTACCTCCTGTCAACCATCTTGGAGACTTGCCTGATGGTTACCTAAAGGTCCTACCGAATTTCAATGATGAAAATGGTATTACTGTTGAAGATCATCTTACAACCCTCCAAGACTGTACTTATAATTTCTATGTGGAGGCCGATGACATCTTCTCTATGATGTTTTCTCATTCCTTAAAAGGGGAGGCTAGAAAATTGTTCAGAAATATGTCTAACAACTCCATAAGATACTGAGCACAGTTCATGGAAAAGTGACTAAATAGATGGGGCATGAAGAAGGATAATATGTATTATTTGATAATGTTTAATACCTTTAAAAGGAACAATGATGAAACAATCCCTGAGTTCAACAATCGGTTCTTTAAACTCTATCAATGTATCCCTGGATAGGTCAAACCCTCTGATCCTACGGTCATGGTCATCTATGTTGCAGCTTTCGAAGCTGATTTTTCTCTGCATCTGAGTGAAATAAAGTCGAATAACCTTAAGGCTATGTTTAATGATGTTGAATATTTGGAGATTAATGTGAGGGCATCGAGTATCCAGCTCAAGACAAGATACGATCCTCCTGAGAGGAGAGAATACCAAGACAAAAGAAGTGGGAAGGAACCTTAAGTTTCATCTTCCAGTCAGGAGCATATGACCATGGAGGAAGTGAGCAAGTTGTTAAAATCTAAGGTGAATGACCTGAACAAGGTGAAACAAGGGAGACTGCTAACTTCTTTCGTAGCGCCCCGGCGAAAATTTTTTGGTCCTTAATTCCGGTGGGCGGTCTGCACCCATGGTTTTGGGGTACGATGGTTTTTGACCCCTGGTATTTTTGTAGATCCGGTCAAGGGAACTACGGTTATGTTCTAATCTAGGGTTAATCGATTATGGTTTATGTATGCTTCAGCATGTATATATATGTGTTGTAACACTAAAAGGAATATAATGAAATATCAAGCTGGTTGTCCTGATTTGGGATCCAGGGGAAAATCTTTGTCTTTATCTGTTTTATGTTTTATGCTCTCGCTATTTTTTATTTTCTGTTATAAGATTTGTGTGTAGATAATTTCTGTTCAGGGTTAAAACCTACAAGAAATCCACCTAAATATTGAGGGCCTCGTAATGTGCTACAAAGAGATAACACGGACGATGGGACAGAGGTTCTACAAGCCCCTAAATCTCAGGCTAACACCATTTGTTCTCTGTCTAAAGAAATGAGTTATTTTCCTTTCTGTCTTTATAAACATCATAGAATTCTTAAAGATGTGTCTATAACTATATTATCAACTTGGAAGTAGTTCATTTCTATAAATATCTTGAAATTTATTTTCATCGCAAGTTAAACTAGCAATTGTACCGAGAGGTGCAAAGGAACGTCAAAAAATCAGAACAAAAACACAAGGGAAAAAACTAAAGTGTCGGTCATATTGAAGTGATGTTCAATATCAAATCCTGGACCCTCCTCCCCCTGATGTGCAAGATGTAGATGAAAATTTCAAGGCTCTGTTGCAATATCAAGCTAAACGTGCTTGCACAATACTCAAGAATCCACATGTGCTTCTTTGATTCACTGTTTGACATAAATTTATGTGCAATGTGATCCTTAGCGTTGATTTAAGTTTCTCAAGTATGTAATAATTATGCTATATATGTATTATAGGTTCAAGGTAAAGTTTATGGGGTCTCACACAGCGAGGACAGTGGCACACTTCTCTTGGGAAATATATGCAAGACATAGACAAAGGAAATTGTAACACTTCATGCTTCAATCTACCATCTGTTTTACTTAATTGTACAAAATATTTTAATGTGAAATCTGGAAAAATTTTATAATTGATATTATTTTTTTTTTCTAGCTAAGAGAAAATCTAAAAAAAATTGGCATTGATAATATTGAGGATCTCACTCTAGTAGAAGACCCTAAAAATGAGGGAATGAATTTTGGCTTTTCCGTTCTGGAGTTTTCATCTCATTCAGATGCCATGAATGTGTACAAATGGCTGCAAAAGTGAGATGTTGTATTGCGTATTAATAAAATTGTGAAAGTGTCATTTGCAGAGACATCCGTTGAGCATGATGAGGAAGTTATGGCACATGTACATGCATCTTGATCTCTTAGATACTAGTTAGATATGATGGATACTTATGATATTGATAATCAGTTTAATTTGATAAAAAGAAGGAATCAATGACTCAACCGTTTTTCTTCATGCTCTAAAAGCCACATCTCAATCATGCCACACTTTTTTGGCCACAATCTCCCGTGTTAATGTGCCCAATATGGTTTAAATTTTTCCATGATCACTCAAATTTCCCTGGAATGGTGCTCTGATCCTCCGAGATGCCAATGGATCTAGCACTAGAGGTCTGACACCAGTCTAGTAGATGCAACAACATCACCTAATGGAAATCAAATTTGAATGGAGAGAATACAACTTATTCCCCCTATCATTTAAGATATGCTCAGTTACTAACATAAATTTTATTTTATATATATAATTTTATTTTCCTTTTATCCATTTAAACACTTATTTCTAAATTATATATTTAAAGTGTTTACTTTGAAATTATAGATATATTATAACTTTAGAAATACAAAATAATTTATAAAATTATATATTAACATAAAAAAATATTGTTAAAGATTCTTCCATTTCATTTTAACATTATCAACCTTTTTTCTTATAGATGTTTTAGTGTTCATTTGAATCTCACATTTACGTTTGATTATGAACAGTAAGCTATAATTAAAGTTAATGATTTCAATTGTTATTTTTATTAATCTTAGGTATGTTGCATTCTCCCTTATACATGATTCACGGGCTAATTGGAAATATTTGAACCTTGGATCACATGCTTCATATAATAGTTTAAACACACAAATTATAACATGGCCATCACCATTTGAGCTATCCACTTATGAACATGTAATACCCATAAACAAAACAAAAAAGAAGATTGAAGAATACTGAGATGCATAACTTGTATCAAAAGAATTGGAATTTGGCTCATTGTTGCTTCAACATCTCCGGAATGGTGGTATGGGAACCAATCTCCTACGAATATGCAATTCATTATTCCATAATATCATTATATATCATTGTCAAACGAATTTATGTGACAATTTCAAAGTTGTATTGTTTGGCTAAAGACAAGGATTGGTCAACATTTACTCTATTATTGATGTATTTATCATCTCTAATAAAGAATATATGTACATTATGTTTATTTGAGAATTTAAACATAACAATGTGTTTTTAACAATTACATGTGACATTGCAATAATGTAGATGAAACTTAATAACATCTTAAGATAATTTCTGATCTCTCTAGTTGGAAATTTGAATAAATGCTTTTAGCTTTTTACAATATATGTTTGAAAACAAAAATCACGTAGTGGAAATGTCCAAAGAAGCAAAGGCAGTGAAATTTCCACCATATGGCTCTTGTTATTGTTCTAAATTCTTTCACATAACAAAAAAACATTAAAAAGATATTTAAACAAACTTTTATTGCAATTAGTTACCCACAATTCATTAAATCTACACATAAACACAATACCACTTATGAAAATAAAAACTTTTAAATAATGCAAAAGAAACAATAAATTATTTTATATTATTGAGTGTGGTTTAAATTACTTTTTCAAAAAATTGTTAAGAGTAACATTTTTAATTTTAAAACCATTACAAAAATATATCATTAAAAAAATAATAACATTTCTAAATTAAATATTTAATTAATCAATATGTTTTAGCATTTTAATGACTCACTTTAAAAAAAACTGCACCTTATGAGATAGCCAACGTCCCATAGTCCCCTCTTTATGTTGTATTTTATCTTTAATATTCTATGTAAAAACTAAACTTTAAACCTGAGAAATGCTAAGCGTTCATAAAAATAGTTTTTATAAACAATTGTACTCCGTTCTCATATTCAACCAACAATATCTACTTCCTAAAAATCCAATCAACAATTTTAAAATTATAAAAACCGCATAATTTTTTTTTTTTCTGGGAACTAATGGTTAAATGTAACACACAAATAAACATATTTTCTCTGTTAGACACAAGGCATGGTTCACAAGGCAAGCATTATACAACGTACATGTTCTTCATGAATTATTCTTGTAGTAAATTAAAAATGGGTCATATCTTAGCTATTTTTATATACCCAACGGTCTCATTCTCATATCTTGTAACAGAGCTACCAAACCACATATCAATTCTCTCATATTAGGAAGTTTAGTATTTGAATTATCAGGATCAATGATTTTCATCATACTCATGTGATGAGGCAACAACAGCTGGTTCACCAGTCAGAGAAGCTTATGGAGAATATATGGGCTTGCATTGTTGGAGAAGTATTGTTTGATGAATATTTTGCATTATCTTACATGAGTTCGGGTCATTATGATAAATTCTCCCATAAAAAATAAAGCAATACTGCTAAAAAGCAGGAAGCCCACATCTAATGCAACCATGCCGCAATTGAACAGGGCATCGACATAAAATATGGCAGTGATGATATGGCACGAGTAGTAAATATTTCGAATGATTTCAATAAATTTATGGAAAGGCTTCCGAGCCTTAGACGATGGTTGAGCATGGAATCTGAACCTCTCAATTATCTACCAGAAGAGGTGAATTCACAGAGTTCTTTGGAATCCAATAGCAAAAAAAACTACGCTAGTGAAAGGTGTTCATGTGCTTAGACAATTGTCGTTGCGTCGCCAAAGTTGCGAAAAGAGAGACACACAGCTTCCCATCCTGCAAAGAACTACATAGGGGTAGAACATAGGTTCCACGGGTCAAATTCGAATAAGTGCAAGGAGGAAGAAAACTATGCTCGTTGATTCGTTGCAATGAACAATGGTTGGACATAAACAAACCCGCAAAGAAAACGCCTTCGGTGTAATTAGAAGTATAGTGTTGAGAAAAGACTCAATAGAGGTGGAAATCTTATTTTGGTTTTGAGAAAAATTATAAATGTCAAACATATACATGGAATGCACAATTAGATGAAAGATAAGCCTTCAATATATTTTCTATTAACCAACATATACATTTACAATACATTATTGTGACCCTTGGTCTTCACATTCCAAGTGGTCTCTTGGACTCCCTTTGACCATGCAACTTCCACACCAACCCTTAGAGGATTAGGTGTCTAACATTCCCCCTTAATCCGAAGGGGTGTGTATGATTCCAATAAGAGAGTTGTAATACAAAATGTCCAAAACATGCATGGCATCACTAGGTTGAATGTGCTCTCTGAAATGTTGGCATAAGGAGGTGGTTTAAGGATGACCACCAACACTAGAACGCTTAGTGCAGTTCTGGGAACTCTTCCAAATTTGGCAAGAAGCTGAAGTCTTCTGCTAGATGAAGTGATCCTAATTCTTTGAAGAGGGATACCTTCAACTTGGAAGAGAGATGTTTGCATCCTGCATAAAAAGGGAGAACCTCAACCTGAAAAGGGAGGTATCATCGTGCAATGGCTTAAGGATGACCACCAACTTTGGAATGCTTAATGCAATTCCTGGAACTCTTCCAAAACTGGCAAGAAGTTGAATTATTCTGCTAGAGGAAGTGTCCCCAATTCTTTGAAGAGGGAGAAGCTCAACCTCGCATAGATGGTTTAAGGCTGACCACCAACCAAAGGCATGCTCATGGGAATCTTTGTCTCTAGCTACAACTTTGAATTCGGTATGGCAGGTTGTGGCTCAGGCTCGCTTGATGTGGATTTGAAGCTTGTAGATGACCATCACTTCCCCCCTTTCAGATACTAGGTGAGATGATGACAAAAACTCAACTGCAAGGAGTTTTAATATTTTAGAAGAGATTCAGACATATGACTGAAACATCTTCTTGGTTGTTGATGCCCATTTCCAAGAAGCGATCCATCCAAGATGAATCTTTGTTCTTGCAGGAGGCTTGTTTCTAAAGCATATGTGTGTATAATGAGTGGTTTTATGACATTGCTCACATAGATGAATATCAAAATAGTGATCATTCATCTGGCCAACTCGATCACAATGTTGGCATTTATTAATCTATTTTGGTTCTTTTGTAAGAGAAGCAGAATATGAACAGCTGAAGGCAAACTGCAATAAACAAATTTGGCAGTTTGAAATTGAATGGGCTTGGAATAATCTGGAAAATGAAATGACACATCCTTGTCATATCCAAGGCCAGTTTTGTGCTTGTTATTGACATCCTCTTCCCAAGGTCTGATGATGGGCTTGGGAAGTGTAGGCTTAATTTCTACATTTGCATGCAAAGCTGCTCCTAAAATGGCCACATGATGGGAGTCAATCTCAATGTTACTGATTTGACTACTTATTGGTTGTTGATGGGTGTCATGGTGCTTATGATGTTGTAAATCACCTCTCTGTAATTGTGATTCAAGTTTCAAAAACTCTAACTTTTCATGTGCATTTTGCAAACAGGTTACAATATCCAAGAGAGTTTCCATACTGATTTGGATTGTGTTATCAGTAGTATATTGTATCAAAGTTTCCAAGGACTCTACTACTTCATAAACTTTGGCCATTTTCCAAACAACTCAAGATAAATAAATGAAGGGTATCAGCTTCAACCAATAATGCACACATTTACAATGTCATTCAACTTACTTTCAAAATAATAAAAGTGACTTCGGACACCTTTTAATCTTTCTTGAACTACTAACTATGGAATTCCCAAAGGACAAACTATGTTACTCAAATTATGGAAGACACACCTTAGAAAACAAAATTGACTTAGACTTTTAGCAAAGGGATTGCAAAAAAACGGTTCCAAATTATCTCTCTTTTAATGGAGAATTCTGGTAGAAATCATATACATAAAAAATACCAAAAACTTAGATCTTCAAGGGCTAACAAAATGTTCCCTAGATCTAAATGTGGGAAAATTCTACCAATATTCTATAATTTGTGAGGTGGCTCTTATAATATTTGAATCTCACATAGTAAATAGAATTAGAAGTGTGAGTACTTGATTGGATTATTGTGCAGTTTTAAATTGGTCCATTGTCAACATTATGGCGCATACCTTTAGTTTAGTGCAAGAGATCAACACTGCAAAGATGAAATATGGGTAGCCCAAACACCTGGGAGTTGCGCAGAGATTGTGGAGGAGCGCTATAATGTATGGACCTCCAGGAGCGAGGAGCTATGGATATAATGAAAATTGTGTTCTTGACTTCCAGCTCTAGCTCCGACATTCCTTCAATATGTCGACATTCCAAGAGGCCAATATAAAGAACCCCACGAATATGAACATCATAAATATGCCCCGTCATATTTTGGGTTCACTTTGTTGTATAAGTTTCTCGTATTTTAGCAAATAATTTGCTACTGTAGCTCAGCCATTAACCTTTGGCAGTCCTCTGATTGTTTCCAAGTACAAACATAGACAGAAGACCAATGTTTTATCTCTGGACGTTGCAAACAAATTTTCATAAGAAGACACATCCTAAATATATAGCAGCCATTTTCAGGTGCAGAGCCACCATTGTACTCAAATCAAAACCCTATTATGACGGTTGTTGTTGCTTAAGAAGCTAGCCTTTACCAAATCGATCTAGGGAACTTGACGCCTTTCGACTCACATGATCCTAGAGCCTCTGCTAAGTCTTCCCATGAAGAGATTGTGAAATAATGTGTGGAGAAAGGATTTAGCCTTGTGTAGGTTCTTCCATATACACTTTTTAGCTTACCCTCAACTCCTGATAAAGAGGGTCCACTTTTTCAATTTCCAACTCCAACGCCCCTTCCAAAATGCAAGCCTCCAACAAAATTGGAATTTTTTTCCCAATCAAAAGGCATCAAAAAACACAAAAGAAGAAAAAAAATTATATGATGAACATTCTGGAGAATGGAAACTTCGTCATGGTTATAAATGGGCTCGAGATGAAAATGACATTCCGATCATTGAATCAAAACCAACTCAGGAGTAGCTTTCAACGTTTAGGATGCACAAATCACACTTTTGTTGTCTTGATGCGTATGACCGGTGTTGA
Source organism: Pinus albicaulis (assembly GCA_034641835.2). Classification (NCBI taxonomy): domain Eukaryota; kingdom Viridiplantae; phylum Streptophyta; class Pinopsida; order Pinales; family Pinaceae; genus Pinus; species Pinus albicaulis. The sequence goes on along the minus strand of CM076583.1, from coordinate 1,160,295,030 downwards.
AAAATGGTGTCGGAGCCGGTGTAGAGAAGTGTCGATTGTGTGGAGGAGGGATGTCGATAGTGGGAGGAGGAGTGTGGTCCGAAGGAGGAGCACAACTAAGGTTGGTGGCTCACCAATGAGGATAGGAAAACTAATGGGTTTTTTCCAGAGAAAATGTTCTAGAAGTATATGTTCTATAGCAAGGCATCCAAAGCTACCTATGGTTGCCTCTTGTAGATTGGACCATTATTTTTGAATATGGAATATAAAGGCAAGAGAACTTCTTGCAGCAGTATTTCTTAAGCACAAATCACAAGTGTCGTTATTGATAGAAATTTTATAGCAGCAACACATACTATTGTCGTAGATGCAACTGTCGTAAACCCAAGAAAATTTGAGAGAGACAAATCATGTGGTTCAAGTGGAAATTAATGAACTCTCCACCAGATTGAAGAGGAAATTGTCTAAAAAATATGGCAAGAAGGAGGGGACGCAGATGATAATTCAAAGAACATTTCTTCTTCTTCTTCTTCATCCTCAAGCTCCACAAAGCGAAGATGTTCAAAGCATTGGAGTCTGAAAGATCCTGCTCTTGTATAGAAGAAAAAGTGAGGGCAGAGTCCACACCCGAGATCGACATTGGGCTTTATCATTTGCCAATCATACAAAACAATCCTAAGAGAAATAGAGATGGCCCTGAGGTTGGTGGAAGCATTACAGTGCAGTATACAAGTGTTGACAGGCAGCATAGGGATTGTACGTGGATAGGCAGTGTAGGGAATGTGATAAGGACTTAATATTAATTGGAAGAGGTGTTAGTGTTTTTTCAAAAAATTCAAAGAAACACCAACTAAAACGTTCATTGAGCATCTTAGAATTGATGCAGCTTGTCAGAGTGGTGTAGTTTTGTAGTCTGAAAAACAAGGAAGGAAAAACTGACATGTAGAGAGGCCAAAAATCAAGTGGCTCAACTTGGAGTAGGGCCAAAGTTCACCCACTTTGATAGCATGTCAAACATATACATGGAATGCACAATTAGATGAAAGATAAGTCTTGAATATATTTTCTATTAACCAACATATACATTTATAATAAATTCTTGGGACCTGTTGGGGTTCCTATGTTTTGGCAGATTTGGCAATACCAAAAGATAAGACAACATCAAACCACTTTGGGACCTCAGGATCTATCCCTCCTGGATCCAGAGAGGGATCTCTCTAATAAAACAAAGAATGATATATCTTTGAATCTCAAGATGAGATGTTAGGCTAGTTATGAAGCACAAAGGGGGGTTTAAATGATTTGGTTGGTGAGTTGCTGGGTTGGTCATCAGATCATGGACTGAGAAAGTAATGGGAGAAAAGGAACAAAACAACAGGATGTTTCAGCTAAGAGAATAGGTCAAGATAGTGCCATCCATTGGGCTATGGAGTCATGAAAGGTGATTACATACGACCACTAGCCAAGGCTTCCAAAGGGCAAGTCATCTAATACTGAAGGATCTTTTTAGATTAGATGGTGGGATGGAACATTTAGGATTGAAAGTAAAAGAAGGAAAACAACCCAATTTATGTCTATAGATTAGGTCAGAGGTCATTTAACTCCAGACCTTCTTGGACATACTCAAAGGAAGCTTTCAATGGAGGGACAAAGGGGCATCTTATAGATCGAACCAGAGGTCATTTAACTCCAGGTCATCTTTAGCATGCTCCAAGGAAAAACAGAGATAAGTTTAACAAAGAGATCTTAGAAAGGCCAACTGGTCACACAAGGATCCTAGTGGACAGGGCTAACTCTAATCCACAGTGTTCCGAAATCTCCCAGCTTAAACCCAACAATAACATCTAAGAATAGATTCATTTAATTCACACATCAGCTAGTAGGCAATGCGGCATCCACTACACTGGTTAAATCAACTGAAATCAACTCTTAGATAACACATTAAGAAGAAAACATCTAAGGCAAGGAGAGCAGAAGCATAGGGTGCCTAACAAGGGAAAATCCTATGCCAGATTTCTGATGCAAGCCAGTAGAACAATGAACAACATGAAATGTAATATAAAAAGTAAGAAAAAAATCACCAATAGTAATAGACCAGGATCCTGTGAAATGTGCTTGATTAATGATGCACAACCAGTCACATACTCTGAGCTCAATGTCTGTTACAGTCCAGAATTCTCCTCCCAGCCTACTACATAACAACTACTCTGCTAATCCCTCCCAAAACTGGTCTAACAGTCAAAACTAAATCCCTCTAACTACAACAGCAGCAACTGGACAACAACGACCCAACAACAACCTTTTCAATCATTTTCTTAGGGATTTTATATCAAAAAGAGAGCAGAGGAGGTAGGTGAAGCACTGAATGCAATATTAACACTCAGGAGAGGAAGAGAGCCGAGGCCCATTCTGTATTAACTCTTAGCAGCGTTGTGCGTACTCTGCAGGCTGCTTGGGAAGCCCCTGTAGGGTCGAGATTTTACCTCTGATATGTTCCTTGAAGTCGCCTCTGGCGTCCGGAACTATCTACGCTACTTGCTGGATAGGTGAGCTGGAAGAAAAGGGTCTGCAGGGTCTCCATGCTTCATTACTTGCCACCAAACAGTCTTTAAGAAGCTCTATCAGTGGAGTTAACTGCTTATGGATTCAAGGTGGCATGGAAACTGCTGTAGGGAGGCGTACCATTTGGAGTAAATGTGTTATGCTGTTAGGTAGCGCTGTTATGACTTGCCGGTGCGTTCATTGTCTTCAAGATGAGCCCTAATCCCTATGAGCCTGCTTCTGAGTTCGCAGAACTTAGACCTTCCATTCGCTATCTCGAAGGAAACTGACCTTTCCAACAAAACTCGCTTTGAGATGAAATTCGCCTGCATGAAGGGAAGAACAGTGAATAGGAAGAAGGGAGAGGAGGCAGGAACCAATGATACATAGAAAACTTCCGATGCGATTGGGGGGGAAAACCCTTCATAATAACGAATTATAACAATTTTCCAATTTACAAAGGGAATGACCCTAATTTATATGAATAGGAAGAAGTGTGGTACGGTGGGCCCGGCAAGTCTAATCGCAATCAGAGATCGGGAGCGGGTGGTAATCGCATCGCGGAGAAAGAACTTGCGATGCGATCAATCGGAGGGAAGTGCAATCGAAGGATCGGAGGAGAGGTGCGATGGGGGATCGGAAGGATCGGGGAATCAGAGCAATCGAGCGGATTTGCGATCAGGCGGATTTGCGATCGGAGCGACATGTGATCGGGCGGATTTGCGATCGAAGGATCGGAGGGATGGCGCGATCGGAGGTCAGGGGAAATAACCTGTGATCGGGCAGATCAGGCGGATCTGCGATGATCGCAATCGCAGTATATTGCGATGCGATTAATCGCGTCGCAAATACTTGCGATTGGAGTGATTGGAGCCACATAAATAAAACATGCGATTAACTGGAGTTTGCGATTGCGATTGTAATTCGGCGGGACATATATTAACATAAAACTTTATAATAAAGTTTCACAGGGTCATGTAAAGGGGAAGTGGTTAAGGGGCAGAGGCTTTATAATAAACGTTGATTTTTGTTTATTATAAGGTTCCAAGGGGTATGGTCGGGGAAGTGGTTGGGGTTAGCGGAAAAGGGGCTAAGCCCTATTATAATGTGGCAAAGTGGGTTTTTGCCCATTTTTAATGCAATTTAAAGGTTGGGAAGGGGGACGATAAAGGGAAAAAAGGGGAAATTGGCCAAACAAAGGGTAAGGGATGAATATGAAGGGGATTTGGGAGGATTTGCAAAGTAAGTGAGGAATTTAGAAGGGAGAAGCAAGAGGATGAAAACAAAGGCTCAGGGGTAACGAAATAGGAGGGAAAATGAGGCCTTTTGGGCATTTCTCCGCAAACATAGAGGCTTTATAATTAAAATAAGTAGAGGGGATTTTATCAAAGGACAAAAGGCACAAGGAGGCTTCTAGGATGATGTGTTTTCATAGGAAATGCATTCCTTGAAGGCTCAACAACATTTTAGCCCCCTATTTTCTTGTCAAAAATTTATGGGGGGCTAACAGTGGCTCCACATGGGGATGGCTTCTTCTTGAAGGAGTCAAGAATTCAGAAAATGATATTTGGTGTAGGCCAGATGCCTGCTGCTTGAACCATCATTTTCTTTCTTTGATCAGTTGCCACAAATTATGAATACATCATATCAGCAGTAAAAATCTCCCAAACAACTACCTACCCACACTATAGTCCTACCATTTTTTCTTCTGGGTGCATTTGGACTTGCAGACCCTTTACATCATCAATTTTTACAAACAGGAAAATAAACCTATTCTACTTCTACCCTTATTACTCCATGAGACCAGATTAGACTATTGGCCTCATAGTTTCTCTACCTAATCTAGTATCTGCTAGGATTAAATTGTCTAGCAGATTTCTTCTCTACATTCTAAGACAGAAATTGAAAATCAGTCAAGCCAGGATTAGATTGTCTGACTTGTTGGACTTTGAAGGAATTGAAACAGCTAAATACATGCTCAGAGGCTGAGCTTATTTCATACCTCCTATCTACCCTACTCTAACTGGAAATTTCTGATGCTCTAGGTGATACAATAATGCCAGTGCAGCCACTCAAGCAGTAACACAAAAGGATATGAACACGGGTTGCCTGTCAGAGATAACCACAGGCTGCTCTGCATGTGGTCCTTCCAAATTGAGGTCACCATCAGTAGTGACCATTCCTCATGATTCTGGCCCGGGTGAAGGATCAATGCTAGAGTATTTGAGCAAATCAGGGCCTCCATGTACTCGGCCACAGGATCGACGAACACATGATGTACACTCTCTTCTTTTAGGCCTGCCTTGACTGGTAGGTCGTCTTCATCTCGGGCAACTTCAACTACCTTATTTTCCGTTGCGACTTCAGCGTGGCTCTTGAAAGCCCGATCATCTTCCTCTTGCATTCCGAACAACAGCGGGATTTCTTCTCTTTTAGGGGGCGGGAGACTTTCCAAAAATGCTCTGGGGTCTCTGAACTGATATGATCTTTCCTATGAGTTCAAAATTTCGATCTCAGCTTCATAACTTTCAATTACCAACTCTAGAAAAATTTTCTTGATCACGGGTCCGCCCTTTGAGCTGAGAGGAATAACCCTTGGAAGGTCCTCCACCTTATATTCTGCCAAGTCACTAGAAATTGTATCACGACATACTGCCGTTAAATCTGGAAACATTTCTGCAAACTGTTCAGGGTCTTCCATTAGTGAAGTGACTTGGTCTTTGGCATGGATGATGTTGTACTGTGACATGGTCTCCCAGTGGAGCCTTGTGAACACATAGATAACTAGCGGCCTACTGATCACCAGTGGAGTCCTTTAATCATTCAGGAATTGTGGAGTCGCCAGGTGGATGATTTAAGATTTTACTGTCCACCACAGTGGTTTACCAAATCAAGGCTGATTGGTCTCTGTTCCCCAGCGGAGTCGCCATTATGTTGGGGTTCCTATGTTTTGGCAGATTTGTCAATACCAAAAGATAAGATAACATCAAACCACTTTGGGACCTCAAGATCCAGCCCTCCTGGATCCAGAGAGGGATCTCTCTAATAAAACAAAGAATGATATATCTTTAAAGCTCAAGATGGGATGTTAGGCTAGTTATGAAGCACAAAGGGGGGTTTAAATGATTTTGTTGGTGAGTTGCTGGGTTGGTCATGAGATCATGGACTGAGAAAGTAATGGGAGAAAAGGAACAAAACAGCAGGATGTCTCAGCTAAGAGAATAGGTCAAGATAGTGCCATCCATTGGGCTATGGAGTCATGAAAAGTGATTACATACAACCACTAGCCAAGACTTCCAAAGGGAAAGTCATCTAATACTAAAGGATATTTTTAGATTAGATGGTGGGATGGAACATTTGGGATTAAAAGTGAAAGAAGGAAAGCAACCCAATTTCTGTCTATAGATCAGGTCAGAGGTCATTTAACTCCAGACCTTCTTGGACATACTCAAAGGCAAATTTCAATGGAGGGACAAAGGGGCAGCTTATAGATCGAACAAGAGGTCATTTAACTCCAGGTCAGCTTTAGCATGCTCCAAGGAAAAACAGAGATAAGTTTAACAAAGAGATCTTAGAAAGGCTAGCTGGTCACACAAGGATCCTAGTGGACAGGGCTAACTCTAATCCCCAGTGTTCCCAAATCTCCCAGCTTAAACCCAACAAGAACATCTAAGAATAGATTCATTTAATTCACACATCATCTAGTAGGCAATGACATCCACTACACTGGTTAAATCAATTGAAATCAAATCTTAGATAACACATTAAGCAGAAAACATCTAAGGCAAGGAGAGCAGAAGCATAGGGTGCCTAACAAGGGCAAATCCTATGCCAGATTTCTGATGCAAGCCAGTAGAACAATGAACAACATGAAATGTAATAAACAAAGTAAGAAAAACATCACCAATATTAATAGACCAGGATCCTGTGAAATGTGCTTGATTAATGATGCACAACCAGTCACATCCTCTGAGCTCAATGTCTGTTACAGTCCAGAATTCTCCTCCCAGCCTACTATATAACAACTACTCTGCTAATCCCTCCCAAAACTGCTCTAACAGTCAAAACTAAATCCCTCTAACTACAACAACAGCAACTGGAAAACAACGTCCCAACAACAACCTTTTCAATAATTTTCTTAGGGATTTTATATCGGAAATATAGCAGAGGAGGTAGGTGAAGCACTGAATGCAATATTAACACTCAGGAGAGGAAGAGAGTCAAGGCCCATTCTGTATTAACTCTTAGTAGCGCTGTGCGTACTCTGCAGGCTGCTTGGGAAGCCCTTGTTAGGTCAAGATTTGACCTCTGATATGTTCGTTGAAGTCGCCTCTGGCGTCCAGAACTGTATGCGCTACTTGCTGGATAGGTGAACTGGAAGAAAATGTTCTACAGGGTCTCCATGCTTCATTACTTGCCACCAAACAGTCTTTAAGAAGCTCTGTAAGTGGAGTTAACTGCTTATGGGTTTGAGGCGGCATGGAAACTGCTGTAGGGAGGCATACCATTTGGAGTAAATGCGTTCTGCTGTTAGGTAGTACTGTTATGACTTGCCGGTGCGTTCATTGTCTTCAAGCTGAGCCCTAATCCCTATGAGCCTGCTTCTGAGTTCGCAGAACTTAGACCTTCCATTTGTTGTCTCGAAGGAAACTGACCTTTCCAATAAAACTCGCTTTGAGATGAAATTCGCCTGCGTGAAGGGAAGAACAATGAATAGGAAGAAGGGAGAGGAGGCGAGAACCAATGATACATAGAAAACTTTTGATGCGATTGGGGGGAAAACCCTTCGTAATAAAAAATTATAACAATTTTCCAATTTACAAAGGGAATGGCCCTATTTTATATGAATAGGCGGAAGTGTGGTACGGTGGGCCCGACGGGTCTAATCGCAATCGGAGATCAGGAGCGGGTGGTAATCGCATCGCGGAGAAAGAACTTGCGATGCGATCAATTGGAGGGCAGTGCGATTGAAGGATCGGAGGAGAGGTGCGATCGGGGGATCGGAAGGATCGGGGAATCGGAGCGATCGGGCAGATTTGCGATCAGAGGATCGGAGGGATGGCGCGATCGGAGGTTGGGGGAAATAACCTGCGACCGGGAAGATCGGGCGGATCTGCAATGATCGCAATCGTAGTATATTGCAATGCGATTAATCGCATCACAAATACGTGCGATTGGAGTGATCGGAGCCACACAAATAAAACATGTGATTGACGGGAGTTTGCGATTGCGATTGTAATGCGGCGGGACATATATTAACATAAAACTTTATAATAAAGTTTCACGGGGTCATTGAAAGGGGAAGTGGTTAAGGGGTGAAGGCTTTATAATAAACGTATATTTTTGTTTGTTATAAGGTTCCAAGGGGTATGGTCGGGGAAGTGGTTGGGGTTAGCGGAAAAGGGGCTAAGCCCTATTATGATGTGGCAAAGTGGGTTTTTGCCCATTTTTAATGCAATTTAAAGGTTGGGAAGGGGAACGATAAAGGGAAAAAAGGGTAAATTGGCCAAACAAAGGGTAAGGGAAGAATATGAAGGGGATTTGGGAGGATTTGCAAAGTAAGTGAGGAATTTAGAAGGGAGAAGCAAGAGGATGAAAACAAAGGCTCAGGGGTAACGAAATAGGAGGGAAAAGGAGGCCTTTTGGGCATTTCTCCGCAAACAGAGAGGCTTTATAATGGAAATCAGCAAAGGGGATTTTATCAAAGGAAAAAATGCACAAGGAGGCTTCTAGGATGATGTGTTTTCATAGGAAATGCATTCCTTGAAGGCTCAACAACATTTTAGCCCCCTATTTGCTTGTCAAAAATTTATCGGGGGCTAACAGGACCCTTGGTATTTACATTCAAGCGGTCTCTTGGACTCCCTTTGACAATTCAACTCCCACACCAACCCTTAGAGGACTAGTAGTCCAACAATAGAGTCACAAAAATTCCCTGTTAGGGGTGGGCACAGAGATTGAATAGATACATCTTGAGGCGAGACTTCCATCCTGCTAACATGATGTGCATTAAACAGTAGGTCGCATGACTCGACCCCATCATGCATCTACATGCAGCAACATGACTAGCTATATGAATGGGAAAGGTGATGCTGAGAGCCCTATTCTTGGTGGTTTGCATGGGTGGTTGGGGCAGGAGTGAGGTCAAGGAGTGTTACACTAAAAATTGTCATCCTGACATTCTACTATGAGTATGAGCTCATTATAACTCATACTTCCTCCTTTTGCAAGTCTAACATATCAGTTCTTCATATCAAGCCTTGAAAATCAGAGAAAAGTTCCTAAAAATCTCCTAAACTTTGGTATCGCACTTTCTCTATACATTGCATGCGGGCCCGCACCTGATGTTCAGCTATCCTGTGGACCAGAACCGCACTTTCTATGTGTTATAGGTGCAGACTCCTGTAAAACTAAAAAGGCGAGAAAGTAAAGTTAAAAAGTTGATTTGAGATTAATTCTAGAAGATTCTAGACGAGAATTTTCGGGAATAGGTGCGCTTTGATAAGGTACATGTATCCCTTACCTTATGGAGCTAACCCCTTGATTTCAGGAGCTTATCCCTTTGAAGAATGATTCTATCCCTTCATATTTGGAACAGAAAAACCTCCTCTTTTCCATTATAAAAAGAGGCATTGGGTATTCTCAAAGGGAGTGGAAGCTTTAGAATATTTGAAGATAAATGCTGTTGAGATTCAGACTCAGTTAAACAAGACATTGTGAGGAGAGATTACATACCTCTATTTGTCTTGGTTGAAAGATTGTAGAGCTTGTCAAAGTAAAGGAGACTCCTGCTTCGGACCCTGGGAAGGCCTTTGCAACATCAAGGCTCAGGTTGTAAGGTTTTCCTTCTTTTGAAATTAATACAAATATACTCATTTTTCTCAATAAGCTATTTGTTAATGGTTTATTTCATAGATTCCTTGATCACTATGATAAGCATGGTTTATGATGATGTCTATACAGGTGCTATGTAATACTTTGTTTGTTTGTGACTGCAGGTTTATAAGCGAAACTCCTTCAAGCGCGCGAAGGATAACAACAACTTCAAACAAGCACTGGACATAAGGTAGGTTTTTTACACCTCTATAGAACTATTTGTAAATCATATATGCTTAGAGAAAGATTAGTTTATTTGGCTGTTTGTTGCTAGATACTTTTAGTACTAGGGAGATCGGTCTTGTCCGCAAGAACGATTTATCCGTCCAACAAATTGGCGACTCCGTTGGGGAAGAACTTGTTGTGTTTTTTGGTTCTCTTTTATTTTGATTCGAGGAAACATCTTTATAAGTTTTTGATTGATAGACATCTGCCTGGGTGGTTTGGGTTTTCTCTGTTTTAGAAAATTTTCAAATCTTTAGTGTTTTTCTCTACTTTTTTCAGGGACCGCACTCTGTCTTCTTTTGACATTGCGGGAAGTTTCACATCTTCTTTTAGTAAATAGTGCGGTACTGCACCTGGTACTTCTGGAAGCCTGCGAACCCTGTTTAAATTTTAGAAAAAATCTAGATTTATTTTTTAGTTTATCTTTATTTTGATTTAGTATTTTTTATTTCTGCCCAGATTGATTACTCTTTCTGTCAAAAAATTTCTATGAATGAATTCCAATAGTGTTGATGTTTTGATGATTTTCTAGAAGACTTTGCATTTTGGATTGCATTTCACTTGGTCTTTGTAGCGATTTGAAGCATTTGACATTTTGAAATACCTCAGATTACATCGGTTTTCTTGTCTTTTTTCTGAATCTGACCTGCTTGTGAAATCATCCTTTATTGAGAAATAGAGCTACTTGTTTCTTTGCAAATCTTCGAAAAAGAACTTTGTTATTGATTTTTGAATTTCATTTTTATAAAACATAATTGAGTGTTTTTGATCTATTTTTTGTTCTGGACGAATAGATTCTTAGTTTGCTGAACAACTAAGTAAAACATTCTTCAAAAAATCTTAAATCTTTTATTCATTTAGATTGTTTAAAAAAAAATTTAGATCTCAAGATTAGTTTTGTAGTTTTGAGTGCAAATTAGTAGATCTTAAAATTAGTTTTGTAGTTTTGAGTGCTTTTTAGAAATTTGTAGATCTCTTTTGAAGGAAAATTTCTTTTTGTAGTTACAAGTTTTGAAAGAAAAGGGATTTTGTTGTGAACTTCAATCATTTATTGGAAAAGACAAAATATTTTCTTTCAATCATTCTTTATGTTTAAAGGAAGAATTGTTTATTAAAAGGATTGCATTCTCCAACTCTTTCTTTAGATAGAAGTTCATTGAAAGAAAAAGAATTGATTATCATTTTTAGGTGCATTTTTAGTGTTTTTGGAAATCGAGTCTTCACACCACCAAAATTTCCTCTCTACACACATTGACTTAAGAAACAACTTTTAAAAGTAATGCTTAATTAAAATTCATCTAGAAATCTTTTATTTTCTAGGGCTCTTATCACCAACATAGCTTAGGCTAGTATCTTGGAGTAAGGAGTAATTAACTCTCCAAGATAGTAAAAACAAACAACTAGACAAATCTTGTGGTAGGAAGAAATTCCAATTGTTGCAACTATGCTCTGGGAAGCTCCTCCTAAAGGAGTTAAGCACGAGATCATATCTGAACCAGTGAGGTAATCAATCCTTCGTCATTGGGAACGATAGAAGATATACACGTATTAACAACGGTAAACCTCGAATAGACCATTGTCGAGGAGCCTCGGGTCACTTGTTGGCATACCTTGGAATATTTCAAGGAGCATTCAAGGGGATTGAGCTTTGTTACTCTGCCCTTGCGTGTGTGTCGGATCGTAGACTGTTCCCCTAGGTATATTTGTTTCTGTTGGTAACCTTAGAAGCCATAATCTTTAGGATTTTTTCCTAAGGTGACGGTGGAGGGAAGATCCCACTGTACCTGGAGCAGACGTCGGTTAGACTCACTTGGACTCTCCGGAGGGTTATCTTCACTCGAGATGGTATAGCGGAGAAACTTGCACCGGTCTGTTTCATTAAGCAGGTTGTCGGGGTAACTGTTCCAACCGCCCTTTTCATATTAAATTTCTACTAAGTTGGATTTCATCACCAACAAGTGTTTTTAGTACGGAAAGTTACTGTTTGTGTGTGGTTTGAACTCTTAGATTTTTTAAGCGTATGATTCAACTGTTTGTTTCTTAGAGACTTTAGGTGTTTTCATCGAAATTTCTTTGTTTGCATGTGGTTAATTAATTTTTTAATCGTGGCGGACTTGCCAAGACAATCCCAGAGACTACAAGGGAAACCCCCTGAATATACACCAAGTCAACTTGAAGGGCTACGTGCTCTGGTATCATCTAGCAGCAGTAGGATTAGATCAACAGAAATTGGAACTTACTCCATTGTAATTCATCCTGATTATCAAACACCTACAACAGAATACATTCAAGAGTCGATTTCAGTTTCTGAAGTTACTAGTTATATTTCTCCTTCCAATGAACTAGTTGATGAACCTGAAATCTCTGAACTTGAAACTGAACTTTCTGTTTTGGAAACATCCTCAAGATTTATTTCACCAACTTCCAGCGATCTTGGTTCACCTAGGGTAAGAAATATTGTCACTGACGATCTTCCAGCTGGTCTTATTTCTATTGAAGAACTTACTAATCCAGACGAAGATATATCTCTTCCCGACTCCCCTCAATCTTTAAATCTTAGTGAGCATGAATCTATTTTCTACAACCCTATTCGAACTAGTGCTTGGTATCTATCCTTAACAAATTTTTTGGAAAATCCGGGTCTTGCTTTTCATCCACCTCGAGTTCCATTTCATCCTACACCCAGAGGTTACTATCCGCCATCTATTATGGCAGAAGAGTCATCCATGTTTTCCCAGACTCCGGAATCATTTTTACACGGTGGTCCTTCTGTTCCTTCAGGATACCAGGCTCTATCTGGTACATTCTCGGGAGCAGCTCCTCAACCCATTGAAAACGTGTTATCATCTGGTCTTAATGGTCTTAAAATTGAAACGTCGAACACAGAGAAAATTTTTATGATGTCTGGTAATGTTCCCAATCCTCAACAACAAGGCAGTCAGTTACTGCCTGGGGGGAAACCTCAAGGAAATCCGTTACCGCCTTGGGGGAAAACTCAGGGTAGTCAGTTACTGCCTGGGGGAAACCTTCAAGTAGTCAGTCACCACCTGGAGGGCAACCTCAAGGTAGTCAGTTACCACCCGGGGCACAACCTCAAGGTAGCTTTTTCCCAGGACAAACTGTGGAATCATATTATTTTGGGGGACAACCCTAAGGACAGTACATACCTCAAGGGTATCAACCTTCAAGACAGTACATACCTCAAGGTCAACCCCAAACTCAATATGCTCCTCAGGGTCCTTATCAACCCCAACCTCAGTACGCGCCTCAGGGTTATCAACCTCAAGGTCAGTACCCAATTCAAGGTTTCCAACAGCCTTCAGGTCAACCATCTATTCAAGGAGCCAGAAATGTACCACTTAATTATCAACCCTACGTTCAACCAGGTTATGGTCCTTATGTTCAACCTTCTGCGGGACAATACCCCGGAATGATGGTGTGGGATCCGTCCCAATATCAACAGCTTATGCAGCCTAATGTGCAGATGTCTTATCAACCTAGACAGCTATTGGTTTCTGGTTCAACCCAGCAACCTGTCCAGCCAACTGTTCAAACTCATGCACCTAGTTCTTTTCAGCAGGTTGGGCCTAGTTCACCTCAGACTCCGCCTCAAACTGCTGCAACGACTGTTCAACCTGTAACACCTGTTTCTGGAGTATCTGTAACCCCAAGTTTAGCTATCCCTGTATCCGTGCAAATTCCTCAAGTCTCTGTACCCCAGTCAGGACCTTCAGTTCAGACTTCGGTTCAGATACTTGCAGGACAAACCGGTACAAGTACAGTTGTCACAAGTCAACCGCAATTCACGTATCAACCATACCAGGGACAACCGCAATTCGGTCCCTATACACAAAATCCAAACTATCAGTATCAACCGTACCCTGGCTATACTTATTAATAGCCTCAACAACCCCAGTTTGGTACGATTAATCCTGGTTATCCGGGAGGTTACACAATTCCTAATGCAAATCTGATTCCCAGCTATCCTGGGTATCCACCTCCTGGAACTGCTTTGGCTACTCAAGGTTTTCGTGATCCTAACCGTCAATTACCATTTATAGCAACTTTAGATTTACTTGATTTGACGCGCCTTACGAATGATCCAATTTTTTATTATCAGTACTGGCCGCCAATGCCACATAAGTTGCCTAGTGATATACCAAAATTCGAAGGTAAGTCAAGAGAGGATCCATCAAATCATGTCATGACTTATCACCTCTGGTGTGCGTCTAATTCAATTATTGATGATTCGATTCGCTTACATCTTTTCCAAAGAACTCTTATTGGTCTTGCAGCCAAATGGTACATTGAGTTACCACGAGGCTCGTTTCATAATTTCAGTTAATTAGAAATTGCCTTCTTGACTCATTTTCATTTTCCAGTCAGATATGACAATGACACGGAATTATTAACTTCGCTGAAACAATCCACGTCTACGTATATTTCGGATCATATCCATGAATGGCGACATAGGAGACGTTTGGTGAAAGTTTATATTCCGGATCAAATTTTGGCGGAATGGTTTGTTAAATCATTGTTACCCAAGATTAATGAAGATGTAGCTAAGGCTGGTGTTGTTACTGAAGAGCAAGTAATTGCTCAAGCTCAGTGCCTTGACCTCATTTATAAGCAGTCAAGTACTTTACATGAAAAAATCCCAAACCTTCCAAAACAAGGTCAAATAGCTGTTGCTCCTTCAGGGTCTCATGCCGCTGACGGTATGATAGGTACGGTCAATTCTAAAAGAAAGAAGAAATCTTCAAATAATTCTTCTCCTATTATAACTTTACCTGATTCCCCGAAAGGAGAATCTTCTCCCGAAGTTTCTACCGATATTCATGTCGTAGAAACATCTACGACCAAATCTAAATCTGGTGGTAAAAAGAAAGGGAAGAATAAAAACAAAAAGAATTCGAAAGAGAAAACTGATAAAATTGAATCCAATGACGAAAAATGTAAACCTCGCCATCCTTGTTTCATTTGTGAAGAGGATCATTTCACGAAAGAATGTCCATATCGAGCCGAAGTTACGAAATTCGTTAAAGGATCGCAACAACCTGTTGTCTTGAAGGATCCTTTTCCAATTCAAGATAGTAATATGGTTGGTTCTACCTCGACTACTTATGAAGAACCTATTATGATGATGTCTCATGTAAGGGTTGCAACGCGATCGCAAGATTACAGTAGTAAGAATCTTGTTGATGGTAAAGAAGCAGAATCTTCTAATACAAACGCATCAACTACACCTCCTCCTGTTTCTGGTCCGCTACAGATCGAGAAACAAAATCCAGACTTAATAATCAAACCGCCTGCTAAAGGTGTTCTTCGTAAATCAGCTTTCAATCCACATGGAAGAGCTACTCAGAATTACAACATTGTTGAAGATTTAGCTATTTCTCCTTCAACAATGTCGGCTTTGGAAGTGCTGCAATCATGCCCAGCACAGCGTAGATTTCTTTTGTCTGATATAGGAGCTGTTGATATTTAGGATTCCAATCTTATAATCTTCGATTTAGAAAATAGTACACCTCATCTACCTCACCAAATGGCTTTCCAGATTCCAGTGTTAGTAAAAAACAGACCAATCTTTCGGACTGTGATTGATGAGGGAGCTTCAACGTGTATTATGTCGATTCAGTGTTGGCAATCACTTGGTTCTCCTACACTTAACCAATCTCCGACAATTCTTAAGGCTTTTGATGGTCGAGGTTTTCAACCTTTTGGTATTTTGCAGGATTTACCCATAGGGGTCAAAGGTAAAATAGTAAATCTAGATGTGGAAGTGGTTGATGCCCCTATAGATTACAACCTTCTCCTAGGTCACAGTTGGTCTTATGCTATGACTATTGTTGTTTCTTCGGTCTTTCGACTCATAAAATTTCCATATCAAGGAAAGATCGTTACAATAGATCAGTTAACTTATTTCTCTTCCGACCCAGCCTCTACAGAAACAATCCAGCATGTTGGTAAAATGGCTATCCCTTATAAGGATGTTGGAGTAGGATTGATTAAAGATTCTGGTTCACTAGGAACTTTTTCCTTTCCTCCTCCTAACCTATCGCCTTCTATTGCAAATATTCACATGATTTCGTCAGGCACTGTTATGTTTGATGATCCTTGGATCGTACCTTCCGACTCCGAGTTAGATTCATTTGATGGCATGATGCCTTTGAGTCCATTTGAAATTGCGTATCAAGCTATACAGTCACTTTCCAACCCCTTTTCAACCGAAACTGATCCAATGAATGGGATCCATGAGGAATCACTTTCTATATCTAGTTCAGCCACAACGACATTTCCTGAACTTGTTCATACTGATGAGCAAATTTGTGAGTTTTTGTCCGTTGACGATTTACCATGGGAAGATCTACATCACCGATCTTCGTTTTTACCTTAACTAGATCATTTTGAAGATGATTTCGCTTCAATTTTTACTGTTGAGTATGTCAAAGAACCACAGAATCCTTTGCAAAACTCTGATTCTGAGTTAAATTTGGAAAATATATCTCGAACGGTTCCCATTGACATTTCAGTAAAACCAGGAATAATTGAAAACATTCATATAGGTGCTTGTTGTACAGAAAATGAAATTCAAACTTATAAAGCCCTATTTCAAGAATTCTGTGATGTCTTTGCCTAGTCCTATGAAGAAATGCTAGGAATCGATCCATCAATCGTTATACATGAGATTAAGACTTACCCGGATGCTAAACCTGTTCGTCAACGTTTACGTCAAATTCATCCTAGAAACGCTGCTGCTATCAAAGCAGAAGTTGAAAAATTACTTCGTGCAGGATTTATTTATCCAATCCCTTTAACGAATTGGGTATCAAATATTGTTCCTGTGACTAAAAAACAAGGAACAATAAGAGTATGCATCGATTATAGGGATATTAATCGAGCTTGTCCTAAAGAAAATTATCCAACTCCCTATATTGATCAAATAATTGACGATTGTGCTGGAAGTGAAATGTTTTCCTTTATGGATGGATTTTCTGGTTACAATCAAATAAACATACTCCCTGCTGATCAACCGAAAACAGCTTTTATTTTTCCGTGGGGTGCGTTTGCTTACTGTAAACTACCTTTTGGATTAAAGAACGCTGGAGAAACTTTTCAACGGGCAATGTCTTACACATTTCATGACATTAAGCACATTGTGCAGCCTTATCTCGATGATTTACCTGCTCATTCATCGTGTAGGGCCGATCATCTCACTCATTTAAGAGCCATTTTTATGAGATGTCGACATTATCGAATTAGGCTGAATCCACACAAATGTGTTTTCGGTGTAGAATCGGGTCGATTACTAGGATTTATTGTTTCGAAAGCAGGCATTCACGTCGATCCATCGAAGGTCAAAGCTATTGTTAAATTGCCTCCTCCTTCAACTTTATGCCAACTCCAAAGTTTGCAAGGGAAAGCAAACTTTTTATGTCGATTCATTCCTAACTATGCCGAGCTTACAAAGGGTTTTACTCGATTGTTAAAACAGAACATTCCATTCTTGTGGGATGAGATCGCTGATCGATATTTTGATGCACTTAAACACACATTGACCCATGCACCGCTATTGCATCCTCCCAATTACAATCAGGATTACTTTTTATACCTCGCTGCTTCTCATTCCACTATTGGGATGGTGTTGGTTCAGAAAGATGAATCTCACAATGAACATGTGATTTACTATCTTAGTCGAAATTTGCATCTGACTGAGATAAAATACACACATGTGGAGAAATTGGCATTGGCAACTGTACAAGCTGTCCAAAGATTTAGACATTACATCTTGTTACGCAAAACCACAGTAATTTCTAAATGTAACCCTATGATGTACATTTTGACTAAAAAATTGCTAGGGGCAAGTATTCTAAATGGATAGTCATCCTACAGGAATTTGACTTGGAATTTGAAAAATCCAAGGCAAATAAATCTTTGGTTTTTGCGGAACTTATGTGTGATTTCCCCTCTACTGATACTGAAACAGTGGCAGAAGAGTCCATTGCGGATGAATCTTTGTTTCTTATCAGTACTATTGATCCATGGTATGGATATATTATCGTTTATCTCCAAACCCAATCTTTTCGGCCTGAAATTTCACGATCTCAACGACGGAAAATACGCTTCCAATCCCAACAGTATAATATTATTGGTGATACACTTTATCGTCGTGGAGCGGATTTTGTTTACTGACGTTGTCTTACTCATGATGAATCTGAAAAGGTTTTATATGATTGCCATTCTGGAGCATGTGGCGGTCATATGTCTGGGTATGCCACTGCCCAAAAGACATTGCGCGCTGGTTATTTCTGGCCATCATTATTCAAATATTGTATTTATGCCATCCGGAAATGCCATAATTTTCAACTTTTTGATCGTAAAATGTGCGCACCACCCGCTCCTCTTCACCCTATAATTGTTGTTGGTCCTTTCGCAAAATGGGGTATCGATTTTATTACATGTAACCCTCACTCGGCCGGGGGGCATGCATATATTATCTTAGCAGTAGATTATTTTACTAAGTGGGCCGAGGCGATGCCTACATTTTCGGCTGACGGCAAGACTGCTGCAACTTTCATATTTAATCACATAATTGCTAGGTTCGGTGTTCCTCAAGCCATTATTACAGATCATGGAAGTAATTTTCAGAATGTCATGATGACTGAACTAACAGATCAACTTGGCCTGCGTCACGATAGTTCCACTCCGTATTATCCACAAGCCAATGGTCTGGTTGAAGCCATCAATAAAGTTTTAGTCACCATGATCAAACGCATTATTGGTATTCACAAGACGAATTGGCATTCCATGTTATTTTCAGCACTTTGGGCATATCGAACCTCGGTAAAAAAATCAATTGGTTTCACTCCCTTTCAACTCGTTTACGGTGTGGAAGCTGTGTTGCCGATTGAATGCGAAATTTTGTCACTGAAATTAGCCATAGAATTACTCCCAGCTACTTCTGAAGAGGAGAAACGTTTCTTGTACTTGGCTCAGCTAGATGAGAATCGACGAAATGCTGCAATAGCAAACGAGGCTCATGTTAAACGAATTAAAGCTCAGTATGATAGAAGTGTGACCCCTCGAAATTTTTCAGAAGGAGACCTAGTCTTACTTTATGATCAAGCTAATGATAAACTAGGGGTTGGGAAATTCGTGCCTATGTGGCATGGTCCTTTTATTGTCAAACGAAAGTTAGCAAAAGGGTCCTATGAGTTAATAGATTTTGACGGTGTCCCTTTGGATAAACCTAGAAATGGGCTTTATCTAAAGCGATATTATGCTTAAAACTTGGCGTGGAGATTTTTTATTAGATTAGATTTCTTTACTGCTGGTGTGTTTTAGGTTAGAAAAGTGTGCCTAGTTTAGAAGTGTGTTTTTATCACTACTCCTTCTTATCTGAGTTTTACTCTTGATATTGTAGATGTCGACGTCTCTTCAAACCTACATTGGTTTTGCTGATGGTGCTTGTCGTAGTACACGGAACATTTCTTCCGCAACTTGGGTTATTTATTCACCCTCTGACGAGTTAGTTTCCATGCATGGGGTAAGCCTTGGTCAAACAATGAATAACATTGCCGAGTATAGTGCAGTGATTGAGTTATTATCTGAGTCCATATCATTTGGGATTCGGAGTTTGATTGTGAGGTTGGATTCTGAACTTGTTGTATTACAACTTAACAGGGTTTATGCCATTAGAAATCCAGTGTTGTTACGGTTATTTTTAAGAGTTCGTCTCTTGGAACGTGAATTTGATTACATTGAATATCAACATATTCCAAGACATTTAAATACATTAGCAGATGCAGTTGCTTCTAGTATGATAAATCGACATTTGCAATAATCAAAATAGTAAAACAAACAGCATCCATAACATGCACATAGATAGCCGGTAAATAGTGATATATCATAATATAGGAGTGTTTTCAAAAAATATACATCGTCTTCGATCATAGGTTGGAAACACCTTATGATCGGTAGAATGATAACACAAAAAGTCAAAATATGAGTCTACAAACGATCATCCCATCACTGATGGTGATCACGATAAGAGACCACTACTCGGGCCACCCTACATAGGAACCTCCTAAAAGGTCCTGGAACACCAATCATGTATCTCTGTAATCTGAGTGGAATCTCATCTATGTCCGTCTCTGAAATATCTAGAGTTAGGCGCTCTAGATGATGCTCTAAGTCAGACAAGATTTCCGCTAATTGGCCTGCTGGGGCTGGGGCTGGTGCAACTGCAGCTGGTTGTCTTCTATCATAAGGTTGGAGATGGGCTGGTCGCCATGGGCCCACATCTGCATTCAAAACTTTTGGTTATTAGCTTCAAAGACGATCAAAAAATTAAAAAATTAGAACTTAGAAATTGTTGAAAATGATTTTACCTGATTCATCCCACTGTTCGCCGGCCACGAAAGTCATCTCTCGGTCGCCGCGGAAATCTATCCCGACGTATGGACAGTCCTCTATGGTAAAAATTTGGTGATCCAGCCAACAAAAATATGAAGGAGGAAATCGGACAATTTCAGAGCCCTCAATACTGTGACGGGCCATCAGTGCAACCCAACGAGTCATCCTAGGTTCTCGAACTCGACTGACATCAACAGAAATACTCTGCGGAGCTAGCATGGGGATCCTCTCTAGAGCAAAGGTAACGACAATGGATCCATATCCAAAGTTTTTTATTTTACCATTCTTCGCTCTAGTCAATTGGCCTTTTATATTAGCCAACACAGCTTCGCACCAGTTGAAAATGGTGCCGCGAAAACAGTCCACAGCAATACGCATTTGGGAACCGGTAGCCACATGCAGCGCAGCACTCCCACACAGTCTGGTAACAGTAAATGCAATAACTTTCAACTCGGGACGGATGATTTTTTTTATGTCAATCTGTTTGTCCCTAGGGTTTTCCTAATCATTACAGAATTCTAGTTGAAGACTAGCGACAGACTGGCCACTTGGCCTAGTCCCAAACAGAGAAACTTGTTCATCCCTTTTGGACAAACCAGTCAAAAAATAAATATACTCCAGCTCAATTTCGAGCCGGTGGCCACCAATAAAGAAACATTGGTCCTGCACGTTCCACCTGTTTACCAGCCATGTCAGGAGGTCTACCTATTCCCTCATGCCTTGGATGGCCCAGAATTTATATATACCGCATGCTTTTAATGCTCGCATTGTGGGCAAATGGAGCATTGCGGCATCATCCACATCCTCATGTTCGTGTTCTCTCCAAATCAACATCTTGTTACTCATGCAATGCATAGAAACACAAGTTAGAACAATCTAATTTGGAAAATTTTGGGCGGCAAATGAAAAATTTGAGTTTTAAATTTAGAAGCGCGGGGTCCGCACTTAGGCTTTATACACAGTGCGTAGAAATGCACGCGCTCTGTGTGTTGAGTTTGGACCCATGACTTTTTTCTATATAGAAAAAAGTCGGGGTCCGCAGGTCCCATGTGTCTTACCTGCGGACCCCCGCGGGTGAATTTTTAAACCATATTTTTCCCTAAAAATAAAATCTAAAGCCTAAAACTGAAATGTAAACGGATGAAATACAAGATTAAGAGGTCGTGGATTACCTGGGACTGACGGTTCTTGATTTCGCAAGACGGATTTTCCAGAATCTTCACAGGAACTTTCTTACCCAAAAGCTTTTTACTTTTCACTCTGAAACTGAACAGTAAAAATGAAATTGAAAAATTCCTTTTTATAAGTTTTTTCGAATAGATGAATTTTTAATTTGTTTATTTTTCACTTTAAAAAGGGTATTTTTGAAAGCATTTTTACTTATCTTAAACATGTATGTGTAATGTTTCAAGTTTTTGTGCAGAAATTGGATTTTTCAGGAGAACTGATCGTTTTTCAACAAAGAGCATACTTTTATCACTTTTTCGGACTCTTTCAAAAAATTTACGAAAAAGCGAAACCTTGGAGTCCTCTTTTAAGCCCTTTTCAGACTCTCTAAATATGAAAAGATTTCCGAGTACTTGATTATTCGAACTCGTTAAAGTAAATGAATGATCGTCCTTTCAGTATAAGTTTACCCCTTTTACGGACTGAAATGGACTATTTACGAAAAAGGTATACGTTGACTAATTATGGTCAATAGAGTTCTCTCCCACATTATTTTATCCTTTTTCGAGCTCGAGAGACTAAATTTACGAAAAAGTACACCCATGGAGTTTTCTTAAGTTTTTTCTTCTGACTCCCTAAAATTGAAAAACACCGAGTTTCTCCTATACTGGACTCGTTAAAACTTAACAGTAAAGGACCTGTTCAATTTTAAAAACAGGAATGGACCACTCCTTCTTAGGGTTCGAATTTTAAACTAAGTTGGACTCATCCGAAAGATGAGCTTATAAACAAGCAAATGTTATCCTCCTCAAGCTTGTCAAAAATAAAGAGGTACTTTCCAGAAATGGTGGGGGAAAAGAGAGAAAAATGGGCGTGTTTTTTGTATTTTGATTTTTCGAAAATCCAGTCAACCACTCTTGAACACGACACTTTCATTTACCTGGGTTGGGAAATCCTTTGCCTAAAAGTTAATCAAACCACATTGAAAGTCTTCAGCCGGTTTCCGGGTATTAGCTTTGGGTCAATTGTTACCAAGCCATCTGCAATGTCGTTATGTGTTCAAGAGGACAGTTCAAATAAACCATTCATCTACAAAATATCTGTCATCCATTTTGACTATCCTTGAGTCAGTCCTTGCCAATATATTTTCAAAACTTGATCTATGATTTCGTGTTGTGGGCTTTCCTACGACGGATCACTTTCTATCGACGACAACTCATTATCTAGGAAGTTGATCCAGAAATCGTCAGTACCTTGGAATCTGCATGCCTTAATGGCAGGTTTCTCGCTTTCGACAACAGATTGCATCATTGACCTTCGATCGATTGATTCCGTGAGATGTTCGACTTCAGCTCATTCATTCACATTTCATGGATTGTACTAAATACTTTGAGAGCCATTGATATTACAGATGGTTACTCTCACACTTGTTAACAGTTTACATCATTGACTAGTAATCAAGTGGTTTCTACCATGTTCGACTTCAACACATTTATTCACATGGATAGAATCGTACTAGTTCAAGATGCGGAAATCAAGACCCTGGATCTAGTTTCTACCATCCAGGATGCGAGGAATTTTGTTATCATTTATACAGTAGACTATTTATGAACAGATGGCTACGTCCATACTGTGTCTACACATGTCTATATTGTGATGTATTCAAAATCATTCTTGTATCAGAACAATTTAAGTTAGTTCTAGTTAGTTTTGATCTGAGTATGGGAATGCCTACCTCAGCGATAATATAATTACATATATATATTTTGCATTGAATGTTTTTACAGGTTCCGACTGGGGTGTCCATAGGGTGATCCTTGAAATGATAAAGTACTACACTCTTCATATATGACAGACTTCAGTTTCATCTATTCCAGACTTTGCACTTTAGGGGGCAATCTGTTACACTAAAAATTGTCATCCTGACATTCTGCTATGAGTATGAGCTCATTATAACTCATACTTCTTCCTTTTGCAAGTCTAACATATCAGTTCTTCATATCAAGCCTTGAAAATCAGAGAAAAGTTCCTAAAAATCTCCTAAACTTTGGTATCGCACTTTCTCTATACATTGCCTGCGGGCCCGCACCTGATGTTCAGCTATCCTGCGGACCAGAACCGCACTTTCTATGTGTTATAGGTGCGGACTCCTATAAAACTAAAAAGGCGAGAAAATTAAAGTTAAAAAGTTGATTTGAGATTAATTCTAGAAGATTCTAGATGAGAATTTTCTGGAATAGGTGCGCTTTGATAAGGTACATGTATCCCTTACCTTATGGAGCTAACCCCTTGATGTGAGGAGCTTATCCCTTTGAAGAAGGATTCTATCCCTTCATATTTGGAACAGAAAAACCTCCTCTTTTCCATTATAAAAAGAGGCATTGGGTAGCCTCAAAGGGAGTGGAAGCTTTAGAATATTTGAAGATAAGTGCTGTTGAGATTCAGACTCAGTTAAACAAGAATTTTGTGAGGAGAGATTACATACCTCTATTTGTCTTGGTTGAAAGAGTGTAGAGCTTGTCAAAGTAGAGGAGACTCCTGCTTCGGACCCCGGGAAGGCTTGTGCAACATCAAGGCTCAGGTTGTAAGGTTTTCCTTCTTTTGAAATTAATACAAATATACTCATTTTTCTCAATAAGTTGTTTGTTAATGGTTTATTTCATAGATTCCTTGATCACTATGATAAGCATGGTTTATGATGATGTCTATACAGGTGCTATGTAATACTTTGTTTGTTTGTGACTACAGGTTTACAAGCGAAACTCCTTCAAGCACGCGAAGGATAACAACAACTTCAAACAAGCACTGGACATAAGGTAGGTCTTTTACACCTCTATAGAACTATTTGTAAATCATATATGCTTAGAGAAAGATTAGTTTATTTGGCTGTTGATTGCTAGATACTTTTAGTACTAGGGAGATCGGTCTTGTCTGCAAGAATGATTTATCCGTCCAACAAATTGGCGACTCCGCTGGGGAAGAACTTGTTGTGTTTTTTGGTTCTCTTTTATTTTGATTCGAGGAAATATCTTTCTTAGTTTTTGATTGATAGACATCTGCCTGGGTGGTTTAGGTTTTCTCTTAGAGGACTAGGTGTCCAACAATAAAGTCACAAAAATTCCCTGCTAGGGGTGGGCATGGAGGTTGAATAGATACATGTTGAGGCGAGGCTTCCATCCTGCTAACATGATGTGCATTAAACAGCAGGGCGCATGACTCAACCCCATCATGCATCTACATGCAGCAACATGACTAGCTATATGAATGGGAAAGGTGATGCTGAGAGCCATATTCTTGGTGGTTTGCATGGGTGGTTGGGGCAGGAGTGAGGTCAAGGAGCCAACCTCCCTATCGTCGGTGCTTGTGCATGGTTCCTATATTTTGAAATTGATTTTCGTATTTGTGTTTTCCTATTAGGAAGAGAGGTTATTGCTTTTTATGGAGTTGGTTAGGCGAACGAGGGTAAATAAATTATGTTGTGGTGAAGCTAATTCATAGTCGGGGCTGGCGACTAGTAGAGGTATTCAAAAAAATTTCTCTTCTGGCAACTCAGGCTCAATTGCTTAGGTTTTTTCCTTTCAATTCTTTCCTTGTCTTCTTATTAATATTTTTGGTAATGCGTGTTCTATTTCAATAAGCTGGTCAACCAATTCTAGCGCTTTAGGGTCTGGGGTTGATTTTGTCAATCTTGGCCTATGGTATGGCAGTCTTTGGCTTGAGGTTATAATATTGTTATATGCCCAGAGGGTGAAAAATATCATACTTGGTCCGTTTAAGTTAGTTTATATAGCTATGACCTCCGGGTTAAATTTAGAAATATTTAACTGTGGAAAGTCTGGTCTATGGGGTATGTCTGTGGCTCTGTCTAAATTATTAGGTTTGAGTGGGTTTTAAGGGAGGAGGATAGTATTTCTCTTAGGAATCTTGTATGCATGGTTCATCTCTTGATTTAATTTGGAATCAATTGTGTGGGTTGGGTATTGGTTAAATTGTCAGTGTGTGTCTAGTAGATTTTTTTGTAACAAGAGGGAACTCTTGTCAGTTTATTGGTCGCAGGCGCTTGTGCACCAATCATAGTTTTGAAATCCCCCCCTGCTTTTCATGCCTCCCAAGAAACTCATGCGATGTAGGAGGGGTGGGTTGGTAGCAGTTTGCAGGAACAACTTGGGGCTCAGCTATTCACCCAGTACTTGGCTACAACATATTTTAATGTAGTGCCTCCTAAGACCCAACAGGAAATTAGAAAATTGGAGACCAAGGAAGATGCCAAGAAGCTTTACTATTCTGACTCTAAGATATTAGAGTAGGTATCTTGTTGGGTTCCCAACCCTGGTCACACTAGGGGAGGGAAAAAGCAATACCTCAACTCAGTTTCAATACGCTGACAGATTAAGACTATACTTGGAATTGTATTGAAGGAAAAACATGTTGAGAGGTATAGTGTGTTTGCTTCACTTGAGGATATTAAAAGGGCATTAAGGAACCAACGCTTTTCCATGGTTAGGCTCATCGTAAGGCTGGCCCATGTAGAAGGTAATCTTCATTGTGACTATAATATGGTTGCACCTTTTGGTTCAAATGCAAGGAATCTTGCTCTCATTTATTCTTATGACTTTTATCTATTAGTATATTTCACTCTATCCATGTTTTTTAATGTCTATTTAGAATGTATGATTTTTTTTTTGGGTATATATGAAAAGAATAGTGGTTGGATCATCGTATTTTCTCTTTTTTCCCTAGAGGCAGTGCAAATACCTCATATGTGACTAGATTGTTGGGTAGTCACGAGGGGGGGGGCGTCAACCCCCCCTATCGGGGTTCGGGGCAACACCTTGGGAAAAACAAATTGGACCCTATATTAGGTGGGTGGACTTGCCTATGGTTTTGTGCATGGGTTTGCACATGGTTTTAGGCATGATGGTTTTATGCTCATGGAATTTTGTAGATCCGATCAAGGGAACTATGGTTATGTTCTAATCTAGGGTTAATGAATTGCGGTTTATGAATGCTTCAGCATGTATATATGTGTTGTAACACTAAAAGGAATATAATGAAAAATCAAGTTGGTAGTCCCGGTTTGGGATCCCGGGGAAAATCTGTGTATATATGTTTTATGTTTTATGCCCTCACTATTGTTTATTTCCTGTCTTTTAAGAATTTATTTGCAGATAATTTCTGTACAAGGTTAAAACCTACATAGATGTAATAGCTTTGTACTTTGTCTCTAAAGGCAATCTGATGCAATAAAGTTTTTTATTTAAAAATATATATATATAATTAGAAAAATATGATTTTGGAAAAAAAAAGTAGGAGAAATGGTACTTTTTGATACCTTGTTAACGTAATGATTTTATATGGCTATGAAATTTGGGATTATAACATTTTCAAGAAAACTTAAGGGAAATCAAGTAAGTTTAAAAACATTTTATAATTAAAAAACTTTAAAATTACTCTCCTTACTAAAAATAAGATAATGATTGGATATTTTTTTCTAAAGAAAAAAACCCATAATTCTATTAAAAAATAAAATCACATTTTGTGTATACTTAACACAAGCAGAGTAGACTAGCTAATTGTACTCACAATATGCAAAAAGTAGGTGAAGGAGGGTTTTCTAAAGTTGGTTTGAATATGTATATCTTACAAGAGAAAATTTATTGTGAATGCTCATAATTATGCATATGGGTAAGGGAATATTTTAAAGACATTTTTGTCATTATTTTTTAATGATTCAATTAAAAAATTATATTTTTAATTCAAATTTGTTTCAATTTGAAGTGATTCTTATAAATATTTCGATCAATGATAATAAGTCTCTCATTTTTCATGTTAATCAACTTATGATAGTACTTTAACTAATTATAATTTTGTGATTAAGAAGTCTCTAGTTTTTCATATTAATTAGCATGTACTAGTACTTTTTGTATTCAATCATAATGTGAAGAAATGGACAAGAATCATCAACAAGTAGTAGAACATAATCAACAAGGCTCCCATGTGGAGGAGGGTGAAAAGAAGCAAAATAATCTTATAAGTCACATCGAGAAAGCCAATGATCTAGTGGTGATTCAGGCTCCAGAAAAATAACAAGAGCAAATATGTGGCAGCTAAGGAGTAGACGAAACAAAGCGAACAAATTCATATGAGAGTTCTAAATCCGATAAAGAAGTTTCATTAAAATTATATGGAGAATAAATAAAAATTGTAATTGCCAATCCAAATTCCGGGGGTTGGAAAAAAGTTCAAAAGAGAAAAAGTAAAAAAGGAAAACTCAATTTATCTGGGAAAATTTAATTAGGGTTTGGAAAGAGAAAAGTAGACATCAATTGCTTGTTGAGTGCCTTTATGCTTGTTTTTCGGGATTTAAAAAAGAAACCGAAGAAGTTGGTTCTATCCTATAAAAATCCGTAAGGCTGACTCAAATGGATGTGATATGATTGCAAGCTTTGATGAGAATCTATGGCTTCGACGAGCAAAGCATGCATGTAATCTTAATCCCCTAATGTATTAAACAAGGGACCAACACCTAGCGTGTATGAAAAGGAGTCATTGAGCTCACCGAGGTAATAAAAATCCATGTGAGTTTTACACGTGCTCCTCTCAGATACACAAGTTTTTTTCTTCCTTGTCCTCGGCGCTCCTCCTCGACTTGAGTGCTCCTCTTTGACCTGACCAACATCCTCCTTCAACAACTTGGGTTTCTTCCAACTGTACCATATTCATTTCTACCTCGACTCTCATATGTGACCTCAAATAATTTCATGTGCACGTCATGATATGATATGTTGCACAATACAGTGTTTGGTAAGTGCGGTTAAGCTCTTGGTGGCATCTAGTAATTGTTGATTCATTTATATGATATCGTTTAATTTGGAGATATATTCCCTTGCTCTAAGGAACCCCTAAATTGTTGTTGTTGACTGTGTTTATAAAGCGCACTCAATGCTGGACAAATCTAAGGATGAATGATATTTGATCAACTATTTTTTTTTTGTATAATGTTTCCTCACCACTGGTTGACTTGTCCTAGGGGGGCCTCTCTTTTGACCACTTAGGAAGGCTAGATACGCCCTACTCTCACACAAACATGTCGAGAAAGAAGAGTATAGCTAGCCCCATACTTGAAACCCCTTGTTCTACATCATCACCCCAAGTTTTCTTTATCCCTACTCCTCAAGTCTTCATTCATTCAATAACCCAACCAGCCATTGAAACCCTAGGTCACCTGCAGATTCAAAGTCTTAACCCCAGGATGGTAGTGAACACTCCAATAAACCCTTAGCTAGCTGCAATATTCAAACCCCTAGTCCTACCTCCTATCGACCAGCTCGGAGACTTGCCTGATGGTTACCTAAAGGTCCTACCAAATTTCAATGGTGAGAATGGTACTACTGCTGAAGATCATCTTACAACCCTCCAATACTGTACTTATAATTTATATGTGGAGGCCGGTGACATCTTCCCTATGATGTTTGCTCATTCCTTAGAAGGGGAGGCTAGAAAATTGTTCAAAAATATGTCTAACAACTCCATAAGATATTGAGCACAGTTCATGGAAAAGTGACTAAAGAGATGGGGCATGAAGAAGGATAATATGTATTATTTGATATTGTTTAATACCTTTAAAAGGAACAATGGTGAAACAATCCCTGTGTTCAATAATCGGTTCTTTAAACTCTATCATTGTATCCCTGGATAGGTCAAACCCTGTGAGCCTACGGTCACGGTCATCTATGTTGCAGCTTTTGAAGCTGATTTTCTCTGCATTTGAGTGAAATAAAGTCGACTAATCTTAAGGCCATGTTTAATGATGTTGAAGATTTGGAGAGTAATATGAAGGCATCGAGTATCCAGCTCAAGACAAGATGTGATCCTCCAGAGAGGATAGAATACCCAAACAAAAGAAGTGGGAAGGAACCTTAAGTTTCATCTTCCAGTCAGGAGTGTATGTTCATGGAGGAAGTGACCAAGTTGTTCAAATCTATCGTGAATGACCTGAACAAGGTGAAACAAGGGCAGACTGCTAACTTCTTTCTAGGACCAACCCCCCGGACTCAAAATAAACCTATGATAAATCCACCTAAATATCGAGGGCCTCCTAATGTGCTGCAAAGAGATAACAGGGACGATGGGCTAGAAGTTCTGCAAGCCCCTAAAGCTTAGGCTAACACCATGGTTCTATGTCTAAAGAAAGGATTTATTTTCCTTTCTGTCTTTATAAAAATCATAGAGTTCTTAAAGATGTGTATATAACTATATTATAAACTTGGAAGTAGTTCATTTCTATAAATATCTTGAAATTTGTTTTCATCGCAAGTTAAACTAGAAATTGTACCGAAAGGTGTAAAGGAACATCAACAACTCAGAACAGAAACACAAGGGAAAAAAATGAAGTGTCGGTCGTCTTGAAGTGATGTTCAATAGAAAATCCTAGACCCTCCTTCCCCTGATGTGCAAGATGTAGATGAAAATTTGAAGGCTCTGTTGCAATATCAAGCTAAACGTTCTTGCACAATACTCAAGAATCCACATGTGCTTCTTTGATTCACCATTTGACATAAATTTATGTGCAATGTGATCCTTAGCCTTGATTTAAGTTTCTCAAGTATGTAATAGTTATGCTATATATGTATTATATGTTAAAGGTAAAGTTTGTGGGGTCTCACCCGGTGAGGACAGTGGCACACTTCTCTTGGGAAATATATGCAAGACATAGACAAAGGAAATTGTAACACTTCATGCTTCAATCTACCATTTGTTTTACTTAATTGTACAAAATATTTTAATGTGAAATCTGGAACATTTTTATAATTGATATTATTTTTTGTTTTCCAACTAAGAGAAAAGTTTAAAAAAATGTCATTGATAATATTGAGGATCTCACTCTAGTCGAAGATCCTAAAAATGATGGAATGAATTTTGGCTTTCCCTTTCCGGAGTTTTCATCTCATTCAGATGCCATGAATGCGTACAAATGGCTACAAAAGCGAGATGTTGTGTTGGGTACTGATAAAATTGTCAAATTGTCAAAGTGTCATTTGCAGATACATTTGTTGAGCATGACGAGGAATTTATGGCACATGTTCATGCATCTTGATCTCTTAGATACTGGTTAGATAAGATGGATAACTGTGATATTGATAATCAGTTTAATTTGATAAAAAGAGGTAATCAATGACCCAACCAATTTTATTCATGCTCTAAAAGCCACATCTCAATCATGCCACCCATGTGCCACACTTTTCTGGCCACAATATCCTGTGTTAATGTGCCCAATATGGTTTAAAGTTTGCCATGATCACTCGAATTTCACTGGAATGGTGCTCTGATCCTCCCTAATGCCAATGTATCTAGCACCAGAGGGAGAGCACTGCAACTATGGGAGTTAATGTCGAGGTCTGACACAAGTCTGGTAGCTGCAGTAACATTGCCTAATGGAAATCAAATTTGAATGGGGAGAATACAACTTATTCCCCCTATCATTTAAGATACGATCAGTTAATAACATAAATTTTATTTTATATATTTATTATTTTTCCTTTTATCCATTTAAACACTTATTTCTAAACTATATATTTAAAGTGTTTACTTTTAAATTATAGATATATTATTACTTTAGAAATACAGATTAGCTTATAAAATTATATATTAACATAAAAAAATATTGTTAAAGATTCTTCCATTTCATTTTAACATTATCAACCTTTTTTCATATAGATGTTTTAGTGTTCATTTGAATCTCACATTTTATGTTTGATTATGAACTCTAAGTTATAATTAAAGTTAATTTGATTTCAATTTCTATTTTTATTAATCTTAGGTAAGTTGCATTATCCCTTATACATGATTCACGAGCTAATTGACAAGATTTGAACCTTGGATCACATGCTTTATATAATAGTTTAAAACTCAAATTATAACATGGACATCACAATTTGAGCTATCCACTTATGAACATGTAATAAAAAAAAATGAACAATTCTGAGATGCATAATTTGTATCGAAATAATTGGAATTTGGCTCCTTGTTGCTTCAACAACTCTAGAATGATGGTATGGGAACCAATCTCCTACGAATATGCAATTCCTTATTCCATAATATCATTATATATAATTGACAAACGACTTTATGTGACAATTTCAAAGTTGTACCGATTGGTTAAAGACGAGGATTGGTCAACATTTACTTTATTAGTGATGTATTTATCATCTCTAATAAAGAATATATGTACATGATGTTTATTCGAGAATTTAAACATAACAATGTGCTTTTAGCAATTACATGTGACATTGCAATAATGTAGATAGAACTTAATAACATATTAAGATCATTTTTTATCTCTCTAGTTGGAAATTTGAATAAATACTTTTAGCTTTTTACAATAAATTTTTGAAAACAAAAATCACGTGGTGGCAATGTCCAAAGAAATAAAGGCAGTAAAATTTCCACCATTATTGTTTTAAGTTCTTTCACATAACAAAAAAACTATTGAAAAAATATTTAAACAAACTTTTATTGCAATTAGTTACCCACAATTCATTAAATCTACACATAAACACAATGCCACCTTATGAAAATAAAAACTTTTAAACGATGCAAAAGTCACAATAAATTATTCTATATTATTAGTAATGGTTTAAATTACTTTTTCAAAAAAATTATGAAGAGTGACATTTTTAATTTTAAAACTACTATAAATATATATCATTAAAAACATAATAAAATTATTAACAAAGATATATCATTAAAAACATAATAAAATTTTTAAATTAAATATTTAAGTAATCAATATGCTTTAGCATTTTAATGACTCACTTAAAAAAAAACTGCACCTTATGAGATAGCCAAGTCCCATAGTCCCCTCTTTATGTTGTATTTTATTTTTAACATTCTATGTAAAAACTAAACTTTAAACCTTAGAAGTAAAAACTAAACTTTAAACCTTAGAAGTGCTAGGCGTTCTCAAAAATAGTTCTTATAAACGATTGTACTTCGTTCTCATATTCAAACCAAGATTTTTTGGATTTTATAGAAAACATGGAGAGTGCCACGCTAGCGCTGCCAGAGATTATGTTAAATGGTTAACATGTATCTTTCCCTATAACATTTTACAACTATATACATATAGTGCTTCATAAACCAAAGAATAATAAAATAAGACCCCCCTCTTTGTAAATCAATGCCCTCTTAATAAAATAAATAGGATATCACTGGTTGGTCGGAATTTGAAAAAGGAGAAACACATCAAATTTGATGATTAATTTTAGACCATTGCATAATCCGTTGAGTTTTTAAAATCAAGATCATTGATTATACGATTCACAGATTTTCAGTGTGTGAATTTGACGTTATTCAGTTTTTTGAGGATGACAATTTGCAATTTGAAAAAAAATGGACCACGGAATTGGCATTGGGATGACAATGCAGCAACATGTATATCTAGAGTGTAAATATGTCACATGATAAAAAGAGCATATTTGTTTATCTCATTTTCAATGTGTTGTGGGTCCATTATCATATGAGGCTAGAAATTTTAAAATTTAATTACACTCAAATTTCTTGAATTATCATATGTTTTCCCATCATTACATGTCAATAAACTTGTCCAATATAAACATTACAACTTGATCATTCAACAATCTCATGATAAACGAGGCATGTAACTAACAATATCTACTTCCTAAAAATCCATTCAACAATTTTTAAATTATAAAAAC
Organism: Pinus albicaulis; assembly: GCA_034641835.2. NCBI lineage: Eukaryota > Viridiplantae > Streptophyta > Pinopsida > Pinales > Pinaceae > Pinus > Pinus albicaulis. The sequence continues at coordinate 1,160,262,109 of CM076583.1, read as the reverse complement.
CGCCTAAATCTTTGATTCTCGGAACTAATGGTTGAATGTAACACACAAATAAAGAAATATTTTCTCTGTTAGACAAAAGGCATGGCTCACAAAGCAAGCATCATACAACGTATAGGTTCTTCATGAATAGTTCTTTTAGTAAATTAGAAATGCGTCTTGTCTTAGTTTTTTTCATATACCCAATGGTCCCATTCTCATATCTTGTACCAGAGCTACCAAACCACATATCAATTCTCTCATATTGGGAAGTTTAGTATTTGAAGGATCAGGATCAATGATTTTCAAAATACTCACGTGATGGGGCAGCAACAATAGGTTCGCCAGCCAGAGAGGCTTATAGAGAATGTATGGGCTCTCATTGTGGGAGAAGTCTCGTCTAATGAAGATTCAGCGTCGTCTTACATAAGTTCGGGTCATTATGATAAAATCTCCCATCACAAAGTAAACATTACTGCTAGAGAGGAGGAGGCCCACATCAAATGGAACCATGACCCAATTGAAGAGGGCATCAGCATAAAATATGACAGTGATGATATGGCTCGAGCAGTAATTAGTTCGCATGATTTCAGTAAATTTTTGGAAAGGATTCTGAGCCTTAGACGATGGTTGAGCATGGAAGTTGAAGCTCTCAATTCTCTACCAGAGGAGGCAAAATCGCAAAGTTCTTCGGAATCCAATAGAAAAAAAAATATGCCAATGAAAGGTGTTCATGCGCTCAAAGAATTTCCGCTACGTCGCCAAAGTCGCGAAAAAAAAGACACACAACTTCCCATCCTGCAAAGCACTACATAGGGGTAACGTAGGTTCCACGTGTCAAATTCAGATAATTCTGAGGAGGAAGAATACTATGCTCATTGATTCGTTGCAATGAACAATGTTTGGACATCAATATCCCGCAGAGAAACACCTTCGGCGTAATTATAACTATAGTGTTGAGAAAAGACTCGATAGAGGTGGAAATATTATTTTGGTTTTGAGAAAAATTATAAATTTCAAACATATATATGGAATGCACAATTAGATGAAACTTAAGCCTGGGAATATATTTTCTATTAATCAACATATACATTTATAATACATTCGTGTGACCCTTGGTATTCACATTCCAAGTGGTCTCTTGGACTCCCTTTGACCATTCAACTTCCACACCAACCCTTAGAGGATTAGGTGTCTAACATTCCCCCCCTTAATCCGAATGGGTATGTATGAGTCCAAGAAGAGGGTTGTAATACAAAACGTGCAAAACATGCATGGCATCACCAGGCTGAAAGTCCTCTCTGAAATGTCGACATAAGGAGGTGATTTAAGGATGACCACCAACACTAGAACGCTTAGTGCAGTTCCCGGAACTCTTCCAAATCTGGCAAGAAGTTGAAGTCTTCTGCTAGAGTAAGTGCTCCTAATTTTTTGAAGAGGGATACCTTCAACTTGGAAGAGGGAGGATTGAATCCTGCATAAAAAGGGAGAACCTCAACCTAAAAAGGTAGGTCTCATCCTACGGTGGTTTAAGGATGACCACCAAATCTGGAATTCTTAATGCAATTCTTGGAACTCATCCAAAACTTGAAAGAAGATGAATTCTTCTACTAGAGGAAGTGTCCCCAATTCTTTGAAGAGGGAGAAGCTCAACCTCACATAGATGGTTTAAGGCTAACCACCAACCAAAGGCATGCTCATGGGAATCTTTGTCTCTAGCTACAACTCTAAATCCGGTATGGCAAGTTGTGGCTCAGGCTCGCTTGATGTGTATTTGAAGCTTGTAGATGACCATCACTTCCCTCCCTGTCAGATATAAGGTGAGATGATGGATAAAACTCAACTGCAAGGCATTTTAATATTTTAGAATAGATTCTGACATGTGACTGAAACATCTTATTGGTTGTTGATGCCCATTACCAAGAAGCGATCCATCCAAGATGAATCTTTGTTCGTGTAGGAGGCTTGTTTCTGAAGCATATGTGTGAAGAATGAGTGGTTCTATGACATTTCTCACATGGATGAAGATAAAAGCAGTGATCTTTCATATGGCCAACTCGATCACAATGTTTGCATTTATTAATCTATTTTGGTTGTTGTGTAAGAGGAGAAGAATATGGAACAGTGGAAGGTGAACTTTCATAAACAAATTTAGCACTTTGAAATTGAATGGGCTTGGTATAATCTGGAATATGAAAGGACACGTCCTTGTTATATCCAAGACCAGTTTTGTGCTTGTTATTGACAACCTCTTCCCAAGGTCTATTGATGGGCTTGGGAAGTGCATGCTAAATTTCTACATATGCATGCAAATCTACTCCTAAAATGGGCACATGATGGGATTCAATCTCAATGTTACTGATTTGACTACTTATTGGTTGTTTATTGGTGTCATGGTGCTTATGTTGTTATAAATAATCTCTCTGTAAATGTGATTCAAGTTGCAGAAACTCTAACTTTTCATGTGCATTTTGCAAACAGGTTACAATATCCAAGAGAGTTTCCATACTGATTTGGAATGTGTTATCAGTAGTAGATTGTATCAAAGTTTCTAGGGACTCTACTAATTCATAAACTTTGGCCATTTTCCAAAGAAATCAAGCTAAATAAATGAAGGGTGTCAGCTTCAACCGATAATGCACCCGTTTACAATGTCATTCAACTTACTTTCAAAAGAATACAAGTGACTTCAAACGCCTTTTAATCTTTCTTGAACTACCTGTTGAGCCTCAAAATTGTTCTTTCTTTCACCTCATTTTACCTCATTTTCCCTTGTCCATTGCTATCCTAGACCCAATTGATCAATGAATATAGTTGAAATTACTTCTAGAATGATTTACATGACTGACTTGCTAAGTTTTGTGATTTTTGCCATTGTAAAGCATTTTGACCGGAACTAGCTGCAGAATGCAGACATTCCGTAGCTAACCGGCGATTCTGCAGCTGCCTTCACGTTTGAGTATGTTCCAGGTGGCCTCTCAAGGAAAAATTCATATGGGCATAATCCACGTCATGTCTACATGGTTCGTTGCTCATCATGGAGGAAGAAACGAATTCTAGGTACGGTTTTGGAACGTGGGAACACATTTAGGAAAGCAGACTTCTATTAGGACTGTCTCAGTCCAGATGTCTTTTTCCTCTTCACGTAGCCACTTCAAGAGTCCTAATGTGATTCCGATAAGGAAAGACAGTGTTCCTGAATTGTTGCAAGTCTTGTTATGTGCATTTGCTTTATAAACACTTGGGAAACCGAGATTTGATGTTAGATTTTATGCTAGATTTTGTTTAGACTCTGTGCTACATTTCTGAGGACGCAGAGTGTTATGTTCAAGTTCTTTCATCTTTAATGAAGCAGACAGTGTTGTTGTGAAGGCGTTAATTTAATTTGGAGTTGAATTCCGTTAGGTGGTAGAGGGCCCCTGCCTCTTGCACGGATTTATTTTGCGTAAATTAGATAAGTCTTCTAGCTGCCTTTACGTTTTGAATTTGAATTAATAGTTGTTTTAACTAGCTACTGTAGTTGTACTCATTCTAACTCTTCCACAAGAAGAAGCTCTTCCAAAAGACTATAATGATGAATGGGAAATGACTATAGTATTGTAGGATTAGAAGTTGAATTCATAGTTGTTTTAATTAGCTATTGTAGTTGTACTCATTCTAATTCTTCCATAAGAAGAAGCTCTTCCAACAGATTATAATGATGAATGGGAAATGGCTATAGTACTGTAGGACTTAGCTGTAGTTTTTGTTGTTCATCATCACAGTTACACTTATTCCAATCACTCTTCCACAAGAAGAAACTCTTCCAAGAAATTCTTAAGAAGTTCAAGACATGACCGTGATAATGAATGATTTAGTTGTGTGTTTGTACTAAGTATCATCTCTGTTCTTACTCTTAAACGCTTGCCCAAGACATCATAATGACGAGTAGGATATGGATATGATATCTTAGTTTTTCATTTGCTTTCAGTCCTTTATGTTTACATTTGCACTCAATTATACAGTCAGAATTGTTCTAGCTCTTCCAAAAGAAGGAATTATTCCAAAATATCAATAATGATGGACAAACAGATTGTGTAATTTCATAGAGTAATGCATGATAGCATATTTAGGATGCTCCGAAGTTTCATTGCACTCAATTCATGATTCAGTTATTTTATTTTGAGTTTGATAATGACTTGTAGTTTAACATTGTTTTAGATTAGTGGCATCTTAAGTTCATTCTTAGATTAACTCATTGCACTTGCACTCCACATCCAGATTGTCATCCATTGCACATTAGATTAACTTCAGTTGTTAGGATTAACAAAACAGCCTTCATTATTCACAAACCTCTTCTTGTTCTAAAATCCATAATTGACCTATAACCATATGAACAGAAGACAACATTATTTTAAGGCCTAAAGTACCTCTGCAATTTCCTCATCATTTCATAAACAGAGCTCTCCCTCAAAAGACTACTTTGAAAAAGAAATCAATAACTCTTGAGTAAAGGTTTTCTGACATTCAATTAAATTGCAGAATAGAACTAGGAACTAGTCTTAGAATAGAATATCTTAGAATGGTATCAATGTTTTTCCTCCAAATCTATTTCAAATCTCTAATTAAGGACAAAAATGTTGCATCATTGTAAGATTAGTTGTTTAACTGTTTAGTTAGAGGATTTGCATACTTAGTGATCATTTCTCAAGTTTAGTTTGTGTTTTGAATTGTTTGTTTGAAAGTCATTATCAAGCTTTGTTTTTATTTAGTTATAGTTTAGATTCAGCTTCAGTGTTTCCAATTGCATTTGCCATTTGTTATTCATCAATTAGGTTTAACTCTGTTTTTCATCATCAGCTCATTTCCATCAACTTTCTAGGCATTTTCCACCAAAAGACCAAAAACATCATAAAACCACCAAAAGACCAAAAACATCATAAATCATCAAAAAAGATCAAAAACATCACAAAACACTACACACAACGCATTAGGAAACAAACACCTAGGTACATACAGTATACTTCACTTCAGCAGTTTACAAATCCTGGTTGACAATTAAATGAGCTCAGTTTAGGAGACTAGATTGAGACCAAACATTTTGGCGCCGTTGCCGGGGAAGTGAAAACTAGGTAAACTTTGTTTCTTAGCATCCAAAAACAATTTTATGCGTAGGGAGAGAGATTCAAGGGGAATATTTATAAGCAGCAGAGGCAGAAGTTTGATTTCTAGAACACCACTTGTTTCATCTAGATCCAGAGCTAGTACACCTTCAACTCAAATCCATATTACATCCTCTTCTGATCCTGGACTTCTAGAAAATCTAAGGTCAAATATTCCATTAGAGAAACCTTCCACTTCATCCACTGAACCTGCCATAGAAGAAGATCTAAAAACTTCTGTTAGGAACACAAACCTTTCCACTTCCACAGGAGAGCCAACCATGGCAGAAGAAGGAGGAGGAGGAGTTTTTAATGGAGAACACACATTATTTGGAGGTAGAGGTAGAGGAGAAGGAGGAAGAGGAGAAGGAGGTAGAGGTGCAAATGGAGGAAGAGGTAGAATAGGAAGCTCTTTTGGGTTCCCTATACTTGATGAAGAAACCAATACAACCATGAAAAACATTTCACCCTCTGTCCTTCCAAACTTCTATGGACTTAAAACTGAAGATCCTGAAACTTTCTTATTCGAATTTGAAGTGTTGTGTAGGACTTATGACTACTTACAAGATGCTCAAAAACTGAAATTATTTCCTTCAACTTTGAAGGGAGCAGCATTGAAGTGGTTTATGAGCCTAATCAGTAGTTCTATTAGAACATGGGAAGACATGAAACAAGAATTTCTAGAGAGATACTTGGATTATTGTATGCCGGTTAATCATAAGGAAGAAGTGTTCAAGATGTTACAAAAAGAAGATGAAAACTTAGAAGATTTGTTGGAAAGATTTAAATACAACATAAAAAGGGCACAAATGGAAAACCTAGATCAAGACACTTTAAAAGCTCTTTTGTTGAAAACAATTAGGGATGAATGGTTGGATATTCTTAACATGATGGGAAAAGGGGATATATCACAAATTATATTACCTGAAATATCTGAGTTATGTATCAACCTTTCCAGAGGGAAATCTAAAACTTTCAAAGGTCCAAGAGATCCTGCTCTTGCAAGGGCAAGTAAATCTGCTTCTGGGACAGTAAGTAGATCAGAAATAGGACACATGCTTGATGATTTTAAATCTGACATTTTAGGGAGTCTTAGTGAACAAATAGACACCCTCAAGATACAAAACAAGCAAAAGGCTGAATCTGATGCCTTGGCAATCTTTTGTCCCAAATGTAGAAAGAAACATGCCCTAAGAGAGTGTCCTTTGGATGTAAAAGTTGTAGAAACCTGTGTCATTTGTTCTGAGAAGCATGAGACCAAGAATTTTTCTTCTCTTCCTGGTCTCAAGGCTGTTTTTCAAGAAGAAACTTCTACAGATTCCACAGAATCTCTTAACTTTGTATCTAGAAGACCTTGGCAGGGATCTCAGACACAAGGATTCCATGATCAAATGTATAATCAACCTCCACCTTGGAATTCTTGGCAGCAACCTTGGCCCCAATTTCAAAATCAATCTCAAGCTTGGGCACAAGGATCACAAAGTCCCTATGGAAGATACACTCCATACTATCAGTATCCACCATCCTATCCATCATATCCACATTTTTATCCTCAAAATCCTCAACAAAATTTTCCTCAAAATCTTCAACAAAATTTTCAACAAAATCCTCAACAACATCATCAGAACCAACCTCATCAAAATCAACCACTTCCATTACCATTTCCTCAAAAATCCAATCAATTGCCAGCTCAGCCCATACCAAACCCCAATAATAAGAACCCTCAGAATACATACATGATAGAAGGACAACAATTTCCAACTTATTTAATTACTCCTCTAGACCTTAGTGATGTACAACTTAGGTCTGGAAGGATACTTGAGAAGAGGAAACCTTCTGTGATCATACAAGAACAAGATAATTCTGAGGAAGACTCCCTACGGGTTAATAAAAGTCTTGAGGAAGACACATCCTTTCAAGATCAAAACATTGAAGAACTAAAACAAAAAGATCCAATAAATCCAACTCCTGTATTAGAGCAACCATCCACATCTACTTCTATACCTCCCTTCCTGGAAAGATTACAAATTGATAGAGGTGTAGAAAAACAAATAATGGTGCCTAATTATGATTTCTTAGATGAATTGAGAAATGTTTGCATTAAAATTCCATTATTGCAAGCCATCAAGGAAATCCAAATTTTAGCCAAAACAATAAAGGAGTTGAGTATGAAGACAACAAGAAAAAGAATAAGAGAAACCAAGAAAATTCAACTGGTAGGACAAATAGCAGACATTATGATGGGCAAGATTGCTATTCCAAAGTATCTTGACCCAGGAAATCCAGTTGTCAAAACTCACATCAATGGAATTGAAATTCAAACACACTCATTGATTTAGGAGCAGCAATAAATATCATGAGTAGACAAATCATGGACAAACTGAAACTTCCTAATCTTCTCTTTACACCCACACTATTACAATTAGCGGATAGATCTGTGATCAGACCAGATGGGGTAATAGAAGACATTCCAGTGTCCCTAGATTCTTGGGAATACCCTGTGGATTTCATGATCCTAACTCCCAAGAATAATCTAGGAGGCCATCCTGTTATACTAGGAAGACCTTGGTTGGCTACAACTGATGCTTTTATTAGTTGTAGGTCTGGTGATATGTATATTTCTGATGGTAGTTCAACTAAGAAATTCACTTTATATCCTCCAGCTAGGACAATTACAGATCTAGATGACACTCAATGGATAGAGGATGAAGAATATTTACAACCACTCTTCACAATTTCAGAAATTAGTGAAGATAATTGAATTCTGAATACTCTAGAAAACTTTGAATCCTCTCCAGAACACAAACATGAATCATTTCAGGAGGGATCCAATATTGAATTTTTGTCATCTAGGCAAATGTCTCTTCATTCTATGGACAAATTTGGCAGCTCTACAAGTGAAATTTTTCCAGGAAAAACTTTGAACATAAATAAGAACCTAGAAAAATCTCAACAAGAAGAGTTAGTCAAAGTATTACAGAGACATTCTTCTGCATATGCATGGGAATACACTGACATGAAAGGGATAAGTCCCAAGACTTGTACTCATCACATCTATATAGAGGCAAATTGCAAACCAATCAGACAACCTCAACGACGGATGAATCCAAATCTTAGGGAAATTGTTAAGGAAGAATTGCAAAAATTGTTAAATGTTAATTTCATCTATCCTATTTCAGATAGTCAGTGGGTTTCTCCTTTGGTGATTGTGCCTAAGAAAAATGGAAAATGGAGGGTGTGTGTTGACTACCGAGAACTGAATAAATCTACTCTTAAAGACCATTTTCCCTTAGCTTTCATAGATCAAGTATTAGATACATTAGCTGGCAAAAAGTACTTTTCATTCCTAGATGGGTTTAGTGGTTATAATCAAATCCAAGTAGCACTTGAGGACCAAGATAAAACCACATTTACTTGTCCTTGGGGTACCTATGCCTACCGAGTATTGCCATTTGGATTATGCAATGCACCTGCAACATTCCAAAGGGCAGTATTAGGAATTTTTTCAGATCTAATACATGACTGTGTAGAGGTGTACATGGATGATTTCACAGTTTATGGGGATACATTTGAAGAGGCTTTAGAAAACTTAGAAAAAGTCTTAAAAAGATGTCAAGAAGCAAACCTTTCTCTTAGTCATGAAAAATGTTTTATGATGTTTACTGAAGGTATTGTTTTAGGGCACCACATTTCAGGGGATGGGATTAGAGTTGATGAGGCGAAAGTTGAAGTTATTTCTAACCTATCCATTCCAAGTTGTCAAAGAGATATTAGAAGTTTTCTAGGATTTACGGGGTATTATCGGAGATTTATAGAAAACTTCACCAAAATAGCATCTCCTCTCTTCAAATTACTCACCAAAGATTGTGAATTTAAGTGGACTTCTGATTGCCAGTTAGCTTTTGAAACCCTGAAACCCAAAATTTCTGAAGCACCTATATTAAGGGGACCTAACTGGAAGTTACCTTTTCATATCTCGACAGATGCTTCCGATACAGCTCTAGGAGCAGTATTGGGACAGAAAGATTTGATTCCCTATGCCATCTATTATACCAGTAAAAATTTGACTCCTGCAGAGTTAAACTATACTGTAATTGAAAAAGAGTTTTTAGCTGTTGTTCATGCCATAAACAAATTTAGACACTATATAACAGGCTATGAAACTTTTTTTCACACTGATCATTCTGCAATTAGATATTTAATGAACAAATCAATCACTAATGGCAGAGTTATAAGATGGTTGTTACTATTACAAGAATTCAACATTAATATTCTAGATAGGCCTGGAAAACAAAACACAGTGGCTGATTTCCTATCTAGAATCCAAAATATCAAAGATGACACTCCGGTTGAAGATCAATTTCCTGATGAATATCTTTTTGCAATCTCTACTCAAACTCCATGGTTTGTTGATATTGCTAATTATTTAGTTTCAGGAAAATTTCCTTCAATTATGAATGCAAGGGATAAAAGAAAAATCATTAATGATAGTGCAAGATATTCATGGGTCGCTAATGAGTTGTACAAGACAGGTCCAGATTTGATTATTAGAAGGTGTGTTCATGAAGATGAGATGCCTGAAATTCTCAAGGCATGTCATGATGAACCTTGTGGCGGACACTTTGCAGATAAGAGGACAGCCTATAAGATCCTTAACTTAGGATATTATTGGCCATCTTTGTTTAAATATGCAAGGGAATATGTCAAAAGGTGTGACAGTTGCCAAAGGGTAGGGAAACCTTCTCCTTCGGGTGAGATGCCATTACAACCTCAGGTACACATTGAACCTTTTGAAAAATGGGCCTTGGATTTTGTAGGACCTATTAGTCCTCCATCAAGACAAAAGAAATACATATTAGTTTGCACTGATTATGTTACTAAGTGGGTAGAAGCTAAACCATTACTTGTTGCTAATGAATCATCTTTAGTTACTTTTCTTTTTGAGGATATTTTTACTCGTTTTGGTGTCCCAAGGGAAATTGTTACAGATCAAGGAGCTCAATTTACATCAAGGCTAGTGGAACAAATGATGGAGAAGTACAAAATCAGACATAGAACATCTACTCCTTATCATCCACAAGAAAATGGTCAAGTGGAATCCACTAATAAGGTCATTGAAGGAATCCTAACAAAGACTGTTCATTTACATAGATGAGATTGGGTAGATAGGCTTCCTGAAGCCTTGTGGGCCTATAGAACTACATGGAGAAACACAACAGGCCATACTCCTTATGAGCTTGTTTATGGAAAGCAAGTTTTGTTTCCCATAGAGTTCCAAATTCAAACCTTCAAGATGGCAGTTCAGCTAGGACTTGATCTAACGGAGGCACAAAAGCATAGACTGGAGAAAATTAATGAATTGGATGAGATCAGACAAGATGCAGTTCAGAAAACAAGTTTAGTCCAACAACAAAGGGCTAGATGGCATGACAAGTACATCAAGGAGAAGAAATTCAAAGAGGGAGACTGGGCTCTCTTGTTTGATTCAAAATTCAAGGATTTTCAAGGGAAATTTCAGACACATTGGCTTGGGCCATATGAAATTGTTCAAATTTTTGATAATGGGGCAGTAAAAATCAGAACTATAGATGAAGAAGAGGTCACTTTTCTTGTGAATGGTCATAGACTGAAGCTATACCACAAGCCACTCTCAAGAGAAGAGTTTGTCAAGAAGTTCCAAGAAAGAAATTATGTGAAGTTAATGAAGAAGAGTCTCTCTCTTCTTCATCAACTTGATTAAATTTTCTGAAGCATTTCTTTGTAAAAAAAATAATAATAAATAAAGGTATAAACATGAAAACCAATCATTGATTGGCATGTTTATACAGAAAAGATAGGGTGAAAATCAGAGTCTCTCTGACACTCTAACTTTTCCCATTTTTGTTTTTTACAAGCAGCTGTTACAAAAATCATAAGTTCAGATCCATAGTGCTTATGATCCATTTCATTTCATTTCACTCCTTTCACTTATTCATCCATACTCCATTTCATTCCACCATTCATATTTCACTCCATTCTACATTTCATTTATCTCATTCCATCCTCCATCCATCTCGTTTTCATGTCAAAATACAAAATTTGATGTCTTGCTGTAAGTGAATAAAACATGTCATGAATTGCAGTACAGTCCTTATGTTCTTTCACTCCATTTCATAAACTGAATCCATTCCATTTCATCATCCACTTCATACATATCATAATCCATCATCCATCTTCATTCATAACATATAACATTTCACCCATATTCCAAAAACACTCCATTTTCATGATCAAAGTGCTCTACAGGAACATTCTGCAGCTCAGTAGACATTTTGTAGCTGATCAACCTTTCTGCAGTCAGACAGTCTTTCTGCAGCTACAAACTCTGAAGGCATCAATCAGCAGACATTATAATTGCAGCAAAGTGACCCAGTGTATCCATGAATCAAAAGCATCAAGAAAATTATGAAGACTCTTCCAAAGGGAAACAAGAAGACAAAGACTACAAAAATCAAATGAAAGGCAGAGGTAATAAGTTTAAATTATAATGGCATTTCATTAAAGTTTAGCATAGTTTTAGTTATGGATTGTCGAAAAGGTTGTTTTAATTATTTTTATTGATCAATACCTATAAACCCTCCACAGACTTTGGATTAAAATTTCTCATTTCAAATTTCATATCCGATATCATTTAAGCGGTTAGAATGGCCAAGGTATTTGAATTCTCCACATCTCTTAACCAAATCATTCAATGATGATTCCCTCTGCCGTCGTAAAAATCTACGCCGTCTCTTCAATCATTAATACATTCCCTCCACCTCACTCCACTACTTCATTCCGTGACCACTGCCATCACTCCATTCTGTAGCCAGCATTTCATTCCGTAGACAGAGATATTATTATCACCGAGAGCAGAGCCAAAGGATATCAGTTTGAATAGCATTGAGCATTGTAAACTCAGAGCAGAGTAGAAGGGTAAATTCAGAGGTATAGCAGCGAGAGAATTCGAAGCCATTTGATTCCGTGGGCAGAAAAAATATCACTGTGGGCAGAGTTTGAGCACAGAAGTGTAGCAGTGTGGAGTTTGAAGTCTTTTGTCACTAGGAGACAGACATGTTGCAGTGTTGAAATCGAAACCATTTGCTACCAAGAGACAGAGGTGTTGCAGTGTTGAATTTGAAACCATTTGCTACCAAGAGCCAGAGGTATTGCAGTGAAGAAGTTGAAGTCAGTTGTCACTGTCAAACAGAGACATATCAGTTTAAAGTTCAATTGTCAACAGAGGCATATTAGCCCGAATTTTTGAAGTTGTTGCCACTATTAATCAGAGGTATGTCATTCCAAGTTTGAAGCCATTTCCATTCAGATTTTAAAGCCATTTCAATCCGAAAGTGAAAGTCATTGTTTTTGTGGGTAGAAGAGTGTTAATTTGAACATTGAAGAAGCAACCATGGGTTTCATTGTAAGGACTGAACCAGTGGGTTCAAAATATTTAGAAGGCTACCCTCAATGCAAAGAAATGTTACAACAAATAGGATGGCTTCAATTTTTGGAGAAATTTATTGGCTTCCACAAGGAAGTCACTAAAACATTTGCAAGATCATTTCAAGGAACCGAAGTTGAAGTGGGAGATGTAAAATTTACTATCACTGAAGTTTTCATTGCAGAGGCTACAGGGTTGCTCAGAACTGGAGAGAGATGGTTCAAAAATAGAGAATTCCACAATGACTCCTGGAAACAAACTTTAAAAACACCAGGTATGGATGTTACTGTATTTAAGAAAGGAATTCCCAGTTCTGCATTGAAAAATAAATGGAGAAACATACTACTTCTTCTACAAAAATTTATTACATGTGAGGGTAGATATGGGACATTTTATGTCTACCACATTAGACTAATGATGCATTTTCTGGGGGAAGACTTAAACCTACCATATTTCTTGCTTCAAATTCTGAAGAAGATGGCTTCCTGTGTCCAAAGAAGAGTTCAATTTTTAGAGACAACCCTATATCATCATGGTTTGGTCAAAATTTTGATTGAACATCATCTAGCTAAAAAAAATGATACATGGGACGATTTCTTGATAAGAAATCATTTTGAAGAACCAAAAGAACCCTCACCGGAACCACAGCCTACAAAGAGAAGTAGGAAATGGAGGGCTTCAAAAGTTGAAATTGACAAAACAATCCAAGAGAGCAGTGAGGAAATCATTTTAGAGAAGTTAACTCAAATCAAGAGGCAACTTAAGGAAGAGAAGGTAATCAAGAAATCTGCCACAGAGAAAGAAGAGGGATCCTCTCAGCCTAGGAGGAGCCACAGATTAAAGGGAAAACTAAAGAAAACTCAAATCAAACAAACAGGGGTGATTGATATAGAAGATGAGGAAACATCCATGGAAGAAGATGTTGAAGAGGAATTTTATGAAGGAACCCCTGAAATTGACCCGCTCAACAAGAAATATATGACTATGTGGAAACTTTAGAGAGGAGAGCTTCAGAAAGCAGAGAGAGAACCCCCAGTCCTCCACTGTCTCAAATAGATATATTAAGAAGGGATAGGTATGAGTTGGAATTACTGAATAGACACATCAAAAATGAGAATGAAATTCTCAAGGATCAAGTCAAGCTCAAAACTGATATGAACTCAACCTTATCCCTGCATATAGACAAAGTGGAGAAGACCAATGAGAAGTTGAAGACAAGGAACAAAAAGTTAATCAGGGCACTCACCAACCTAAAGTTCAAACTTGTTATCAGAAAACCCAGAAGATCTCTAGCTTCCAGACAAAGGAGAAGAAGAGGATTAGATGTCCTTGCAGAAGCCTCTGAGTTCATAGGATAATTTGCATGAGGACATGCAAAGAGACAGCAGTGGGGGTATGTTGAGCCTCAAAATTGTGCTTTCTTTCACCTCATTTTACCTCATTTTCCCTTGTCCATTGCTATCCTAGACCCAATTTATCAATGAATATAGTTAAAATTACTTCTAGAATGATTTACATGACTGACTTGCTAAGTTTTGTGATTTTTGCCATTGTAAAGCATTTTGATTGGAACTAGCTACAGAATGCAGACATTCCGTAGCTAACCGACGATTCTGCAGCTGCCTTCACGTTTGAGTATGTTCCAGGTGGCCTCTCAAGGAAAACCTCATATGGGCATAATCCACGTCATGTCTACATGGTTCGCTGCTCATCATGGAGGAAGAAACGAATTCTGGGTACGGTTTTGGAACGTGGGAACACATTTAGGGAAGCAGACTTCTATTAGGACTGTCTCAGTCCAGATGTCTTTTTCCTCTTCACGTAGCCACTTCAAGAGTCCTAATGTGATTCCGATAAGGAAAGACAGTGTTCCTGAATTGTTGCAAGTCTTGTTATGTGCATTTTCTTTATAAACACTTGGGAAACCGAGAGCTATGTTAGATTTGATGTTAGATTTTATGCTAGATTTTGTTTAGATTCTGTGCTACATTTCTGAAGATGCAGAGTGCTATGTTAAAACTATTTCATCTTTAATGGAGCAGACAATGTTGTTTTGAAAGCGTGATTTAACTTGGAGTTGAATTCCGTCAGGTGGTAGAGGGCCCCTGCCTCTTGCACGGATTTATTTTGCGTAAATTAGATAAGTCTTCTAGCTGCCTTTACGTTTTGAATTTGAATTAATAGTTGTTTTAACTAGCTACTGTAGTTGTACTCATTCTAACTCTTCCACAAGAAGAAGCTCTTCCAAAAGACTATAATGATGAATGGGAAATGACTATAGTATTGTAGGATTAGAAGTTGAATTCATAGTTGTTTTAATTAGCTACTGTAGTTGTACTCATTCTAACTCTTCCACAAGAAGAAGCTCTTCCAAAAGATTATAATGATGAATGGGAAATGGCTATAGTATTGTAGGATTTAGTTGTAATTTTTGTTGTTCACTATCACAGTTACACTTGTTCTAATCACTCTTTCACAAGAAGAAACTCTTCCAATAAATTCTTAAGAAGTCCAAGACATGACCGTGATAATGAATGATTTAGTTGTGTGTTTGTACTAAGTACCATCTCTGTTCTTGCTCTTAAACGCTTGCCCAAAACATCATAATGACGAGTAGGATATGGATATGATATCTTAGTTTTTCATTGCTTTCAGTCCTTTATGTTTGCATTTGCACTCAATTACACAGTCAGAATTGTTCTAGCTCTTCCAAAAGAAGGAATTATTCCAAAATATCAATAATGATGGACAAATAGATTGTGTAATTTCATAGAGTAATGCATGATAGCATAGTTAGGATGCTCCGGAGTTTCATTGCACTTAATTCATGATTCAGTTATTTTATTTTGAGTTTGATAATGACTTGTAGTTTAGCATTGTTTTAGATTAGTGGCATCTTAAGTTCATTCTTAGATTAACTCATTACACTTACACTCCACATCCAGATTGTCATCCATTGCACATTAGATTAACTTCAGTTGTTAGGATTAACAAAACAGCCTTCATTATTCACAAACCTCTTCTTGTTCTAAAATCCATAATTGACCTATAACCATATGAACAGAAGACAACATTATTTTAAGGCCTAAAGTACCTCTGCAATTTCCTCATCATTTCATAAACAGAGCTCTCCCTCAAAAGACTACTTTGAAAAAGAAATCAATAACTCTTGAGTAAAGGTTTTCTGACATTCAATTAAATTGCAGAATAGAACTAGGAACTAGTCTTAGAATAGAATATCTTAGAATGGTATCAATGTTTTTCCTCCAAATCTATTTCAAATCTCTAATTAAGGACAAAAATGTTGCATCATTGTAAGATTAGTTGTTTAACTGTTTAGTTAGAGGATTTGCATACTTAGTGATCATTTCTCAAATTTAGTTTGTGTTTTGAATTGTTTGTTTGAAAGTCATTATCAAGCTTTGTTTTTATTTAGTTATAGTTTAGATTCAGCTTCAGTGTTTCAAATTGCATTTGCCATTTGTTATTCATCAATTAGGTTTAACTCTGTTTTTAATCATCAGACTCATTTCCATCAACTTTCTAGGCATTTTCCTTGTGAACATAAAACCACCAAAAGACCAAAAACATCATAAATCATCACAAAAGATCAAAAACATCACAAAACACTACACACAACGCATTAGGAAACAAACACCTAGGTACATACAGTATACTTCACTTCAGCAGTTTACAAATCCTGGTTGACAATTAAATGAGCTCAGTTTAGGAGACTAGATTGAGACCAAACACTACCAACAATGGAATTCCAAAAGGACAAACTATGTTACTCAAATTATGGAAGACCCAACTTAGAAAACAAAATTGACTTGGAATTTTAGCAAAGGGCTTGCAAACAATGTTTCCAAATTCTCTCTCTTTTAATGGAGAATTCTTGTAGAAATCATTGACATAAAAAATATTGAAAACTTAGACCTTCAAGCACTAACAATATGTTCCCTAGATTTAAATGTGAGAAAATTGTACTAAGATTCTATAATTTGTGAGGTGGCTCTTATAATATTTGAAGCTCACATAGTAAATAGAATTAGAAGTGAGAGTACTCGATTAGATTATTGTGCAGTTTTAAATTGGTCCATTGTCAACATTCTCACGCGTACCTTTAGTTTATTGCAAAAGATCAACACTGCAAATATGAAATATGGGTAGCCCAAACACCTGGGAGTTGCGCAGTGACTGTGGAGGAGTGCTATGATGTATGGACCTCGAGGAGCGAGGAACTATGGATAGAATGAAAAGTGTGTTCTTGACTTCCAGCTTTAGCTCTGATGTTCCTTCAATATGTCGACATTCCAAGAGGCCAAAATAAAGAACCCCACATATATTACCATCATAAACATACCCCATCATATTTTGGGTTCACTTTTCTACAAAAGTTTCTCATATTTTAGCCAATAATTTATTACTGCAACTCAACCATTGGCCTTTGGCAGTCCTTTGATTGTTTCCAAGTTCAAACATAGACAGAAGGCCATTTTTTTCTCTTTGTATGCTGCAAAAAAAAATTCATCAGAAGAGACACACTAAATATATAGCAGCCATTTTCAGGTACAGAGCCACCATTGTACTCAAATCAAAACCCTAGTATGACGGTTGTTGTTGCTGAAGAAGCCATCCTTTACCAGATCGATCTAGGGAACTTGACACCTTTCGACTTGCATGATCCTGGAGCCTCTGCTAAGTCTGCCCAAGAAGAGCTTGTGAAAGAATGCATGGAGAAAGTCATTAGCCTTGTGTAGGTTCTTGCATATACACTTTTTATCTTACCCTCAACTCCTGATAAAGAGGGTCCACTTGTTCAATTTCCAACTCCAATGACTTCAATTCCTTGTGAAAAACCTCTTCCAAAAGCCAAGCCTCCAAAAAAGGGGAAATTTTTTCCCATTCAAAAGGCGTCAAAAAATGCAAAAGAAAAAAACAATTATATGATGAACAATTTGGAGAATGGAAATGTCGTCATGGTTATAAATGGGATGGAGATGAAAATGACATTCCAATCATTGAATCAAAACCAACTCAGGAGTAGCTTTCAGTATTGTGGATGCAAAAACCACACTTTCGTTGTCTCAATGCATATGACCGGTGTTGAACAGTGGTGTCGGAGCCGGTGTAGAGAAGTGTCGATTGTATGGAGGTATGTCAACAGTGGGAAGAGGAACATGGTCTGGAGGAGGAGCGCAACTAAGGTTGGTGGCTCAACGATGAGGATAGGAAAACAAGTGGGTTTTTTCCAGGGAATTTTTTTTGAAAGTATACGTTTTATAGCAAGGCATCCAGAGCTACCTATGGTTTCCTCTTGTGGATTAGACCGTTATTTACGCATATGGAATTCAAATATAAGAGAACTTATTACAACGGTATCTATTAAGCAACAAATCACAAGCATCGTTTTTTATAGCAATTTTATATTAGAAACACATACTACTGTCGTAGATGCAATTGTCGTAAACCCAAGAAAATTTCAGAGAGAGAAAAATCATGTAGTTCAAGTGGAAATTAATGAACTCTCCACTAGATTGAAGAGGAAATTGTCAAAAAAAGATGGCAAGAAGGAGGGGATGCAAATGAGAAGTCCAAGAACATTTCCTCTTCTTCTTCTTCTTCGTCCTCGAACTCCACAAAGCGAAGAGGTTCAAAGCGCTGGAGTTTGAAAGATCTTGCTCTTGTATAGAAGAAAAAGTGAGCGCAGAGAGCACACCAAAGATCGACACTGGGATTTATCATTCGCCGGTCCTCCAAAACAATCCTAAGAGAAATAGAGATGACCCTGTGGTTGATGGAAGTATTACAGTGCAGTATGCAAGGGTGGACAGGCAACATAAGGAATGTAGGTGGACAAGAAGTGTAGGGAATGCGACGGGGACTGAATATTAACTGGCAGAGATTTCAGTGGTTTTTCAAAAATTTCAAAGAAACGCCAACTAAAACATTCACTGAGCATCTCAGAATCGATGTAACTTGTCACAGTGGTGTAGTTATGCAGACTGAAAAACAAGAAAGGAAAAACTGACATGTAGATAGGCCACAAAACAAGTGGATCAACTTGGAGCAGGGCCAAAGTTCGCCTGCTCTGATACCATGTCAAACATATACATGGAATGCACAATTAGATGAAAGATAAGCCTTGAATATGTTTTCTATTAACCAACATATACATTTATAATGCATTCTTGTGACCCTTGGTCTTCACATTCAAGTGGTCTCTTTGACTCCCTTTGACCATTCAACTTCCACACCAACCATTAGAGGATTAGGTGTCCAACAATAAAGTTGCAAAAATTCCCTGCTATGGGTGGGCACGAAGACTGAACAGATACATCTTGAGGGGTGTCTTCCATCCTTCTAACATGATGTGCATTAAAGAGTAGGGTGCATGGCTCAACCCCATCATGCATCTACTTGCAGCAACATAACTAGCTATATGAATGGGAAGGGTGATGGTGAGAGACATATTCTTGGTGGTTTTCATGGGTGGTTGGGGCAAGAGTGAGGTCAAGGAGCCAACCTCCCTATCGTCAGTGCTTATGCCTAGTTCCTGTGTTTTGAAAATGATGTTAGTATTTTTGTTTGGCTCTTGGGAAGTGAGTTTATTGCTTTTTCTGGAGTTGGTTAGGCAGACGAGGGTAAATAAATTATGTTGTGGTGAAGTTAATTCACAGTGGGGCTGGCGACTGGTAGAAGTATTCAAAATATTTTCTCTACTGGCAACTCAGGCTCAATCGCTTAGGTTTTTTTTCTTCCAAGTATTTCGTTGTCTTCTTATTAATATTTTTTGCAATGCATGTCCTAGTTCAATAAGTTGGTTAGCCAATTCTAGTGCTTTAGGTTTTGGGGTTGATTTTGTGAATCTTAGCTTATGGTATGGTAGTCTTTGGCTTGAGGTTATAATATTGTTATATTCCCATAAGGTGCAAAATATCATACTTGGTCTGTCTAATTTATTTTATGTAGGTCTAACCTTCAAGTTCAATTTCAAAGATTTAACTATGGAATTTATGGTCTATGGGGTATGTCTGTGGCTTTGTCTAAATTATCAAGTTTGAGTGGGTTTTAAGGGTGGAGGATATTTTTTCCCTTAGGCACCTTGTATTCAAGGTTCATCTCTTGATTTAATTGGCTATCAATTGTGTGGGTTGGGTATTGGTTATACTGTCTGTGTGTGTCAAGCACGTGTTTTTGTAACAAGAGGGAAATCTTGCCAGTTTATTGGTCATGGGCGCTTGTGCACTAGTCATAGTTTCGAAATTCCCCCCTGCTCGTCATGCATCCCAAGCAACACATGCGGTGCAGGAGGGGTGGTGGTGGTAGCAGTTTGCAGGAACAACTTGGGTCTTGACTATTCACCTAGTACTTGGCTACAACATATTTTAATGCAGTGCCTCCTGAGACCCAACAAAAAATTTTAAAATTGGAGACCAAGGTGGATGCCAAGAAGCATTACTACTCTGACTCTAAGATATTAGAGTAGGTATCTTGTTGGGTTCCAAACCCTAGTCACACTAATGGACGGAAAAAGAAGTACCTCAACTCAGTTGCAATACACTGACAGATGAAGACTCTACTTGGCATGGTATTGAAGGAAAAACATGTGGAGAGGTATAGTGTGTTTGCTTCACTGGAGGATATTAAAAGGACGTTAAGTAACCAACATTTTTCCATGGATAGGCTTGACGCAAGGCTGGTCCATGTAGAAGGGAATCTTCATTGTGACGCTAATACTGTTGCACCTTTTGGTTTAGATGTAAGGAATATTGCTCTGATTTATTATTCTGGCTCTAGTATATCTCACTCTATCCATGTTTTGTAATTTTTATTTAGAATGTATCATTTTGTTTTTTGGGTGTATATGAAAATAATAGTGGGTGGATCACCCTATTTTCTCTTTTTTTCCCTGGAGGGAGTGTGAATACCCCATATATGACTAGATTTTTGGGTAGTCACAGGGGGGGTGGCAGCCCCCCTGTCAAAGTTCTGGGCAATGCCCTGGGAAAAACATATTTGGACCCTATATTAGGTGGGCGGACCCGCCTATGTTTTTGTGCATGGGTTTGCACATGGTTTTGGGCATGATGGTTTTCTGCTCATGGTATTTTGTAGATCTCTTCAAGGGAATAATTTATGTACAACGTTAAAACCTACATAGATGCAATAGCTTTGTACGTTGTCTCTAAAGGCAATTTGATGCAATAAAGTTTTTTATTTAAAAAAATATATAAAATTACAAAAATATGATTTTCGAAAAAAAAGAGTAGGAGAAATGGTACTTTTTGATACCCTTGTTACCCTAATGATTTTATATGGCTATGAAATTTGGGATTATAACATTTTCAAGAAAATTTGAAGGGAAATCAAGTAGGTTTAAAAACATTTTATAATTAAAAAAAATTAAAATTACTCTCCTTACTAAAAATAAGATAATGATTGGATATTTTTTCCTGAAGAAAAAAACCTGTAATTCTATTAAAAATAAAATGCCATTTTG
The DNA here is from genome assembly GCA_034641835.2 of Pinus albicaulis. Lineage (NCBI taxonomy): Eukaryota > Viridiplantae > Streptophyta > Pinopsida > Pinales > Pinaceae > Pinus > Pinus albicaulis. The sequence goes on along the minus strand of CM076583.1, from coordinate 1,160,241,027 downwards.
TGCATGCTTAACACAAGCAGAGTAGACTAGCTAATTGTACTCACAATATGAAAAATTTCTGAAACCCTAATAACATTTACCCAGATAAACCGAGTTTCTCTTTTCTACTTTTCCTCTTTTCAACTTTTTTCCAACCCCCATAATTTGGATTGGAAATTATAGTTGTCATTTATTTTACTTCTAATTTTAATGAAACTTCTTTATCTGATTTAGAACTCTCATATGAATGTGTTCACTTTGTTTCGTCTACTCCTTGGCCATTACATATTTTCTCTTGCCATTTTCCTGGAGCCTGAATCGCCACTAGTTAATTGCCTTCTCGATGTGACTTATGAGATCATTTTGCTTCTTTTCACCCTTCTCCACATGGGAGCCTTGTTGATTACATTCTACTACTTGTTTATGATTCTTGTCCATTTCTTCATATTATGATTGAATACTAAAAGTACTATTACACGCTAATTAATATGAAAAAACTAGAGACTTCTTAATCACAAAATTATAATTAGTTAAAGTACTATCATAAGTTGATTAACATGAAAAATGAGAGACTTCTTATCAGTGATCCAAATATTTATAAGAATCACTTCAAATTGAAACAAATTTGAATTAAGAATATAGTTTCTTAATTAAATCATTAAAAAATAATGGCAAAAATGTTTTTAATATTATCAATAAACAATAAATAGAAAAATTAAAATATTCCCATACTCATATGCATAATTATGGACATTCACAATAAATTTTCTCTTGTAAGATATACATATTCAAACCAACTTTAGAAAACTCTCATTTTCCTAGTAGATATCTATCCAAAGATCTCATTAATAGCCAAAATTAAAGTAGATTTAGTAATTGAGGATATTTTAATCCCATGACACAAAAAAAAAAGTGAAGAAAATATATTAATCATAAAGCTAATTGACCATACAAGAATGGTAGGGTGTTATCCATTAAGGTGGTAAAAGGTTGGTGTCTATTAAGGTGAAAAATTTACTTAAACAATTATTTTTGGTTGGAATTTGGTTTTTTTTTCAAAAGAATCAATCGTGGGAGTGTTTGAATCATTTTTTGATGGTAGAAATGAATTTAACACTATCAAAAACATCTGGGTACCCAAAATCCCAAAACTTGACAGCAGTAACCTAGATTGCCAAAACTTTCTACCAAATTTTGTCAAAATTGTATTGGAAATTCCATTGTTTTCCAAGCAAGATGCCATCTCCTTAGAATTGGTGGAATCATAGTATGATTAAGTTGATTGTTAATTCATGTATTAGGAAAGTCTCGCCACTAAATAAACTAACTAGACCACACACTCATTAAAAAATTAGAAATATGTTAGAGTTCTTTTAATAAATTTTATAATTTTATTACAAAGTAATGTATATATAAATTAGTTATAGAATTATTATTATTATTATTATTATTATTTAGAAATTTATGTTGAAAAATATTAATATAGAAAAGTGATAAATATTGAGATTTATTATTATTATTAATTTCACCCTTTACAATATAGTGTGTAGGATTTGATTGCATCCAAAAGCCTAATTCATTTACTCAGATTCAATAACAACCTTGAATTTTTAACTAGAATTAAAAAGTCACAAATCTAAAAATCATGTGCCAAAAATCATTAAAATTTTACTCAACCTTTTGGGGCTTGACCCCACACATGGGTTTGCCAACTCCCTAGAATTAAATATCGCATATCAAAAATCAATAAAAAAATTGCTCAAAATTTGAAGGCATGACCCCATACAAGGAGTTTTCCAACTACCCAGCGACCCATATGTACAACTTTTGAAATTAATTATACAAATATTATAACACATATTCAACAAATTTTTAAAATTTTGTTTTCGCCGTCGTGGGTGGATTGGTCTTCTTCCAAGTAATGAGCAGGGTGGCCTTGGCCTAGCCTCGGCCTAGTTACAAAAAAAAAAAAAGCAATGATTCAAATATCTTAATAAATCTATTTTTTAAGAAAAATAAATATATTATATTACTAATAGAAAAATTTACAATATTATTCAATTTTAACTTGTATAACTTTATATTTAAATTAAATTATTCAATCTGTAATTTTTTAGTCGCATCTACATTAATTATAAGTATGCCTATAGGCATGTGTGTTTCAGAATAAGAATTTCAAAATTCTAATGTAAGTATCAATTATTATTAGGTGGATTGTAGAGATTTAACCTCCATGGAATATATCAGAATATAAATTTTTATGTTTACGATAGTTATACTTTTTAATTAATTTAACTCGTATTAATTAATTAAAGAAAATTTCGTATTGGGCATATGGTATTGATAAACCATGATATTGACCCATAGTATTCTAACAAAAACTATTTACAAGTTAAGAATTTCCATGGTAAAGTGGTACTAAATCCCCATAATTAAGAATATTATTATATGCATTTAAAATGTATATATGTTTAACTCATATATTATTAATTTTATAATAAATAACTATTACATAGTAGCTAGTACCTACTGCTTAGTTTAAATATAGCTAAGTAGAAGTAAAAAACAATAAAGAACTAAAATTGCATATATCTCATCTTGCAACAACAAGACAATTGCATTTAGGCAAAAAAAAAATAGTCTTTGATGCATATATTATTTGGTATCTTTGTTATGTTATACTTACTTGATGTTAGAAATGAAAAACTTTAATAAATATTTTCTCAAGTATCCTTCCTATTATCACTAAAAAATGATCACTTGGTCATTTCTAACTAAGTGGATCAAAATACACCATGTAAGGCCAATTTTACCATAGTAAAATTGCCTTCAATACAGGAAATAATTTGATAAACCATATTTTATTAAGTTATTTCTAATTAAAAGGAAAAACCCCATGAGGAATAATTAAATAAATCATTATTTATTTGATTTTCCTCTAGGAATAATTAATAAAATCATTATTTAGTTAATATTTCTTGTCACGTTTGAAACAATGATGAGACATAATTAAATAAATCATTGTTTATTTGATTTTTCTCTAGGAATAATTAATTAAATTATTAATTAGTTAATATTTATTGTCAAATTTGACTAAATAAATGAGGAATGATTAAACAAAACATTATTTGTTTATTATCCCTTAACCACTTTCTTGAAATAATAAATAAATCATTTGTTTGTTTATTATTTCTAAATAAAGGTATTTAACCAATTTAAATATCGTTTCCCTCCCAAAAATATAAGAAAATATTTCAAGCGGTTAGATCTATATTATGGTTAATAATATTTTATTGTTTTCCATTTTCGAGAATAACCCAATATTTTGTTATAAATAAGGGGGTTTTCTATCTATTCCTCGCCATGATCATTGTCATCGTTATTATTATTTTCTTTTTTCCATTGAGCTCACATCTGAGTTCAACACATATTTTGGGTTTCACGCATCAAGGAGAGAGTAAGATCTAGAAAAATGAAGCATAGAGGACAACTAAAGGACCCATCCCATTTGAGGGGGACCTCTAGCCATCGTATGAGTCTCCTTCACCAGGTGTCACACAGTATTCATAATATATCATTCATTCTTTTAAATTTCTTTGTATATGCTATAGGGTTTTACATTAGTTCAATTTTTTATTGTTTAATATCTTTTGTTGCACAGATCTAGTATTTTGCAGGTTTCTTCAAAATCTCTGTTGCAGATCTGAAGAATTAGACAGTCATGTCTGTTGTTAGGGCCAACAATCACTCGTGGCTTAAGTAAGGTCTTTTTGGTACACCTTCTGAAATATTTTATGCTAACAAATGGCGACTCAACTGGGTTTTTAATTACGCATTATCGTCAACAAATGGTGACTCCACTGGTGTAATTCAAATTCCTGGGTGATAAAAAGCTTCAGCAATCAAGAATTTTCTTCAGCTATTTTTCAATCCCTTTATGTTTATTTTAAGCTTTTATGCTCTTATTTAGTCAAAATTGCAAGCTCTGATAATTTTTTGTTGTTTTCTGCAAGTCATAGGTACCAGTCGCACAGGAGACGACAAATCTGACAGAACCTGTTGCCCAATAATCAAGGAGGGAAAATCGCACTTTTACGCCCCAAGCCTTCTTTTCAACCTCCAGATCGCACTTTTGGCCCAAAAACTACACTATCCTGTTGTTTCAAGTAAGAAACTGCAATACAGAATCTTTGATTTTTTTCTGAAATTTTCAAGGGTTGCCGAGAGCACTGTTTTAGGTTGTTTGACCTATGTTTCAACTCGTCTTAGGAATAGATATTCTCAATTTTTTTCTTTTAAGTAGAAACAAGCCCCTTAGGGTTTCAATACACTTCCACCTTTTTATGAGTTCAGCTGAGTAGGTAGTCTAAGATTTTCAGTACTTTCAGCCATTTTTTTAGGGTCTGCTCCATTATTTTTGTAGACCTTTAAGATAGGTTGTTTTAAAATCCAAAACTCCCTCTTGATTTTTGTTTGGCCTTACCCCTTAGGGTCTTGTTTTTTTCTCTAGGTTTTAAATCTTTTGCCCTATCTTTTGCAACATTTTCCCCCTCTGGTTTCTTGTTGTTTTCTGCACCATTTTCAGCAGTATAGAGTCATTTTATCCCAATCCCATAGACATTAGATATTGTAACCCTTTTAGTGTGTTTTGAGTTACTTGTTTTCCTCTCCTGGTTACGCTATTTGAGAGCCTTGTTTGGGTGGGGTTTATGCTTGATTTATTGTTTATTTTACTGTCATTATTTCAGTTTCATTTATAGTTTCCAACATTTTATTTCAGTGGCACTTTGGCATCATCATAAACATGTTTAATTAACTCATCCACAATACATACTTATTTTCACACACTTACACCTAAAATCGAATGAGAGCTTGGTTCATACCGCCAAGCCAAGACTTAAACACACCACTTAATAAATATAACTCACATAGATTACGACCACTTGGGAATCAGGGCCAAACAATCTTTGTATTTAGTTGTAGGATCGATGGCAGAGCCTTCCAATAACACCCATCAATCGCATACATTAAGACATGGAAATTTGATTTAATAGGGAGCTTAAAATCCTTCACCATCCTACAGTTAAAGACAGAGTGTTTCCGAAACTCATTTCAGAGGGGGTTAGGCTAGGGCATCGTGTGAATGATTCTCCTTGGGGCTACCCAACCTGTGGTAGGGAATTCCGTGTGTTTCTATGATTTACCAAGAAGCTCAAGACATGACCACCCCCGAGGGACGAAGGTAACCTTAGTGTCCAATCTTAGGAAAACTCCTTATAAGACTAGTTGTGGGAAGCAGTTGGTTCTCTAACCTACCTTTCTATATGAAAGGCCATATAAAATGGTAGATTCTAGGATTTTTTGAGGATTTAGATTACTTTTATGCTAGAGGTCATTTTTATTTTGGTAGGATGTTCTTTCCTGCATTAGAGTAGTTCATAGAATAGTCAGTTTACACTTTGCACCACTGCACTAGGTGTTTGCTTGTTTTTTGTTACTCTTCTATATTTATCATCCTTTAGTCTTTAGTGTCATCTGTGTTTTGACATCATTGCTCCCCCTGGTCATTTTTCACAGAGAATATGAGGTCTCCATCCCCAGTTTTTGCTATGACATATTTCTCCAACTTGTCAGGTTCGAAATAATCCTCCATCGAATCCCTCTTACGATTATGATTCTTCTAATTCATCTAATTATGCATACTCTCATCCTCATATAGCCACCATGTCTGGCGTCAATGCAAGTGTAATACCCCAATGTGGTATCCTAGGTCCCAATTCGAGCACTACCACTAGCGGAACCTCTACAACAACGGTCGTTGCGACTCCATTACTCCCCTTTATGGTTGGTCTAGGTCTATCTTATTTTAACCAGTTAATCAACGATCCCATTCTCCATGACCCTGGTTGGTTAGCTATGCCAACCAAACTTCCTTTTGGCATTCCTATTTTGAAGGAAACAATGGAGAAGACCCCACCAATCGCATTCGTTCCTTTCACATGTGGTGTTCATAAAACTCCATTACCGATGACTCCATACGTCTTCAATTATTCCAACATACACTCACTAGAGATGCTACAAAGTGGTATATTGACTAGCTCGATGCATCTCATTCCACTTTTGTGACTCTTTCTAAAGTGTTTCTGTCATATTTCCAGCTACCCCTTCGTTATGATATTGATACCGAGTTGTTGACTGCATTTCGTCAAAACTTCTGCCACCTGCCTTTCTGACCATGTACAATAATGGCGTAGAAGAAGGAGCATGTGTAGAGATCCTACATTCGATGAAAGTGTCTATATGTAATGGTTTCTTAGAACGCTATTGTCTCCATACATAAAGATGTCGCATCTCATTTTCCTCAAACCGAGGAAGAAGTTATCCATATAGCTTTAAAATATGACTCGATTTAGGCCCAGTCAGGTTATGTTTATACCATTTTACCAGACCTTCCTAGACCAAGTGGTTCCACTACACTGAGCGCATATCACGTCATCGATGATATCGTTGGATCCCTTTCACACCCATCACCATATGTTCCTCCTCAGATGATTTATGGTCACCCTTAGGGGGGGCCTTGTTCCTCCAACACTTATCTTCCTCCTTCAGGAAACTTGTATCCTTGTCAAAGCACGTCTTATGCCTTTTCCCAACCGCATCAATTGATGTCGGGGCCAATTGTAGCTCAACATATTTATCACAATGTTTCCCCATCTCCTTATTATCCTTATGAACCACCTAGCGCTCTAGCCCATCAGGCATCAATGCCTCCAACTCCCACGCCTTCTCAACCTCTACCACAACAACCACCTCCTCCACAAGGTCAAGTGTATTATCAACAAAGCGTGACTAATACCCCTAATTCCAAGAAAAATAATAAGGGGAAAGGCAACCAAAACCAAAAATCGCAGGGTGACCAGGGTCGCCAAGGTATTCAACCAAATGCACCCCAGGGGAACCAGCGAAATACCACAACCCAACACCAGGGCGATTAGACTAAGAAAAACAAGGCTACTTGTACAAATAATTCTTGTGCATGTTGTGGTGTATATGTCCATTATACACATGATTGTCCCATTTTACCCCAGATGCGTAAAATGTGGGATGCTCAAGAAGCTTCTCGAGGACAGCAGTCCATGGTGGTTTCCTCAAAAAACTTCTCCAGCTCAACCGGTTGTCCTCACTAATCCTTTCCCTCAGCAAGGATACCTCACTTCCCAACCTCTACAAGGTCAGGTCGCTCCCCCACCTCAGCAGTCTGGTCACCCTGATTACCAGATTCTCATGATGAACTCTTACAATTTCAATACCGCCGATGTCAACCTGTAAACTCGGTTGCGCTAGTATGACAAGCAACCTACTTCGTCTACAACTGAGTCCCAAACTAAAGTGTCCATTGAGTCTATTCTGACACCAAATGGTACCTTATATATCCATCAGCCTAAGGCAGAGGTCACACCAAAGATCCCCAAAGGGCCATTATGACTTAATGATGCTTCAAACAAATTCGCCCACATATACAATATAGTAGATGCCTTGGCATAGTCTTCTACCGCCATATCAATCTTGGAAGTTCTCCAGAAATTCCCATCCCAAAGGAAATCTCTTCTATCTACTTTGGGTGTTTTGGACCCTTCATATGATCACTTTATCATCTTTGTTGTTGATAAGTTAGAACATCCCCCTCTACCCTCATCTGTTGCTTTCCAAATACCATTTTCCATTATAAACGCCATTGTCCAACGTTGTATCATAGCTGAAGGTGCATCCACATTTGTGATATCCACCAGTGTTTGGAAACAAATTGGGTCACCTAATCTGTCCCAATCCACCATCAATTTACGCACTTGGGATGGTCATCCTTCATATCACCTTGGAATGCATCACAATTTTCTTGTTGTAGTTGTTGGCAATATTGTTTGTATTGGCAAAGAAGTCATCGATGCCCCCTTGGATTACAATATTATTTTGGGTCATAGCTATACCTATGAAATGTTAGTTGTCGCATCTTTGGTTCACTGTAAGATGTTCTTTCCCCATAGTGTAAATATCATCACCATAGATCAGTTGACATATTACGATCTGAATTCTTAAACATCCCCCCAGTATACCATCTCGTCGATGACCGACAAACAACTTGTCTCACCTCTCACCAATGTCTCTCCAGGAGTCTACAAAGATTCCACATTTCTTGGTGCATAATATGGTCCAACACCTACCCCTTCTGATCCCAACTCATCCAGTGTTTGCTTGTTGCAAGCGTCATGGGCTAATCACAAGCAGCCTGGTATGCATATCTAGCAGCTAGCGCCTTCACAACCTGTTGTTTTTCACTAAACCCAGCCATCAGGATCAATTCCTCGGGGACCTTATCCTTCTGCTGGTGTCTCTTCCCATCCTTTTCAACCATGAATAGTTCCCCCAAGTCTTAACCATCAGGGATTCTATCCTCTAGGCCATTATCCTGCAGGTCATATACTGTTTTTAGCTCCCCCATCTGGAGGTTTTTTTGTTCCTTTCATGTCTATGTTTAGTTTACCAAATATGATCCTAAGGATCCTAGTCTGGTACATTAATCCCCCAAAAACCACTCCACCAGACCAACTCAAGTCATATATTTCTTTACCCTAGTTCAACATGTCATGATGACCCCTTCCTTTGCTCTAGTTCCACAATAACCTCAATAGGAACCCACTCCTATTGCGACAACATCCGGTGAGGGGGGAAAAGGCAAAAAGAAGGAACCTACGGAAAAGGATCCCCAAACAACTCCAACTCCACCTAATCCTACAAAGCCTACTCCACCATGTGTTTTGTGTGATGTTGTTGGGCATGGCACCAATAATTGTCTTGAACTCCCTCGTCTCAAACCTGTGGTCGACGAAACGTTTCTTAACTCTAACATCTCGTAGGTCCTTGTTACCTTACCTGAGTCTACCAAGAAAAACAAGTCGTTACGCACAAAACACCCATATACTTTCTGTGATTATGATGGACACTATTATCATCACTTTCCTCGTCTCGAAGATTTTCGTGATACCCGTCAGGCACTTCGTGAATTAAGTGTCCCTCGTAATGAAACCATTATTTCTTTACCTGTGAATTCTGACACCATTGTTGAACCAAAACAGGAACCACACATTGTGATTCCTCCTCCTGATATCGAGATGTTGGATTCCACTGATACCATTCTCTACCTGTCTTCCTCCATGGGATCCTTTTCTGGAGACTCTTTTGGAGTTCTCCATATTGATTCAGTCGAACCTCCATCAGATACCCAGGTCTCAACATCGGTAGATAGTTTGTCTATTATTCATTTACCCCTTCATGTTGTCAATGTGCATGTGAACCTTGTCTCTCATGACAATTCTTCAGGTATACCCTCCACATAAAGTGGTATCCTTTCCTCCAGTCTTCCCATCTTCCATTCAGATGTAGACATCATGGAATCCATGACCACCCCTAATTATCCTTGGGAAAATATGCACCATCGTGTGTATTTCCTTCCGCAGCAGACCCATGTCCAATATGCTATGGAGTTAAAAGATTTCATCCATAGTGAGGTTGATTGGTTCAATAACCCCTCACCTCGAACCCATCCATTCGAACCACATACACCTCGTGGCCATTACATCAACACCCAATTTTTGGGTAAGGGGGTACCCATATTTGAGATTCCAAGAGAAGAAATTCTCCCCAACCCTCCTAGTATATCTGGTAGTGTCAAATCTAGTACAATTATTCTTCCCCATTTAGAATAACCTCTAGAGCCTCATATCACTTCAGATCACTCTAGGGATGATCCAATTAATCATTCCTTCATCCTACCTAAACAACCTAGTCCCTTAGACATTGTCGTTGACCGGCCACAATGTTTTCTAGGTTATCACCAGTCCATTATATCCAAATCCACTCTTTAGCATAGTGACACCACATATGTGAACCCATAAATTCAATCCATTTGATTCATATATGCAGTGCCAAATGATATTGGTAATCCACTATTTCATTTCTCTAATTGTATCTAATTTTCCCACAAGAAGGTCACAACCATAACATAAACAAATGGCGAACCACAATCGTCATATAAAAATATGCATATCCATATTATGTATCGTCACATAAAAACTTGTGTTTAGACTCCACTATTCTAAATACATTTGGCATGTCCATAGCATGCTTAGAGGCACCTATGCCCCTATACATTCTCACCATCCTCTTGAGGATTTAGTTCCTGTTATTCCAATTTTTGGTCATCTAACCTGTTACTATTAGATGGAATAAAGTACACCATGTAAGACCAATTTTACCATAGTAAAATTGTTTTCACTATGAAAAATAACTTAATAACCCATAATTTATTAAGTTGTTTCTGGTCTAAAGAGGAAACCTCATGAGGAATAATTGAATAAATCCTTATTTGTTTGATTTTACTCAAGGGATAATTAATTAAACTGATGTTTAATTAATATTCCTGGTCATATTTAACCCAAAACGGGAAATTAATTAGATAAATCATTATTTATCTTATTATTTTATAGGAATAATTATTTAAAACATTATCTAAATAATATTCCTTGTTAAATTTGACTAAATCATTTATAAATAATTGAATAAATCACTATTTATTTAATTATTACTTAACCACATTCTTAAAATAATAAATAAATCATTTATTTATTTATTATTTCTAAATAAATGTATTTGACCAAATTCAAATTCCTTTTTCCTCCAACAAAAAATAATAAAATATTCCATAAAAGTTGGATCTAGATTTGGTTATAATATTTTAATTATGCACCAATATCTAGACTAACTCAATATTTTGTTATAAATAGAAGGGTTTTTTCATTCATTCACTACCTTTTGTTGCCTAGAGATCACTCTTGATCTATACTTTTGGTCTGACTTTGATCCTTCCATCATTGTCATATTTTTCTACTTTTTGCTTGTGAGCTCCCTTTGAGTTCCATGTTTGTTTGGGTTTTCTGCACCATCAAGAGAGAGAGATCTTGGATATGAAGCACTGAGGACATACAAGAACACATCCCATTGAGGCAGACTGGTAACATCTTTCTATGTTCCCTTCCCAAGTGTCATAATACAAATAATTCTTTAAAAATTATTGTCTTGTTCGTTGGATGCATGGATCAAATCTTGCTTATTATTTGTTGTTTAATGTCTTTAAATGCAGAGATCTAGATTTTTGTAGCATTTATTCTGATCACTTACTGCAAATCTAAGGAAATTGACAGCTATCTTTGATGTTAGGGTTGTTTTTTATGCACAGCTAAAGTGAGATTTTTTAATATGATTGCGATTAGAATTCACACTAACAAGTGGCAACTCCACAAGGGTTTATAATTACGACCATTGTCGTTTTTTAGATCCCTGCATGACCAGCTACTTCAACCATTAGGGTTTTTCTTCAGCTTCTTATTTTTCATTTCTTAAAGTTGTTTTTAACCTTTAAAACCCTAAAACAATAAAAATTCTAACTTTTGTGTGTTTTTGGGCCTATTGTGCAGGTAACAAGTATCAGTCGCAGTAGAGACGACAATTTTTTTCTGAAACCTGCTCTCGAGACAGCTGGAAGTGATGGTCACACTTTTTGGGCCAAAAATTGTGACCTCAGCTCTCAGGCAGCGGAAAGAAGCCTAAAAATTGCGACCTCAGCAGAAAACAAGTCAGAAACTGCGACCAATAATTTTTGCGAGATTTTTTCTGTGATTTTTCTGGGTTTGTCTAGGCCACTGTTCAGGGTTGTTTGACCTCGCTCTTCACTTGTCTTGGACCTGTACTTGCTTATTTTTACTTGTCCGAGTAGGAACCAAGCCCCTTAGGGCTTCAGTACACTTCCACCTTTTTAGGAGGAGTTTAGCTGAAGTAGGTCTTCTAATATTTCATTGTTTTTAGCCATTTTTTAGATCTGAACATGCACTTTCATATCCATTTCAGATTGGTTATTTATCCATCCAAAACACCTCTTTTCAGTTTTTCTTGGTCCTCCTTTAGGGTCCACCCCGTTTCCCCTCAGGTTGTAGCCTTTTGCCACCTTTTTTGCAGCATTTTTCCTTCTGGTTTTTTGTTGTTTTTCTACCCCTCTTTCAAGCAGATCTGACCTTTATATCCCTGTCCCTCCCGACCTTAGATCCATTGGCTATTTTGTGTGTTTTTACTAAATTTCACCCACCCATAGACTAGTTGTTGGGAAAACCTCCTCCTTGGGTCTAAATTGATGCATCCTTAGCTTTTTATTTTACTATCGCATTCAGTTTCGTTTACTGTCATTTTCAGTTTTATTCACAATTATACAACATCTTTTTTATTTTTTCTCTACACACTTCTGGGCTTAATTTAAATTAACACACTTATCACATACACACACACCCTAAGTGAAGAGCGTCACATTTACACCACTAGGCCAAGGCTTAAACAATGTAATCAATTGATCCTGCACATCCCTACCCTTGTTGACCTCTCTTCCTTATTGTGTTCCCTGACTCTTTACCATCGTTGTGCCCCGAAAGCGTTTATCCTAGAGACTCCAAGGCCTTCATCCTCAGTTTCTATTAGGAAGACTTACCCCACTGCATATCGTTCGTGTTCATCCTCCACCGAGTCCCCATTCTGACTCGGATTCTGGTTCATCGAGTTCCCCTTATGGTTCTATCCCCGGCTCTCCTCCACCTTTCACCTTCATCATGTCTGGTTCAGGACCTAACACTTGTGGCAGCCCCATCCCTAATGCTGGAAATGCTACTAGTGGTGCCGCAACAGGAACTATTCTAGCTGCTACTTTTCTTCCTTATATGGCAGACCTATGCCTTCCCGAGTTTAGACAGTTGGTTAATGACCCCATACACCATGATTCTGGTTAGCCTGATATGCCAACCAATCTCCCTTCAGACATCCCCAAGTTTGAAGGAAATGATGGAGAGGATCCTACCAACCATGTTCGTTCTTTCCACATGTGGTGTTTGTCTAATTCCATCACCAATGACTCTATCTGTCTTCGATTATTCCAGCGTACACTTACTGGAGAAGCTTCCAAGTGGTATGTCGACTAGGCCTCCTCCTCTCATACTAATTTTGCAACCCTTTCCAAATATTTTCTGTCTTACTTCCAGCTCCCCCTTCTCTATGACACCGATACCAAAATCTTGACCTATTTATGTAAAACTTCTGCTACCCGCCTATCTAATCATATTCAAGAATGGCACAGAAGGAAAAGCCTATGTCGAGCCCCTTCTTTCGAAGACCGTGTCTACATGGACTGGTTTCTTAGATCCATTTCTCCTCCCATTGGCAAAGATGTCACATCCCACTTCCCTCAGACTGAGGAAGCTTCCCTCCAAATTGTGTTGAAGTATGACCTGATCTACGCACAATCTGGTTATGTTTATACCATCTTACCTTATCTCCCTAGACCCGGTGGTGCCAACGCATCGGGGGAATCCCATGTTGCCGATGGTATCGTTAGATCCATTTCACATCCGTACACTCATCCTCCCATGGTTTATGGTTTCCCTCAGGGAGGGTCCATCTCCTCCAACACTTTTCCCCCTCCCCACATCATGTATCGAGGATACGACATACCTCCTCCTTTTTCCCAACCTGTTTACCCCAATGTTTCCCAACCTCCTTATTACTTGTATATGCAGCCTGGTGCTCTAGCTTCTCCAGCACTAGCACCTCAGCCTCCCTTTCCTTCTCAAGCTCCACAACAGCAGCCACCCCCCCTCAAGATCAAGTGTATGCGCAATAGAGTGCGACTAATCCTCCTACTTCCAAAAATAAGAGGAAAGGAAACCAAAACCAATCTGCCCGAGGTAATCCAGGAAACAAACCCCAAGGGAATACATCTAACACTACAACCCAGAAATAGGGCACTCAGCCCAAGAAGGATAGGCCTATTCGCATGAATAAACCTTGCTCTTATTGTGGTGTCTATGGTCACTATACCCATGATTGTCCCATTTTACCTCGAACGGGTCAGATGTGGGAAGCTCAAGCAGCGTCCCGAGGACAACAAGCCTTTCCTTCGGTTCCTCCCAATGCTGCCCCTATCCAACTGGCTGTGTTTACCAATCCTTTCCCCCAGCAAGGATATGTGGCTACCCAACCCCCTGAAAGTTAAGCGGTCACTCAACCTCCACCATCTGGTACCTCTGATTACTATATCCTCATGATTAACTTTGACCAACCCAATATCTCTGACCTCAACCTTCAGCCTCGGTCCCTTCAGTACAATAAGCCCCCCGCTACGTGTGCTACTGAGCCCCCATCTTTAGGTCCCACATAGCCTCTTTCAACAGCCAATGGTCCCTTATTGGTCCCTTGGCCTAAGACAAAGGTCCATACCAAGATCCCCAAGGGACCATTATGTCGAAATGTTGCTTCTAGTAAAGCCGCCCACTCCCACATTATAGTAGATGACTTGGCGCAATCCCCTGCCGTAATGTCAATGCTAGAAGTCCTCCAGTCATTCCCTTCACAACGAAAAGCTCTACTAACTGTTATGGGCATTTTGTATCCTTCATATGATCATTTCATTGTCTTCGACATTGACAAGTCATAACATCCCCCCCTTCCTGCATCTGTTTCCTTCCAAATCCATTTCAAGATCTAGAATGCCAATGTCTCTCATTGTATCGAGGATACGACATGCCTCCTCCTTTTTCCCAACCAGTTTACCCCAATGTTTCCCAACCTCCTTATTACTTTTATATGCAGCCTGGTGCTCTAGCTCCTCTAGCACTAGCACCTCAGCCTCCCTTTCCTTCTCAAACTCCACAACAGCAACCACCCCCCCCTCAAGGTCAGGTGTATGCGCAATAGAGTGTGACTAATCCTCCTACTTCCAAAAATAAGAGGAAAGGAAACCAAAACCAATCTGCTCGAGGTAATCCAGGAAACAAACCCCAAGGGAATACATCTAACACTACAACCCAGAAATAGGGCACTCAACCCAAGAAGGATAGGCCTATTCGCACGAATAAACCTTGCTCTTATTGTGGTGTCTATGGTCACTATACCCATGATTGTCCCATTTTACCTCGAACGGGTCAGATGTGGGAAGCTCAAGCAGCATCCCAAGGAAAACAAGCCTTTCCTTCGGTTCCTCCCAAAGCTACCCCTATCCAACTGGCTGTGTTTACCAATCCTTTCCCCCAGCAAGGATATGTGGCTACCCAACCCCCTGAAAGTTAAACGGTCACTCAACCTCCTCCATCTGGTACCTCTGATTACTATATCCTAATGATTAACTTTGACCAACCCAATATCTCTGACCTCAACCTTCAGCCTCGGTCCCTTCAGTACAATAATCCCCCCGCTACGTGTGCTACTGAGCCCCCATCTTTAGGTCCCACATAGCCTCTTTCAACAGCCAATGGTCCTTTATTGATCCCTTGGCCTAAGGCAAAGGTCCATACCAAGATCCCCAAGGGACCATTATGTCGAAATGTTGCTTCTAGTAAAGCCGCCCACTCCCACATTATAGTAGATGACTTGGCGCAATCCCCAGCCGCAATGTCAATGCTAGAAGTCCTCCAGTCATTCCCTTCACAACTAAAAGCTCTAATAACTGCTATGGGAATTTTGGATCCTTCATATGATCATTTGATTGTCTTCAACATTGAAAATTCATAACATCCCCCCCTTCCTGCATCTGTTTCCTTCCAAATCCATGTTAAGATCTAGAATGCCAATGTCTCTCATTGTATCATTGACAAGGGGGCATCCACATGTGTGATGTCCGCTTCTGTTTGGAAGCAACTTGGATCTCCCGAGTTAGCCCCTTCCACTGTCACCCTCCATGTGTGGGATGGCCACTCTTCTCAGCCCCTTGGCATGTTCCGAAAATGTCCTATTACTCTTGCAGGCAAGATGTTTTGTGTTGATGCTGAAGTCATTGATGCCCCCTTAGACTACAACATTCTATTGGGTCATAGCTACACTTATGCGTTATCTGTTGTCCCATCTGCAGTTCACCATAAGATGTGATTTCCTCATAACAGAAATATAGTCACCATCGATTAGTTGACATATTACGAACCGAAGTCTAAGACCTCTCCTGAGTCCATTATTCCTTCGGTGGTTAATAAACAAATAGTCGAACCTCCGACTAGTGTCTCACTCAGAGTCTATAAATATTCCTCTTTCCTTGTTTCATTCCCTGGTCTCCCTCCTCCCATATCTGACCCTATCCCATCGAATTTTTTCATGATGCAATTGTCTCGGTCCGATCTCAAGCAGACCGGTTCGACTAGTCAGCAGCCCCGCCCTCCGCAACCTGCCCCTAGTACTTTGACTCAACCTTTAGGACCTCCTCCTCAAGGCCCCTTATCTGTAACTGGTGTCCATGATCCTATCTATCCCCCTAGAATGGTTCCCCTTGGCCTTAACCATCTCGGAGTTGTCCCACCTGGCCACTACCCCTCTGGTCAGATATTGTTTCTTTCTCTCCCTCCCGAAGTATTTTCGGTACCTGATATGGCTATCTGTCTCTTCCTAACATGACCCTGGTGATCCCAGTCTGGTACATTGATCCCCCATCCAATATCTTGCCTGTTCCTCCCAAACCTTATACAGCTTTGACCCCGATCCAACCGGTCGCCATGACCACTCCCTTTGTTTCTGTGCCTTAGCCACCTCAACAAAACCCTACTCCCATTGCAAAAGCCTCGGGTGAGGGGGGAAAAGCCTAAAAGAAGGCACCTAAGGACAAGGCTGCCTAGAAAAACCATGCTCCTCCTCAACCTCTAAAGTATAAACCCCCCCCCCATGTTCTCTATGTCATGTTGTCCGTGATGCCACCCATAATTGCCTAAATTGCCTCGTCTCAAGCCCATGGTCAATGAAACGTTTCCTGAGTCTGATATCCCGGAGGTCCATGTTACTCTACCTAATTCAGCCCAAAAACTCAAGACTTTGCACACAAATAATCCTTGTGCTTTATGTGATTTCCATGGCCACTATAATCACCTTTGTCTCCACCTCGAAGACTACTACATCTCTTTGGAAGCGGTTCGCTAATTCGAGGCCAAGCGCAACGAGTCCACCTCTCCCTTACTTGCGAGTTTTTCTTCGGCAGAACCAGAGGACACATCCACTCCCATTGACATTCCCCCTCCCAATGTTGAGATGATGGAGTCTTCAGCCACTATCCTCTACCTATCATCATCTATGAGATCCATGGTGGAACACCCCTTTGAGGCTTTCCCTTCTGTTTCTCCTGACTTCCCTTCAGCAATCACCCTGGGCTCAACATCAGTGGATCCTTCATCTACTTATTTTTCTATAACCCTCCATGATGATGCACATGTGAACCTCTCTTCTCTTGATGATGAGTCAGGTAGATTTGGTGCACCACGTGATATTTCTTCCACCAGTCACCCCATCTTCTATTGCGATGAAGACATTATGGAAGCAATCACCATCCCTAACTTTATCTATCCTCCCATACATCGAACCCATGAATTCAAAACACATACACCTTATGGACATTACATTAACACCCAATGTTTGGGTAAGGGGGCACCCATATTTGAGAGTCCAAGAGAAGCAATTCTCCACAACCCTCCTAGTGCATCTGGTCGTGTCGACTCTAGTACCATTATTCTTCCCCATTTAGAAAAACCTCTAGAGTCCCATATCACTTTAGATCACTCTAAGGATGACCCCCCTTATCATTCCTTCATCTTACATCAACAACCCAGTCCCTTAGACGTTTTTGTTGACAAACCTCTATATTTTCTCAGTGAGCACCAGTTCATTATCTCCAAAGACACTCTTTGGTATAGTGACACCATATATGGTACTCCATAAACTCCTCTGGCTATGAGCATCATTCCCACCTCTGCATACCAGATCAGTCCCCTCCATCAGATATGCTTGGGGGTAGTATCCCATGCTTGGTGGCATGATGACACCCCTGGCCATCTTCTCATATGATTACCATAAGTCTCAGCCTCAGACCCCATCAGTCTAGGTATGGTCGATTTTCCTCCCATTCCTTGGATAGTTGCACCTACTAGACTCTCCGGTGAGCCATATATCGTATATTTTTGATACTTTACCTTCAAATATTCTACTTTGTGTGATAGCATGTTTACCACTTCGTCCCTCTATTTGACTTGGTGGGCGGGGATGATTCTACACCTTCTCTAGTAGTTCATTCTTGTATTATTTTCTTACCTTGATTCTTCATGAGGACCATCCTTCCAAGAATAATTAAGGCCATCCTTAGAAAATCAAGGGCTCTACTTCCCTCATCGGTGGGTTCTCAACAATTTGAGGACCCTAAACCTGGCGAATGCGGTGTGAACTACATGATCCCCTCAGATCTCAGAACATAATGCGTCCAGGTCTCTCTCTCTCTAGTTGATCCTCAACTCTACCATACTTGCACAAAACCATCATGTTTTTCATCATACAGAAAGGAAAGACTGCATCATAACCATAAAAATCCCAGCTCCTAGCCAAAAACAACACTGAAAACCCTTTCTATGACAAGTCACACTTTTCATGCCATTTCCTAGGATAGGTCGCAGTTTTCTGCCTAGTACCTGCTACCCAAGTCACAGAACAGACCCAAAAAAGTGCGACCTAGTTCCTCGGCTCTGAGTGCCTAATCTAAAACTTTAATCCACTGAATTGAAAGAGTATGGTTAGGCCTATTACTTGCAACTGAAGAATCTCAATTCCAATGGTCGATTTGCCTACTACGATCGCCACAATATTGCGGGCCTTTTCTCCTCTCTACATTCACCACAACTACACTTGCAAATGAATCAAATTGGAGGGAAAATGCCTTATTAAAAGAGAAACACCAGATTTCTCTTTCACCAGTTGCGACCAAACCGTAGCTCGGTTTGACAAACCATCAGCACCATTGGAAAAATCTCACCAAGCTCTCAAATGTGTATCCTTTCATTTTTGGTGATTTGATACTTCATCCCGACACATTTTTCCAAGAAGGGTCACTTCACTGCTTCTCAAAATCGAATTTATTCACTTGCAACACTTGTACTTGGGGCACCACCTTGCCTTCATACTTGTCCAAGCTCGTGTCGATTTTTGTCATGAGTAACCATCTTGTACTCATGTTTTTATCTTCCCCACCAGACCTATTATGTGTGGCAGCATCATCAAGTTGCCCTTGTTTAGAGCATCTGAGTTGAGTCATCATCACATCCATGGAGTCTGTCCTGAGTCCCTTTTTTCTCCCGCCACAGTCTTCCATCCTTCATTTCTTTATACCTCTCTCGTGTCGCACATTTTGGCCCTCAGTCATACTGTCCCCTATCCCCTCTGGAGTCGAGTGCGTAGTTTCCAGGTCATCCATGCCCTTTATGCTCTAACAAGGGAAGTCATCATCCCACTACTCAGTACCCCCCATTCCAACATCATCCCTAGGGTCAGTCCATTAGTCGCTCTACTAGTATCCCTCATGCCTTAGTTGATGATTCCTCATTGCCTCACCTATGGCGTACCTCCTTTTGTCAACATCAACTTATTCATTCCAGAAGACAAGTCTAGACGGCGGTGTACCTTGGTTCCAATCTCCACTCTTGTTTTGTGCCTCAGATCAGGAAAAGGAAACCTTTATTACTCTTTGACTTTATGGTTTCTCAGTTCCAGCTCCTCATGGCATGATCGAGATCTGTATACTTGATGGTTCAGTGATGCAGCAGATTGTACTAGTAATTCTCGGTTGTGCGTGAGATGTTTCAGACCTCATGAGGGGGTGGCCCTTCAGGTAGCCCCCCACATACCCGAATGACTTCTCTACTATAGCCTTGGATGAAAATCCATAGATTTGATGGTTTTTGCCCCAGCCGCTTACAGCGCCTTTTTAGTTTTCATGTATCATTCAAATTTTCAGAGCCCTTTCCTATTTTACAGGACCTCTTTGGTTGTACTTATATCTCATGTACTCAGATGTTATTGCATAAGTCCTAGTTGTTTTCCCAGGCACAGTATGTATGTGGGATCCATTATCATATTTTTATTTGGCCCATGTTTATGCTAGCATGTACTATATAGTTCAGTCCCATGTTTTCTGGACGCTCCATTATTCTTTGTACTTTGTTATCTCGGCAGGCATAGGTATGCCTCCCCCGCCTCACGTAGAACAGGTACTCACACATAAAAGAGACTTGTCACACCTGTAAGTCTTTCCTCCTCAGGGTATTGTCCTCTCTTGCTTCAGACCACCTTATATATCTCTCTCTCTGACTCCCCTTCGATGTCTAGTGATTGAGTTCATACATTGTACTTCGGTCATACGATTAGCTCCTAATGCTCGCACGTTGGGGGGCAATCTATTACACCAATTTTTGGTCATCTAACCTGTTACTATTATATGGACTAAAGTACACCATGTAAGACCAATTTTACACGAGTAAAATTGCTTTCAATATGAAAAATAACTTAATAACCCACAATTTATTAAGATGTTTCTGGTCTAAACAGGAAACCCTATGAGGAATAATTGAATAAATCCTTATTTGTTTGATTTTCCTCAAGTGATAATTAATTAAACCACTGTTTAATTAATATTCCTGATTATATTTAACCCAAAACAGGAAAATTAATTAGATAAATCATTATTTACCTTATTATTTTCTAGGAATAATTATTTAAAGCATTATTTAAATAATATTCCTTGTTAAATTTGACTAAATAATTTATAAATAATTGAATAAATCACTATTTATTTAATTATTACTTAACCACATTCTTAAAATAATAAATAAATCATTTATTTATTTATTCTTTCTAAATAAATGGATTTGACCAAATTCAAATTCCTTTTACCTCCAACAAAAAATAATAAAATATTCCATAAAAGTTGGATCTAGATTTGGTTAATAATATTTTAATTATGCACCAAAATCTAGACTAACTTAATATTTTGTTATAAATAGAAGGGTTTTTCCATTCATTCACTACCTTTTGTTGCCTAGAGATCACTCTTGATCTATACTTTTGGTCTGACTTTTATCCTCCCATCATTGTCATATTTTTCTACTTTTTGCTTGTGAGCTCCCTTTGAGTTCCATTTTTGTATGGGTTTTCTATACCATCAAGAGAGAGAGATCTTGGATCCGAAGCACTGAGGACATACAAGAACCCATACCATTGAGGGGGACTGGTGACATATTTCTATGTTCCCTTCCCAGGTGTCATAATACAAAAAATTCCTTAAAAATTCTTGTCTTGTTCATTGGATGCATGGAGCAACTCTTTCTTATTATTTGTTGTTTAATGTCTTTAACTTCATAGATCTAGATTTTTGTAGTATTTATTCTGATCACTAACTGCATATCTAAGGAAATTTATAGTCATCTTTGATGTTACGGTTGTTTTTTATGCTCAACTAAAGTAAGCTTTTTTCGTACGCTTGCGATTAGAATTCACACTAAGAGTTCCTATGAGACTGAAAGCTTGAATCCATTATTTCAGCACTTAGAACCCCATGGAGCTCCAAAAAATCCTCTAGCTATGGGCATCATTCCCACCTTTAGCATACCATATCACTCCCCTCCATCGCATACGGTTGGGGGTTGTATCCCATGCTTGGGGGCATGATGGCACCCCTGGCCACCTTCTCACATGATTAACGTAAGTCTCAGCCTAGACCCCAATGATCTAGGTATGGTCTATTATCCTTTCATTCCTTGGATAACTTGTCCTATCGGCCTCTCCGACGAGCCATATACATGCATCGCATATCGTAGACGCTTGATCCCATATTTTCAAACATTATAATCTGTGTGATACCACACTTACCACTTGGTCCCCATGTTTGACTTGGTGGGAAGGAATGATTATAGACCTTATCTAGTAGTTCATTCATGTATTCCTTTCTTACCTTGATTCTTCACCACGAACCATCCTTCCAAGAAGCATTAATTCCACCTTTAGTAAGGTTAGGCTACCTACCTCCAACTGATGCATCTTGATTCCGATGGTCACTTCTTATTATACTATCTCTAAAAGATTTAGGGCCTTGTCCTCCTCTCCAAATTCACCACATCTCACTTAGAAAATGAATTAAAATTGGAGGAAAAAAAACCCTTTTATAGGAAAAACCCTATTTTTCCACTACCCATTGCAACCAAACCGTAACTCAGTTTGATGACCGTCGACACCATTCGAAAGCTCTCACCGAGTACTATAATGGGTATTTCTCTATCTTTGGTAATTTGACACTTCACCTTGAAGCCATTTTTTCCACAAATTTTCACTTCGCCGCCAATTTAAACTGAATTTCTTCATATTAGCCGTTTCTGCTTTGGTACCCATTTTCCTTGCCACTTTTCACCTCATGTGTCGATTTTCGTCATGAGTAACCATTATTTACTCATGTTTTTATGGTCCCCCTAGGCTTATCCTATGTGTCAGGATCATCGAGTCATCCTTATTCATAGCATCTGAGTTAAGTCATATTCACATTTCTTGAGTTTGTCCCGATTACCATTATCTCCTATTACATTATTCCATCCATATTTGTGTCTCATTCATCCCTTGTTGCCCATTTTTGGCCTTCAGCTATATTTTCCATCATCATCCCCTCCATAATTGAGTCAGTCACTACCAGGTCAACCATGAATTTTATGCTTTGACAAGGGAAGTCGTCAATCCACCTCTCATTTTACCTCCTTCCATCATTATCTTTGGTGTCATTCCATCAGTCGCTCTACTATGATCCATCACACCCTAGTTGATGATTCCTTATTGCCTCAGTTATGGCAGGCACTATTCTGTTGACCTCAACACATTCATTCCAGAAGAACGGTCTAGAGGGTGGTGTACCTTGGTTCTAACGTTCATTTTTATTTAGTGCCTCAGATCAAGCAAAGGGAATCATCATTGCCCTTTTACTTGGTTTTTTTTCATGTGCTCAAACCCACCTTATTATCACACGATTGAGAATCGTACACTTGATGGTTCAGTGATTGAGCAGATTGTACCGACGATTCCCGGGTGTGTGTGAGATGTTTCATACCTCAAGAGGGGGTGGCCCTTCAGGTATCCCCCCACATGCCTCGATGACCTCAGATCATGCTCCATCTTTAGATGAAGTTCCACAGATTTGATGGGTTTGGTTTCAACCACTTGTAGCATCCACAACACGCATGTCTCATTCAGATGATCCATTCAGGTCTTTAGAGCCCTTTTTAGTTCAGCAAGGCTTTTTTGGTTGTAGTCCCCCCTCCCCATGTCATATGGAGGGGAATTATGTCTCATGTACTCAAATGTTATTGTATTCAGTTCTGGCCTCTCTTTTTCCAGGCGCATTTTGTATATGGGTACTATTTTCTAGCCCATTGAGGCCAACATGTCATGTATCATGCATCATATGCTTTGTAGCTCGAGCACACATTTTTGGGCTCATCATTATTCTTTGTACATAGTTATCTCGGCAGATATGGGTATGCATCCCCCGCCTCATTAAGGTCATGTACTCCAAAACAAAAGGATACTTATGTTAGTTAGTAGGTCTCGCTCCCTCTTTCCTTCCTCAATTCGCTTTAGTTATGTCTCTCTCTCTCTCCAACTCCCCTTTGGTGTCTAGTGATTATGTTATTACAACATATTTCGGTCATACGATTTTCCACTAGCACTCATACATTGGGGGGCAATCTGTTATCACTAAAAAATGATCACTTAGACATTTCAAACAAAGTGGATCGAAATACACCATGTAAGACCAATTTTACCATAGTAAAATTTCTTTCACTATAAGAAATAATTTGATAAACCATATATTATTAAGTTATTTCTAATTAAAACAAGAAACCCCATGAGGAATAATTAAATAAACCATTATTTATTTGATATTTCTCTAGGAATAATTAATTAAATCATTACTTAGTTAATATTCCTTGTCAAATTTGACCAAATCATGATAAATAGTTTAATAAATCATTATTTATTTGATTTTTCTCTAGGAGTAGTTAATTAAACCATTATTTAGTTAATATTCCTTGTCAAATTTGACTAAATCACTTAGGAATGATTAAAATCATTATTTGTTTATTATTACTTAACCACTTCCTTGAAATAATAAATAAATCACTTGTTTGTTTATTATTTATAAATAAAGGTATTTAACCAATTTAAATATATTTTCCCTCCCAAAAATATAATAAAATAGTCGAAGCAGTTAGATCTAGATTATGGTTAATAATATTTTATTGTTTTCCATTTTCAATAATAACCCAATAGTTTGTTATAAATAAGAGGGTTTTCCATCCGTTCCTCACCATGATCATTGTCATTGTCATTATTATTTTATTTTTTCCATTGAGATCCCATCGGAGTTCAACACACATTTTGGGTTTCACACATCAAAGAGAGAGAAAGATCCAGAAAATTGAAGCATAGAGGAAAAACAAAGGACTCATCCCATTTGAGGGGGGCCTCTAGCAATCATATGAGTCTCCTTCACCGGGTGTCACAAAGTAATCATAATATATCATTCATTCTTTTAAATTTATTTGTCTATGCTATGGGTTTTTACATTAGTTAAATCTTTTTGTTGTTTAATATATTTTGCTACACACATTTATTATTTTGCAGGTTTCTTCTAACTTTTTGTTGCGGATCTGAAGAATTAGACAACCATATCTATTTTTAGGGCCATCAATCACTTGTAGCTTAAGTAAGGTCTTTTTGGTACAGCTTCCGAAATATTGTATGCTAACACTACCATTGAATTTAGTCATAATAATTTTGAATATATGCATTGTGAACTTGGTTTGTTTCTCAAGTTACCACTTTTCATATTCCCTATGTTAAATACATTATATAATAATGGTTGGATGTTATTGGATGTTATTGATTTGATTAAAATAGTTTTGTCATTTTCTTAATTCTTAAAATTCAAAAGGTAATATAATATAGCCTTGTCGTGAGATTAATGATGGGAATTAGGATATATTTTGCATCATCATTTTCCAAAAAAAATTGTAGAAAACTTTTAAAAATAGTTACATTTACGAACAGAATTCCTAATAACCTATTAATATGAACAAATACAACTTATCCAAAAAACATTAACTTTAAAAAACACTACACTAACATTTAAAACCAACTATTGAACTAACCCATTTAGTATTCCTAGCATTTATAAATATAACATTATTAGAGTCCTTTATGTGTTTTCAAATATGGAAGTGAATATATATATATATATAGATAGATAGATAGATAGATAGTCCTTTGCATGACACATAAATCCCCAGGATTTACAATCGATATTGAGATATGGTGAATTATCAAAAGCATGTCAAATTAACCATAATGCATCCTATGAAGGCCAAGGATACATTTGGTGAATATTTGCATCAATGGTAACCCTCACCACACTACCTAAACATACAGTTGCAATTGATTTCACTATCTACCTAAACCAATCACTTAATATAAATGGAATTTGGTTATTTCATCTTGCCTCTAGTGCAAAGAAGCAAGATTCTAAAGCCATGAATGTCCCCACACTCCAACTCAATGAAAAACATCTATGATTTCGGATTGTTTTTCACAAATGAGTGTAATCTCTCTTGTGCTACTTTGATTTTCAAATCCAACAACTTTAGACATAGTTATCAGGCTCTAGTATGGTAGATATGGGAAGGTGCATTTCCTTCCAGAACATTTGTTCCAAGGATTAATTCTATAATAAATTGAGGGTTTAGAGGGGAAAGCCCCGAAATTTTAGAAGGGGATTTTTGGTTCTAGAAAAGTGCCATTCCATTCAAGAAACCTTGGATCTTTGAGGTTAAACCAATCACCCTAGTCTATTATCCACCCAAAATGGATAAAGTCAATATAATATTCTTGCACTTATGGATAAAGAACATTATTGCAAGTATTATCAAAACCTACATTTTTTAACCTTAAACCAACTCACTTTTGTTATATTTATGGCTAAAGTCAATAAATATATCCACATTTTCATAAAGGATATTCCATCAGGTACCATAAATTATATTTAAGTATTTAATCATATTTAACACACACCATGATGAAACATTCAACAACATTTGTTACTAGTCCCTCCATTTGTGTTGAATCATATTGGGTTACCAAAAGAAATTCTTGTGAATTTATAAACATAAATATGGGGATAAACATTAGGCTATAAAAAATGGATGTCAATTTCAAATCTGTATGTGAAATGTTCCTAGCTTAAACATGTTAGGACCATAATAAAGATTCAAAATGTTCTAGAGATATTCTAATCAATAGGAAAATGCAGAGGGCTTCCAAAGGAGAGGGCGAAGAGGAATCCTCTGCTTGAATGGTGAAAACATCCCAAAGGAAACAAAAAATCCTAAAAAAAATATAGAGGCAACCAAAGAGACCTACTCAAAAGAAGAATTGCGGCATAAGACCATCTTTGAGCAATTCAAACAATTTCCCCAATTGACCAAAGAAACAATAGGAATCTAACAACTTTCTTTGAGATTTCAATTCAAAAATAAATAAATAAAAATAATATGTGTTGCTTTCAGGAGTATTAGCCTCCACAATGTCCCAAGGTTGAAAAGGATATCGACGGAGGTAACCTCAAACCAAGCTTTTAATTTGGTAGCTAGCCCTACCAAACCATAGAAGTCTCTCTCTATGACAAACACAGCCAAGGATTTGACTAATACATGAATGGATTTTAAGCTAGATATCTCAGCTCTAGGATTTTGAAATATTTAGGGTTTTTCTGCTGGATCGGGAGTGAAAATCAAGGAACTAATTCAAAAGATCGAAGGTTTCAGTTGCAAGAGATATAAAGGAGGAAGGTAGCTATGATTTTTTTATGGCTCAAGGATTGGTGAGTGAAGTGTAGGGTTGAATGAGCAAGAATGTCATAATGAGCACGTATGCCATGAATTCATTAATCAAGAATATGAAATACACAAAATGAGAATCCTAACAAAACATAGCTTAATTAAAAGAATTATGTTTAAAACCTCTTAGGAAAATCACTGAAGGTTAAAGATGTGGTAAGGAGACAATTATATCATTCATATAAAACTATAATAGAGAGAAAACATTATCACAAACTTACAACACAAGAATTCTTGAATAATAGCTGAAATTGTCCTTTGATTTCCTGTAAAAATGATGAAGTACAAGCTACAAGACTTTCACCCTCTGATGTCCAACTATCAAAATGACTGAAAAACACATACATATAGACTCAACAAAAATTCCCCTCCCTCAGGGGTGAAATCCCTCAATGTAGGAACAACTCACAAGAATCTCTCAACAAAATCCTAATGATTAGGGAGGTTAAAATAAATCCTCCATTTAGAGTTTGACTAACCTGCTCCTCATTAATGAGGTCAAAAATTACATCAAAATGACCACAACAAGCTTATTTACCCTTAATTACATAAATTCAACATGAAAATAGAGAAATTATATCATAAAACTGAGATTGACTGAGAAAAAACTCGAAATTTGCATAAACAGGAAAAAGTGCAGTGCATCTCTGCAAAAGCGCAGCAAAAGTGCAATGCCTAACTTGTGAGGAACTTTTGAAGGCCTTCCCATTCTCCAAATCTAGATCTGAAAGATGCTATGGAAATCTGAGGATATCTAGTTTTCATTGGACACCTCAAGCAAGCAAAATTGACAATCCATGAGAAATAAAAATTCATTTTCCCACAGCTACTCCCAAAAGCGCAGCGCCTAGTCCAAAAAGGTGGCAGAAAGTGCATTTTTGACCTGTTTTTGGGCATTTTCTCTTCACAAATTTGCTGAAAAGGCACCCCAGGTGGATATATGTGATTTCTAAGTCATTATCTATCCAGAAAAGTAGACCTTTTGTCATTTGGATGGCTGAGGAAAAAGCACATCACCAAGGCGTTGCACTTTTGGCTGTAATGTGAATACAAAATCAACAAAAAGTCAAAAAAAACCAAAAAATTTCAAATTTCTTCAAAAATTCTCCAAAATTGTCCCATGAAGGCTTGTGATGATTTTTTATGCTATGAGAGAGGCTTGAGCAAGTAAATCCAACTTATCCTTCTTCTTTTTCCTCATTAGGGTTTCCTTGAGCTTCTTCTTTAACTGCTTGATTCTGAATTGGGAGACCTAATTTCTTGTATAGTAATGCATGGCCATTTGTCTTTGTAGGTTTTTTTTCCTATTTTCCTTCCTGAGAAGCATTTCCATGTGTAAATTAACTATATCAAGCCATCCTACCTTGCCTTTTTCAATTTCTACTAAAATGAGTTCATCAACTATCATTTGAGTCTTTGATGGATATGTTTTTTTTTTTTTTTCTCAAGTGCCCTCTTGAGGCCTCTTTTCCTTGGTATATTTGTTCTAACCTTCTCTTCCTGATCCTCTGAATCATCAATATCAACCCCTTACCTTTGGCATCATCCTTGCTCAAATCAACTTTGGGCTATTTAAGAGCAGCTTATTTACCTTTAGTTGCATGTTCTCTTACTGCAAGAATGAAACCAAGAAGTTTTCATTTGAAAAACTATCCTTGAGCTCTTTAATATCAGCCTCCTTCTCCATGATGATCTGCTTTGGTGTTTTGTTCACCTCATTCACCTCCAAATATGCCATATCAGTGTCATTATGGAATGGTTCCTCATCCTGCAATGGTGCCTCATGATGTGATGATGATCCTTGTTCACTTGATGTAGGCTTGGCCCTTTCAAAAATGTCTGGAGAAAACACAAACCTCTTAACTCTAGTATAGGTCTAAGTCACCTCTGCCCTAGGAATTATTTTGGTAGGTCTGCTTACGGAATAAACCTATTGTTGTGCTAGTGATGACAAAGGAGTAGAGTGACTGCTATACTAAGCTAGAGAAGACAAAAGAGACACTGAATATATAAAATAATCCCATGGAAAATTGATTTGTGTGAGTTGATGGGAAACCAGGATCTTCACCAAGCCATGGTGAAACAAAATAGCATGATTATTTTCTCCCAATCTTCTTACCTTCTCTACCATTTTCACCATCCTTTTGTAAAGGTAATGAGGCAAGTTTAGGGTTCTTACACCGATGAAATGCATCAAGAGTCTCATATGATACTGATACAACCTTGAGTATCTTCCCTCACAAGTGAAATATCTCATGATCAACTTCATGAGAGGGGCATACTTGTCCAGTAACTGTCTAAATGGAAAGATGTGTGTTCGAGCTGCTTTGTATGTTGGCTTCAAGTACATTTTATAGTTATCAAGGTCAAGGTCAAGGTCAAGGTCTCTACTCTTGAACCAATTTTCTCCACTGTTTGGAATCCCTAAGGCTATAGCAATGGTTTCTGTTGAAAGATTTAACACCACCCCTGCAATATTCACCTTATCTATCCTCAATCTGGTTTCAAAATTACTGGTAATTTTGTCATGAAAACAAAATTCCTCAACCTTTTGGCAAAAGGAAAGGAAACCATCATTATAAAAATATTTCTTGAGGAAGGGTGAAGACATGATATCATGCACTAAAGTGGGCTCATACCTCCTGATCTGAACTCCCTTGTGCCTCTTCTACTTGGTGGTTTCAGAATCCATTGCTAACTCTAGCTCAGTGGGAGGGGAAATTATGGTTTGGTGTAGGGAAAAAAAGTGGATGTGGGCAGTTTTTGGGAATGAAGGGAGATGAAGGGGTTATGGGCCTCCTAAATTCTTGGGAACATTTACGGGGGTAGGGAGATATGTTAGGGAGTAGGGGAAAGTGAAATTATAGGGAATGAGTGAGGGGAAGGGGTCCAAAAGGGTAAAAAACAATCCTAGCCTAGGAAAGTCTAGTCTAGGCTAGGGTTTGTAGGAAAATAGGGAAAATGAGAGGTAGGAGTGATGGGAAGTTATTAGGTAGGTGTATAATAGGTGGGGGAAGGTGAGTGAGCTTTAGTATTAGGGTTTTACTTAGCAATTTGTCAATGAGAACATGAAACCAAGCAAATGCACTCAAAACCCTAGAAGAGTGAATTTCTCTTTCCAAGCATGAAATGAAGACACAAGAGGTGATTTGAAAGCCCACTTACTTGTCTTTGATACACCAGAACTTGATGGTGATGAATAATTCCTCGTCAATGAGGTTTTGTCTCCTTCTTGAATAAAACGCAACACTCAGGAAAAAGCGTAGCGCAACACATGCGCAATGCAGTGGAGAGATGGGAACTCTTGGTCAAACAAATTGTTGTTTTGAGGGTGAGAGTGATTTTTCTTGATGGAGAGAGGTTTCTTGAAGATGAAATGAGAAAATGAAAACTCCTTTTGGTCTTTTGTAGCTTTGGAAATCAATTTTTCCTTTAGTGGTTAAGTGGCCCCGCCAAGTATTTTTCACTTTCTGATTTGAAACTGCAGCTTTATAACCTTATGAATCATAGTACATGATAATAGAACTTGAATTACACTTTTAAAACATTTATTGATAATTTTCAACTATTACTACTCTTTCAATGCTGAATTTAATGGAAAAATGACTAATTTTATGATTTTTACCCTAAGAATTATTGATGACACTACATGGAATGAGTTGAATGATGACCATGGTTATGTGACTGAGATGGTGATGAAACATTTTCAGTGATGACTCATCAAAATTAATGATGGTAAGACCAAAACATGGACTTAAAGGAGTAGTAACACACCTAGACACCCTAGCCAGTGACCAAATTTTTATTTGAAGACCTACTAAAACCATACAAAATTGACTTAAGACCCTAAAAAAACCTTGTAAGAGCATATTTGATCACTGGTCACTGGCAATACTGGCAGACACTAACATTGGCTCCAGTTGGGGATGATAGTTCCTTTGAGGTGACAAGAACATTGTAGAACAAGTAGCGTTATCCATTGGGCAATGGAGTCAAAAATAAAAAGAAAAAAATCAATACTAAAAACTGAATGAAAAACTGAACTGAATTAGAATGTAACAAAACTTACCGTACTTAAAAACCAACATCCAATCAAGGAAACCTTATGGCCTTCACCTCAAGCTTCAATCTTTGATTATTAACTCCTTCACACTTCGACTGAAAAGTAAAATGATATGTACAACGATGCTGAGAAACTACATAAATTTGATCAAAAGATGTAGTGCTTGAGAAGCTTACCATTGACTGGTCCTCCTCCATAGTCTTGTCCATCCATTTCCTCTAACAAATAGGCATGCTTCCCTCTTGAAGTTGAAATTTTGTATGGCCCCTTCCACAAGTTCTCGAACTTTTCGTGATTTCCTTTTTCTTCATTTTGAGCATCACAATGGAGAACTACATCTCCCATATTGAA
The DNA here is from genome assembly GCA_034641835.2 of Pinus albicaulis. NCBI lineage: Eukaryota > Viridiplantae > Streptophyta > Pinopsida > Pinales > Pinaceae > Pinus > Pinus albicaulis. Next base: position 1,160,209,770 of record CM076583.1, on the reverse strand, counting down.
TTCGTCCACTTTTTTATTCTAGTCATACACTTTCTTGATTCTTCCTTGAAGTTTAGAAGTGTTCTGAAAAACTTCCTCCCTGGTTTGTTGCAAATGAATCATTTTGTTTATCCATCGTTGAACATCATTTGGTTCACTGCCAACTTCCTGTAAAATCTTCATGACTGGAACAACAAGAGAAGTAGGAAATATTGTATCAACTCCATACACTAACTCAAAAGGTGACATGCCTATGGACTTCTTGTTACTTACTTTGTTTGCCCACAAATAATTGATGAGTTTCTTATGCCAATTTTTCTTATTTACCTCTAGTATCTTCTTTATAAAATTAACCAAAGACTTATTCGAAGACTTGGCCATTACATTGCCTTACAGATAGTATGCAGTTGAATGACCCAATTTAATATTGTACTTATCACAAAATTCTAGCTGTGTTATCCGTGATTATCTTCTGCGTACAACCAAATCTAGATAATATGTTAGATTCCATAAATTGAATGATAACCAAATCAGTAGCTTTCTTGGTTGGGACTTCCTCAATCCACTTTGTAAAGTAGTCAGTGGCCATAAAAATCCACTTGTGCTGAGCGGAATATGAAGGATGGATCTCACCTATGAAATCGAGACCCCATTTCTGAAATGGTGCCTGAACTAATATGGGTTGCAAAGGCAACGGGAGAAACTTCCTCTTCCCTTGAAAATTTTGACATTCGTGACAACTCATCACGATTTTGTAAACATTAGAAAAAAAAAGTGGGCCAATAAAAACCAACCCTCAAAACTTTGTTCATTATGGTCTTCTAGAATAAATGACCGCCACAATCACCCTTGTGAAATTCATTCGTCACCTCATTTTCTTCGCTTTCAACAAGACACCTCCAGGGTCTTTCCAATACAAAACACTATCTAAAATACAATATCTTGAAGTATTTAATTCCAGTGATATACTTTTTATTTTAGACACACTCGGCAGAGGATTTAAGTGTTAAATTACATAAAACATATTAGGATACCAAGGCGATGAAATGAAAATCTTAGATACCTGTGTCAATGAGTCATCAACCTCCTCTTCGGAAAGTGAAAAAATCATATTTATGTCCAACACATGTAAATTAGATTCTTCCACCAAATTTTTCAAACCCTATCCCTTGATCATCTTTGTGGGCTTGATGTCCAGGTCATATTCAAGAACGGTTGCAATCGATTTCCCTCGCCTCCCTTCGGGATCAGTTTTCATCAACACATATTTCACCGTTGCATTTGGAACATAAGCTATGATGTGAGAGTGAAGGATGTATACCTGAAAGTCTTTCAATTCTTTCACCAAGGCCAAATCTTGTTTTTTAATTATGTTATATCTCAGCGTTGCATCTCTTATGGTCTGACTAAAAAAGGAAATTGGTTGCTCCATTTTTTAGTCCTTTTTTTGCATTATTACAGCAACCAAGGAGTGCTTGGAAGTGAATGAAAATATAATGAAGTCTATAGTATAATAAAGGTTGATTAATGTGGGAGAACATGTTAAAGACAATTTACTGAATTCAATTATTTATTTTCATATTCTGACCATCTCACGTCGTTGTCCTTCTTCAACATGTATGTCATATCTCTAAGGTGTTCAACGAGATTTGGGATGAATCTCCTCAAAAAATTTATCTTACCGTTGAATGACTGAATCTCTTTTTTGCTCCTTGGGAAGTCTAGTTGCTGAATTGATTTGATCTTGGAAGGATCAATGAGGATGCCATATTTTGAGATGATGTGCCCAAGTATTTTTCCCTCCTCCATGGAAAATAGGCTTTTCTTAGGATTCAACGAAATGCTAAATTTCCTGCATTTTTGAAACACTATTCTCAAGTGATGTAAGTGCTCATCATCTGACTACGAGAAGACAATAACATCATCAAGGTAAACCACAAGAAATACATCCTTCTCATTTGAGAAAGTGATTTCCATAGCACGTTGAAATGTAGCCCCTGCATTCTTTATCCCAAATGGAATTTTTGCGTACATGAAAGTACCTCGTGGCGTTGTAAATGTTGTTTTCTCTTAGTCATCTTCATGCACCAAGATCTAGTTGTATCTTTAGTATCCGCTAAGGAGTGACATTCTTGAAGCCCCAACAACCCTTTGTAAGATGTGGTCCATCTTCAAGATAGGATAATTATCCTTCAAGGACACCTTGTTCAGATTTCTAAAATCTATGCAAAGACGAATCGCCCCCATCTTCTTCCTTACTGGCACAAGGTTAGACATCCAATCTAAAAATCGAATAGGACCTATAATACCAGCTTTTTAAATTCTATTTACCTCTTTTTCAATTCATGGTAGTAGTTTTGGATTGATTCTTCTCAGATTCTGGCAGAATGGATTTTGATTTGACTTGATCAGGATGGTGTGTTGGATGATGTTTTTATCGTACACTTTTAAATCTGAATAGTCCCAAGAGAATACACAGAAAACTCACTCAAAAGAGTTTTGTATTTACCTTTCAACTCAGGAGATAAAGACCTCAATAACTTGACCATCTTGGGGTTATCAGTTGTACCAATGTTTACATCTTCAACACCTGCTTCTGTGGGGACCATTGTCGGCTTTTTAACAACATCATCGTGATAAAACAACTCTTCCAAAGGTATAAGACCTCGTGGAATGTTTTTTTCCTTTAGCTACAACACCTCAACTTCAAAAACTTCAATTAAATGATCATATTCATTATACACATCATCAATATGGGAGTTAGCAAACTCCTCTTCCATCTGCAGAAAATTGTTTATCTTTTTATCATCCCAAAATACTTTCCAGTATCTCAAATTTTCAGGGACATTCAGGCGATGTTTCACATGAATTTCAAACTTTTTAGTAGCATGAATAGGAATCTCAAATTTTCTGGCTGTTATGGCAAGAGAATCGGCCATAAAAATATGAGTTTTGGGAATCATAGACAATGTGTATTCTGGAAAAAAAAATAGAATATCAAGAAAAACATTGAGATAAGCTCTCATAATGGGATATTTGGCCTGGTACTCCCCTTTTATCTATTTTATCACCAAATCGGAGTCTTTATATACTGTAATTCTTTTCACACCTAGCATTTTCAAATTTCGGAGACAAGTGATCAAGGCCTCATATTCAGGCTCATTGTTAGAACAATCAAAAGCTAGATTATAAGAACATAATCTTACATTCCATGGGACTTTAGATGACTAATGTATAGGGCTACAAATCCATATTACGATATCAACTTCATCTTTTCCCAAAGCACCATCAAAATCCATGGTCCAAGGACCATCCTCATCATCGAGAAGCTGAAATTTTGTGGGTTGATCTGTTTTTTCTTTTTGACCTGTTGTCTCAACCGTTTCTTTATATTTCTTTCACTCAACTGGTCTTTCCTCTGAAGTGCTTGGCTGCAAGATTTTGGAATTCTGATTTCTGTTTTCTTCATTCAAGACTGCCTGGACACTATTTGAAAATTGTGAAATTTCTTCACCTTCTACTATTTGACTCTCTAGATCATCGATACTATGATCATTATACAAAATAAAGGACTCTAAATTAGTATGTACAAAGTGAACGGGGTGATTTTTGGGTTTGTCTTTGTTAGTGATCATGTATTTCATTTTTACTTCTCATTATAGCTTCCTAAGTTGACCAAATACCAGAATTGTAGCATATGAAAAATCAAGTTGTAGAGTACCCCTTAATTTGGCTCCCCAAGACCGTGAAAGTAGCATGCCATACCTTGGAAATATGTCAGAAACTACAACATCCATCAACACATTTTTGGAAGGAATTTGATCAAGAGAGACCACGAAGTCCTTGATAAGACCAAGGCATCTAACTCTACCTTAATCAAAAGAATACAGGTCATGATAGGGTCGGGTTATGTCCATCCCCAACTTATCCATTATGGCCTTCAACATTAAATTGTGTGAGGCCCTGGAATCCAACATGGCATTATGGAGAATATAATTATGAATCCTCAAACTCAGATAAAAGGGAGGAACTTCAGTATCTCCGATATTTCCATCTACGACTAAGCCAAATAAGAGTTCGGGATGGTCATCACTAACATTGACCATGTCTGAAATCTGATCTACTTCCAACATCTTAGCAACATGAAATTTGTATCGATCATTTGATTCCCTTAAGGAGAAGGCCATATATAAGGAGGTGTGCATATAACTAGTTGCATCAAAATGGGACAATCTAGAAGAATTCTAGGTGTACGATATGCCTCCCATCTATGATAGAACAACCACTAGAGAATCTGAAGTTGTAATCATTCTTATCCAATATTTCTTGAAGATTTTCCTGGAATTGATGAAGGATGGAAATGCATTGGAAAATATCTGCAAGTGGATTGATTAATGCACCAAATAGTCAGAGCTAGATTCAATGCAAACCCCATGGCGTGCAGTTAATAAGGTTGTGCACAAGAGGATAAAAAGATGAGAATTCTAATTCAGCATGTAGGTAGGTGACTTTGATATGGATAATATCATTTTGGATTTGGGATCAAACATCAATATTTTACCAAAGAATACCTAGGAGATTATGGGAAAGCCTAAGCTAACCTAGTCTCCTATCCAACTAAGATTGGTGAATCAGTACAATATATTCCCCATTGGAAGACTGTCAAATGTAGAGGTGGATATTGATGGAGTCAATATTCTGGCATATTTTGAAGTTATAGTGATAGTAGATGATACCAACCCATATCCAGCATCATTGGCCATTGACTAGGCCTTCTATAATCAAGTCATTATTAATTTGAAGAAAGGGAAGATGGTGTTTGAGTCTGGTGAATTTAGAGTCATAACACCATTACATCCTATAAAAGGAGACGTATATGTAGAGCTTGTTCGGAAGGAGCCAGATGGAAAAGCATTAGAAAATATCTATAATATAACTATGCGAAGGGAGGAATATGCTAATCCAATTGCAGATGTCGAGCTTAGTTGGCACAATATTATTTCTTGTTCATCAGACTCTAAAGAAGGCTTCGAGAACTAGAAAAATAGATTGCATGAAGTATCAACAAGACGATGTGTGCATATCACTCGTGTAGTATGTTGGATCGAGATTGAGGTGCAGGGTCCACCTAGGTATGACGGTTTAATTGATGTTGTGCTTTGTTCCAAGAGTTTGAATAGAAAGTACCTAAACATTTAAGGTCATTAGCATTAGATTTTTCTTTGAAAGAAACCCCAATGTGATGGTGGGTTGTGCATAGGAATGCTATAGAAACATGGCAGCATTGTAAGCACCTATTATGTATTTTTTTTTCTTCCAATTCAAAATTTATAGGATTCAAGTACATTGGGTTGGATTATCCAACAATTCATGTGGAAATCTATGTTGCTACCTAGGATAAATGAAGGGAACCTCAGGAGGAATAGGTCCATAGGTTTGTGCACACTTTAGATATCATTCCCAGAAATTGGAAGTGCACATACGAACAATAAAATGGGAGGAAATGACCCAAAATTTCAAGTCTACATTATGTTTTGCAGTTGAGGATGATGCACTTGATCAAGCATTGAAGGTTTTGAAGAAAATTTTTTTTTTTTGTCAAAATGTCAGATTGTGCACAGGATGGTACCCCTGTGTTCAACCCATCAACACTTACAACAGGTATAAGAATTTATGGAATGTTATAACATTGCCAAAGGAGTAGATGATGACAAGGATCCAATGAACCTGCAAATCAAATCCCAGAGACTAAGGGAGAGCACACAATGTTCAAGTTTGAATTGGCGACAAAAGAGTATTCAAATCCTATCAAGAAAAAGAAAGTGGACATTGGAAGTGAATAGAACTCGAATATGGCTTTGATAGGATATTATTGGGATGACGAGATAGCGGGTATGATATTTGATTTTTTGAGGGAGTATCAATATTTATTCCCCACCACATTTGCAGAGATGGAGGGCATATAAGGTGAATTTGGAGAAATGAAGATTCCTTTAAAGTTGATGCTAGCCTGTCAAGAAGAACCATACAGATTGAACCAAATCTATAAGTAGAAGGTAAAGTGAGAATTGGACCAGATGTTACAAATAGGGATAATTAAGCCAATGGAAAAATAAGAGTGGATGATTCCTATAGTGGTTCAGAACAAGAAGTTAGGAGAAATCATAATTTGTGTCAATCTAAGAAAGCTCAATGATTCATGTGCGCATGATCCATTCCCCACACCATTTATGGATGAGGTTTTAGATAATATTGGCAGACAATATGTATATTCTTTCACTAATGGGTTTTTAGGATATCATAAAATCAAAATTTCCAAAGAATATCAACATAAGAGTACATTTTTTTCTGAGTGGGGTAGTTTTCAACATGCAGTAATGCATTTTGGATTGAAGAATGGACTTGCTATCGTCTCCAGGATCGTGGTAGAAGTGTTCAATTAATTCAACCATAAGTTCTTGGAGGTGTATCTAGACAATTGGACCATGTTCATCCTGCTAAAGAAGCGAAGTATTGCACTTAATGTTTGATAGGTGTAGACAATTGCAAATTTCTTTAAATTTAAAGAAGTGTTATTTTTTTCTCCTTTTGCTATACTCTTGGGACACATTTTTCATAAGCAAGGATTGTTGGTGGACCCTGCTAAGATTGGCATCATATTATATTTTCCTCCTCCCACTCTTGTTAGATATTTATGCTCAATATTGGGCCATAGTAGGTACTATTGCAAGTTTATTAAGGGATGTGTGCATATAAAAACGCCCATGGAGAGGTTGTTAAGGAAAGATGAGTAGTTTCAATGGATAGAATATTGTCAGTAGGTGTTGGATACACTAAAACAGAAGATGGTTTATGCATCCATTCTAACTTTTCTACATTGGACAAAGGAATTTTGTTTTCATGTAGATTCCTCATCCATAGCTTTGGGAGTAATTCTAGTGCAATCGGGAGAGGAAGACTTAGATCATCTAATTGCTTTCACTAGTAGAAATTTGTTGAAATCAGAGCATAATTATACCACCATAGAGAGAGAAGGATTAGCCATGGTTTTTGCTATGAAAAAATATTGGCATTACCTCTTAGGGAACAAGTTTAAGTTATATACAAACCACGGTGCGCTAAGTTATTTATTGAATATGCCAGTGTTGGGAGGGGACATATGAAAATGGTTTTTATTATTCTAGGAGTATGATTTTGAAGTGGTTGTTAAGCCTTGGAGGTTGAATGCAGGCCTAGTTCACTTGTCCAAGATTACCACAGGGGAAGACACTCGGAATTTGGAGGATAATTTTCCTAATGCATATTTATTTGCAGTCACAATGGTCAATGAGTATTTTGCGGAGATTTCATCATTATTAAGTACAATAATTTCTCCTACAAAATAAAGTTTCACCCAGAAAAAGTAATTGGTAGTGAAGTATATCGATTACTAGTTAATCTTAGGATGCTTGTATAAGTTGGTAGTTGATGTAATATTGTATAAATGTGTGATATAACATGAAAGTTTGATGATTTTGATAAAATCCCATGAAGGAGTTGTTTTAGGGCATTATGCAGGTATGGATATTTCACATAAAATTCTACACACATGTTTGTGGTGGCCAAATCTAAACAAGGATGCTAAAGAATTTTATAAAAATTGTGATGTTTGTCAAAGGGTCGGAAAGCCTTCTAAAAGAGATGAAATGCCCTTAGTTCCACATATTACACTTTAGGATTTTGATAAATGGGAAATATATTTTGTGGATCCTATTAACCCACCGGCGAAAATATCAGGAGCAAGGTATATAATTACTGCAACATATTATTTTACTAGATGGGAAGAAGCAGCACCCATGAAGGATCATAGCACAAAATCTATTGCACAGTTTTTATTTGAGAATTTAGTGACCATATTTAGGTCTCCCAAAATTTTATTGGTTGATCAAGGAACTCATTTTCTGAAAAAGACGATAGCTGCTTTAACCAAGGAATTTGAGATCAACCATTAGAAAAGTACACCCTCAAGCCAATGGAACTATATAATCTCTTAACAATATCTTGAAAAATGCATTGACCAAAGTTTTCAATGTAAATAGAGATGATTGGGACTTGCGAATACTTGAAATAATTTATGCCTATCAGACAAATTGCAAGCAGTTGATAGGAAAAATGCCTTTCAGGCTAGTATATGGGCAAGAAGTAACTATTCCTATGGAATATTTGGTACCTAGTTTGTGCATTGTTTCCTTTACCCAAATGAATGAACATAGTGCACTGGATTAAAGGCTTGGATAATTGATGCAGTTGGAATAATATTGAGTACTTGCAGGATTCCATCAAAATGTTCAGAAGATGCGTGACAAAGCATAGCATGATAGGTGCAATAAGCAGAAACAATTTCAACCAAGGGATTTAGTTTTTCTCTATGAAAGTAAGTTCCTGGAGCACCCAAGGATGTTTTGGATGCATTGGCCTGGACCATATGTGATAAAAAGTGTGACAGATGCAATGGAATTGTATCTTGAAAAGTTAAATGGTGATCCTTTGGAAGGCTTTGTAAATGGGAGTCACTTGAAGTTGTATAGGGAAAGTCGATCCTCCGCACAAAATTGAGAAAAAACCTTTAAAAAATATTTTTTATATATAAATAAATTGGTAGAGTTCATAGTTTTTATTTCTTTTGTAAACTAGACAGTTTTGATACTTTGTCGCAGAAGCCACAATTGTATTTATTGTTGTAGAAAAATAAAACCATTTTTCGATGGGAGGTAATGCAAATAAAGGAGTGGAGAATGAATTTATGATGAAAGTGTGTGAGACGTGTAGTTTTGGGGGAAAGTGAAGCTAGTGGAAGAAAATTGTCTAATAGAGAGAGGAACAAGGTTGAGCCACATAGCAGGTGTGAGACGAAGTGTTTAGTTATTGTTCCACACAATTTTAACCTATAGTAAGAGGCTGATAAAGTACATGGAAATGATGCCTTGCATCATGTTCAAACAATAGCATGCTCATAGGAGGAATTATGTGCCATGTCATCAGCACTTTCATTAATGAGCTAGCATTGAAAGGGTGTTTTCAAGGGATCCAACTTGACAGTCGTGATTATGGATGGGATGAATATTGGGCTTAAGCATGCGCCAGATGAAAAATTGCAATAGTGAAATCAATTCTCACAATGGATCAGATCTAGGTATATGTGATTCAAATTACTTCTCAGCATGTTGGGATGCCTATTCAGCATAGGGGATTAGTTATGTTATTTAATTCTATTAGAGAGATATGGAGGGTAGCATAAGAGGGGAAGAAGTTAGTATTGTTGGGAACTACAACGTAAGGCACTACTATAATTTTTAGGAGGTTTTGAAGAAGAAATGATTAGGAGTCGAGATGTTAGGAGTTATGATCAAGATTATGCAATTTATGGGGAAGTTTCATAGCCTATCAGTTGTAGGCGAGGGTGAAGTGAGGTAGCTCAGAGATAAGTTATAGATGGAGAGGTATCACTAGCATTCCAAGTTCAACATTGGTTCAGTTAAATTATAGGGATGTTTCTCATAGCCCACACTTGGGGATGCATTTCAAATGGTAGTGTCACGATGGTCGATCTCGTACTGACTACAATAGACATAAGGAATTGTCCCTACATTCACTGAAATGTGGAATTCATATCTTATAAAACCACAGGAGTGTAAGATTTTGTAGGAGACCATGCCACTAGAAGAAGCAACAAAAATGGAGAGATAAGTGCATATAATTTTAATAAGTGTTATGTTGAGTGAAAGTAAGGTTTCTAAAAAAATTATGGAATTGTATAAGGGATGAATGGCTCAGGACAAGCCACGGGTGAGCGTTGGGGGCCTATTGGGGCTAGTTTTGGGAAGAAGAAATTGAAGAAATGTTGAATTTTTGAGATAGTTTTGGGAGTTGTGCACAAAAAGGTGGAGCAGAAGTAGCACAGAGAGATGATCACACAAATTTGTCACAAAAGGAGTATTGTGCGGAATTAGAATCGAAAGGAGAACCGCACAGAAAGAAGTGGTACGCAAAGTGAATGGGAAAGAATCGTTAAGTTTGACTACATCTTCGAATCAATTTTTTATTTGGTTCAGATTAGAAATAATAGTCTATTTTCCCATGCTAATTATATTTTTTGGTATTTCATATGGTATTAAAGTTGGTTTGGGACTGTGTAACTATTTCTAAATAGTCAGATGTTGAATGGATTTAGGTTGGTTAGCTAGTTGGGTAATTCCAAGTTGGTTCATGCTTAGTCTTTGTTAGCTTATTGTTGGTGCTATAATATTGTAATGATATGATGCTTAGGTTGGTGAGCTGAGATGGAGAGACATTGTAATGTTGTAACCTTGCGCTCGGTACCCCTTTTTAACAATAATATATGATGGTTGAAGGTTGTTGTGTCCCATTTTCCTGTTTCTTATGAGATGTTTGTGTGTTGTGTTAATTATGTGTTATTCTAGTATTTTATGGCATGTTGTTAAGCATATCACAACACATTGAATGATTGAGGCACCCCTTTAAAAAATTATTTATGTTTTTCAATGCAATGATTTATGTTCTAAATTTTTACCAACTAATTTATCATATGAATCATGAGTTGAGCATTGTATCATGTTTTCACACATTCAATTCCAATTCCCTTTGTCGCTGCAAAATCTTGGTTCGTGTAGTCCCCATAGGTTCCTCGGGTGAGACTTCGCCTATTTTGTAGGTGATGTCAAAAAGGGCTAGTATCCAATGGAGTTTTTTTGGCTACGCTTCTTGTGTTAACTTGGGTTAGAATATATAAAGCGCCAATAGTTATGGCTCAAGTTCTATGGATGAAAAATTATAAAATGTTATATTTTCAAAGAGAAGGGGAAAAGAAACTAAGTGATTAGAGCTACATGAAGAAGGATCAATTGATTGAGATCGGTAGTGTTTAGTGATCAACCTCCTACACAATGAATTTCAATGATCATTATTTTATTCTTTATAATTAGGTCGGCTCAACTACATATATACTTAGTTAAACTTTCTCAACTAATGAATTAACCATGCACATATTTTTACCCTAATCTCTCCTAACTTAGAGTATTGTGATCAAGGTGGAAAGTTGAATTGTGTGTTGATTTCTTTGTGCAGTTGGCACTAAGAAAATTGAGTTCTTGTATAAGATTGGTGGCATGTTAAAGATTAGGGAGTGAGGTTGTGCTAAATTAACCCCAACATATCGAGGAATACATGTTGTTCACCCAAGGTTTATTGAGATTACTATTATAGTTTGTTTGTAGTGTCATTATAATTTATTAAATGTTTCATGGACCATGAAAGAATTATTACCCAAATCATTTTTCAATACCAATTTTTCTATATGGTCAACCTTTCTTGAGTTAGATCCATGTAATCTTGTTAAAAAATTCCCTCATGTTCCCTATAATCTAGTAATATAGAAACTCAAAGTTTTAAACGATTTGGAATCTCGATCATTTTTTCACAATCTTGATCGATTCAAACTTGGCCAAAACCCCTAAGGGTATTGTTCCACCATAGTTGGATATTAGATTATAGTAAAACTTTTTTTATGCCTTATTCTTATTAGAGTTACATCTGGAAAGATGGTCCATTTGCTACAATATTAGCTTATTCTTACCTTACCTATGTTGTAAGACCCAAGCGTTAAAGAAAGCTTTATGCAACAATTTACCAATACTTTGAAGTGTGCCTCACATCTACATGGCCCCATTATTTTAAGTTACGAAGTTTTATCAATTTAAAAAAAGGTGGTTTAAAATTTAGATATTATGTTAATAGATTATCTTATGTATAATGTGTTATGATTATTTCCATATCATAGTTTAGAGATCTTCTTTAAATTAATATGTATAATTGTAATTACATTGTCATAAGTTTCTATTAAAAAATTATTATTTAATAATAATAATAACAATAACATTAATTGATATATAAAACTTTTAAATTTTTACACTACACTCACCTTCATATATTATAATATATTACTGCTGCAAATACCAAGCATTATATCACGTATAACTCTCTATATTACACATAAACACAAAATAAGCTTTCAGTTTATATTCCCTTGATCCTTCCAACTTTACATGAGACCATGAGATTGCAAAGATAATCCATGATATGAATTTCCACAAAAACAAAACAACATACCAATACAAGGTGATATTTGACAAATCTCCCAACAACATTAGATGTCTAGACTCGGTTTTATGTGTATTCAATAAAGCATGTCTCCTCAATCTTAGATTTACACTCCATTTATGCCCAACTTTGTGATTTGCATATTATTTGCATCTTCTTTTTGTATTTCCTTTCTAATCAACTTTGTTTTAAAGTAATAATAAAAAGTCATCATCTATCTATTACATAATATGGTGTTTGAGTTTAAATTAAGAACATGTTAATGATTTAGGGTGTTTGAATTTCAATATTTTGATTTTAATTTAAGAATATAGTTTAATTTTTGTAAATATTATTTGACGCAATTAGTGTTAAGTAGATTATTTAAAAATCATGAGAATGCTAAGTGGATTATTTAAAAATCATGAGAAATTAATCAGTTACTATTATCTCTCATGAAAATAGTCAAATATAAATAATTTACTTTAACGTAGTTAAATTCCAAAATACGATATCTAATATAATACACTGTGAAAACCTCTCAATGCTTAAACATAACTAAATATTTTATTTACTTTATATCTTTAAAAAAATGTTAATTATATATTTGTATAATTTTACATATCTAAATGTACAGAGATAGATTCGATATGGTTCCATATTTCAAACAACCCCTTGGATGCACATAATTGATGTGACGTGGCAAAGTCTTGACGGTGTCCTCCGTAGTTCTTGTAGTAACAATTTCCAATATTTTGGCTAAAGACTTCAACTTACATTTTTCGTCTTTTAGGTCTTCAAGGTTGCCCTTTATTTTACACTTGGAGTGTTGCCAACTCAAGTCCAAACCTATTTAATGGTATGGACAATTTTTTGAGCTTTTTTTAGAATTTGTTGGATACAGGTTTATGAATCTTTGACTGAAAGCTCAAATTAAGTTGGATGCAATAATTTAAAAAAAAAAAGGTTTTAAAAAAATTAGTGTAGGGAATTTATAATCCTCTTTGAGATTTTTTAATTTTTTGAGATTATTTTTTAAATATTATTGTATAATTATTAATTTTACAATTTGAAATTTGAAATTTGAAATTAAAAATGTATTTTTAATATTTTATTAATTAATTAATTTTTAATTATAATTAAATATTTAATTTCCATCTTTTCTTTATTAATAAATTTCAATTTTACAATTCTAAGTAAATTTCTAATTTCACAATTCTAAGATTATGCTTTAACATTTTTGTTTTACTATATCTAAGTATTTTTAAATTCATTAATTGATTCATTGATTCAATATCTAAAGATATATATGTATTTTCAAATTCATTAATTTCTAATACTTGTAAATATGGATAAGTTTTTTTTTCTTTTTCTTTTTTCAGTTTCTTTTTTCAACTAATTGATTTCTTTTTCTTCTTCTTTTTTCAGTTTCCTTTTTTCAACTAATTAATTTGAGGTTGTAATAAAGTTAGCTACTTTCTTTTATTTGATTGATTTGGTCAAAGGAATTGTTTCTCTTTCAAACTCTATATTATCTAATTTAAACTGCGTTTTCATGCTTTAGAATGGTTTTCAATCCTAATAACTTACAAATGAAAAATAACTTTCTCTATGGCTAAGTCAATATTGATCCCTTCGAGGAAGGGATAAAGACTTTAGTCAATAATCCAAGTTTTAATTAATTTGCATTTTTTTTAGGGATCTATCTTATTTGTCTCCAAACTATTTTTTTTGTATTTCTCTTCTCTTTTATTTTCTTATAAAGTTTTATCTTTTGAATGTGAAAATGGTTTTTAAAATAAATAAGTGCCGAGTAGAATCTTATTTAAATTTAAATGAAATCTATAGTGATTATTATTGGTAGAAACTTATATTTTTCCTTTTTTTGAACAATAGTTTTTTATATTTCTTAAAAAAAGAATTGCAAAAAAATTACATCTATAATCAATTTTTTTTAATAGCAGAGATCAAAGAGAAATGAACATAGATTTCCTCCAAGAAACAAAAGAACTAGACTCCTCACAACAATCGAAATCCATATATCAAACACTAAAGAGTCGAGACAAGAAAGAACACAATAACTTAAACCAAATATCGTGCATCCATGAGCCAAAGGCTACAACAAAACAAAAATTACATGATAATTTTAACCAACTCCTTGCATGTAATAGCCAGAGGCTAAAACAAAGTTAGAAGTATTTTTCCACAGATATAAGACACTGGTATAAAATTGTCAATTTTCACCAACCGCGAGTAACATCTCCAACATAACCAAAGACCCACCACCATTGTCGTTTGATGAAGCCGAAATTGTACGGCCATCTAATGCATATAGAAAACATAGAGCTATATAAAAACACATGAAATGAATAGAAAGTCCTTGTTCATACCCAAACAAGTACAAAACCAAGAGGGCCACAAAAACAACCAAATATATCCACAAGTCCTTGTAATTGAGAGAAAGAGAACCATCAAAAACATTAAAGATAACTTGTCATGAAAATGATAAAAATTTTGATTACCAATTTCTAGTCTTGATGTAAAGAGATGATAGTAGGACCTTAAGAATTTTCAACTAGTGGATCAGTGGGATCTCCAAGAGGATTCGTGAGATCACCTGACCTTCGGATACCAAAAAAATTTCCACCTGAATCAAACGAGAGTCAATGTTATTGAGACAGAATGTGTGTTTCCTTAATATATGTTTGATTTCCTCCAACCCAGAGAAAACATTGTAATTTTCAACTTGTTTGTCTTTAAAAATTAAACGTAGAAGAGTGTCCATTTGTTGATGTAGGGACAAAAAGTGCAAGAAATGGATTCATCGCTTCCAGAATCTACCCTTATATGGAACCCATTTCATACCATCTCCAAGAATCTCTAAATCAAAATGATAGGGGTGATCCTTGATTCTTTCGACTCTAAAAACATAATTTCTTGCCTCACTTAAAGAGGAACAACATCAAAGAAATCAACCACTAAGTCATAGGTGAAAGGTCGAATTCTTTGGAATCTCACACTACCTACACCATTGCTTCTTCTCACCATTCTCTAGTGAGGAGGCATAATGGCAGAATCAAAGTCATAATGAGGAAAACCACTTAGAGCACCATGACCAAAAAATCATGCAAACAGACGAATCATTGCCCCTTTAATGCCAAACTGAAAGACTACCAGATTGTTCCCATATTTCCACAATAGGGGTCAAAATTCGGATAAAGATTGAAATTCACCACACTTTAAAGATCACCTAAAATTGTAGCACCATACTAAATATTGAAGACTCCCAATATGTAAAATGGTGGCAAGAACACTCCCAACGCCCAAAGCAAATGACAGCTTAAAGAAGGTGATTGTAACACCCTCTTCCCACATCTACCCAAGTAACCGGCCAACTAGGGTAAACATGTGAAGAGAGGGTACTAATATGAGATTCAACCTCCTAGATGACTTTGAGGAAGTGGAACTAACGGAAACATGACACACCGACCTTACACTGCATCATTGACATCCACAGGAGCTAACCCAACCTTCCAAGGCACTATTCCCTGTGGGGGAACTGATTTTTAACCCTTCTGAGCCTTAGTTATGGGCATATAAGGACAAGGGAGCAGATAGCAACCTATAGTTGCGGCCTTGCATTGGAAAGGTAGTGGCCACAACCCCAAATAATCAATTATGTGCCTACAGCTCCAAGATTTGTGCCGCATTTTTAGCCCCTGAGTCCATGTCACTGCCCAGAACTTCATGTAACTTCAGGAGAGGATAAATAACATTAAAAAAAATACATGGCAGTAATCACATCATCAAGAACTCATCCGAACCTCACCCAACCATGACAGGAATTTATTCAAACATGTCACAAACATTGAATCTACAGGTATAATAAACATATTTAAACAAAGGGGTCTCTTACAAACCTGATAATAACTAATAATCATTTCTCCCCTATATCATAAGCTAAAATACAGTCTATTTGACCATATATACATTATGTATTCATCTACGGGTAAAAACATAGATAGAGCCATATGTCATCACTGATCAAATACATGCTTATAGCTAGCATAATAACAATAGAGATACAATGGATACAACAGAAAATAAATCCATACATAAACCAATTAATTTTCATACTAAATACCAGAGGAATGATCTCTTCATTACTGAATGTACAAACCAACCAGAGATGGGACTTCCACATTCCACTCGACCATAGATTGGTTGAGCCAAGTCTCACTTCAGCCAATCACCCTCGTGCCATATTCCAAGCATGAATGTGGGACTTTATCAATTAAATCAATCAACGCCAAACCAGGGCTCGAGAGACCAAACCGTCTCAACCCCAAAACCAGTGATTCCACCTCATGGTCAAACATCACTAACCATCACGGACTGGTCTCCACCCAAGCTGCTCCAGGGCTCTAGAGTGTTTGTTCCAACCAAGGCTCCAGGAAAAGTAACTCAACCCCAGTTGTTCTCGGGCTCCAGAGTGTTTTTCCAACCAAGGCTCCAGGACTAGTAACTCAACCCAACTAGGGATCCAGAGTGTTTTTCCTATTGATCAGAACTGGATTAAGGACCTAAGGATTAGCTCAAAATTCAAAGTTATAGTATCGGGTTGAAACCAAGATGGTTACATAGGTCTCGTCTTCCTAATTCCGGTGTAACAAACGGTTCGAAAAATAGACACATTATGAAGAAGTTATTGCACTTTGAATGCCAAGTGCGTCTGGTGGAGCACCGAGGGGCCAGCCCTCCTCCCATGGAACCTCATCATATGACCAGTGTTGGAGCTTAATGTTAAAAGCACTTAAGGAGCCTAATCTTAGGTTTAATATTTAATTAATCTTCAGTTAAGTGGAGTTTAATATGGCGAATATTCTGGAGGCGCTCCCAAATTTAGGTGGGCTTCCACTTTTAGTGGAGTTAACTGGCAGTTGCCGCATATTTAGTGGAGGAAATTGGGGCAAAGTTGCTTTGGTCATAACTCTCTCATTATTGAATGCAATTGGATGAAATTGTGGTCAATTTTGGGTATTGTCGACCTCCTGAACACTTTGGTACAGGTTTCAGGTCGAATGGAGGTGATCTTCAGTAGCTTTTGCTTCAGGGAAGATGAGGGAGCCATCAGGGCCACCATGAGACAAATTCAATTTGAGGCCTAACCAGGGGATTTAGAGTCCTTTTTCAGAGTTCCAATAGTATAAATTGGATAATTCAGATGTTATTAATCTGATTAAATGGTTTATAGAGCATGTAGAGGATTTTTGAAGGCCAAAAAGCTTCAGTAAAGTTCTAGGGGTCATTAGTGCCAGCTTTTGCTAGCAGCAGTGCAGGGCTTAGAAAGAATTGTTTGAGACCATATGCAGTGAACCAGTGGTCATTATTGACTGAAAACATCATTCTGAATCTATTTACAGAGGTTTTAGAAACTTTTTAAGACTTCTAGAGGTCGAAAAGTCAGCAAAGAATTTTTCTTTGACCCTAGTGCCAGGGGGTGCCGACAGTGTTTGGAGGCGAAACCGGAGCAGCCGAAGGCCGTTTTTGATGAACGAACAGTCTAAATTGGCTATTTCAATCATTTGGGAACCAATAGAAGTGATTTAAAAACATTTTTATAATTTATAGAGCTCGAAAAACTGATGTGAAGTTATGGGCAGCCTTGAGCAAACCGTGGAGGATAGCCTATTTTGGGCATGATGTGCTCGATTTGAGAAATTTATCAGTTGGTATTTGGTTTCTGATGTGTTTTGGATATAGCAGGAGTTTTTTCAGTGAAAAAAACAGAATTATGAGGGATTTTTTTCCATTTAGAAGCTTAGAGTAGCTTAGTGCACCAACAGAAGGAATCGTGTCAACAAGAGCCTAAAGCTCTTTACAAAGTTTGGACAGCCATTAGAGGGATTTAAATGGTATTTTCAGTCCTTTGGATCATTTTTGTATTCATTGGAATGAAGCATTTACTTTGTAAAAAAAACTTACCATAATCCCAAAGAGCTGAGTCATGATGACAAAGCTCAAAGGAGACATAGCCCATGAGATTTTGGGTGAACTCCTAGATTAAAATTGTTGTTGTGTTTGAATGATTATTTGTTGCATTATGTTTCTATCATACATGTTAAATTACAACAAGAATAAATAAACTTAAGACACATAAATAGTAAAAATTCATACACCACTTTCAAGTAAATAATTCTTCAAAATTGTCAAGTAAAAGCTATATCATTTTAATTTAAACCGAGTGGTAGGTTCTTCAAATACATACAAGTTATCTAGACCATTTTCAAATCACCAACCAAGGCTTCAAAACTATTAACTCAACCCAACAGTTGTATGCTGGGCTCCAGAGTGTTTGTCCAACCAAGGCTCCAAAAACTAATAACTCAACCCAACAGCTAAAGGAATCATGAGAACCAACAAAAAAAAATCAATGGAATAAACCCACAACACCATGGTTATCTAGGAAATGGCAAGGCTAGGAAAATTCACGTCCATACACCATGCATGCCAAAACTAGTGAGGAAAACATACATGAAACTCAGTACCTGCACTTCGAACCTGCTATAGATTATGATCCCAATGTCCTCTTGTTCTTTCCTGCTCTTCATTTGCATTCTTGCTCCAAATCACCAAGTGCCCACACTCTCCAAGAGTTCTCCAGGAAAACTCTAAGTATCCAAGAGTATGAGAGAGAGAGAGAGAGAATAATGAGAGAGCTGCAAAAATGCACTAAAAAAAAATTACCAACTGATCTTGAGAAGCCCTTTCGTTAATGAGGCCTCTATTTTCTTCATTTTCCATAGTTTTAATTCATTTTCTTCCTCACATGCAACCGATGACCTTTCACCTTCCTTTTCTCCTAATTTCCATTATTTTCATAAATAAATGCCAAATAATGTCTCATGCCTTTCCATTTCCTTAGCCATTGCCTTTGCCAATTTCCTTTAGCCATAATAACAGAAATGAACACTCGCTAGGATGTTTTTCCCGACATTCAGCTTGGAATATGTGTCCCGTCAACTGCGGTCTTAATTTTTTTTTACATGTATTTTTTCCAGGGTTGCTACAGAACCCACCCCCTTTGGGGAACACCGTCCTTAGTGTTCAATGATACCTATAACCATAAATACTGCTGCAAAAAAAACATATTGCCAATGGAGCTCTATATCATAGCTCGTTGCAATATTTACAATGACCATCTGCTAAAGAATGGTAATCATATCATTTACTGGAGCTTTATAACACAACTCATTATGTTATTTACAATAACAACCACATATACTTAAGCACATTTTCTTCAAATAGCAAGTAACCATACTGTCTATGGAGCTTTATAAATCCGGATCGGTACAGTATTTACAATAATATACATATATACGCATTTGCTGAACTAGCAAATAGAAGGATATGTTGCCTGTATCAATCAACAAGGGAATCCATAGGCTCATACCTCCACCTTCAAGGTAATACCATGATTCACTTCCTTCCCAATAAGTCCATAAGATTCCCTCGGGATGGAATGCTTGAGATGGATTCCTCGGGCCCCATCTCAGGCATTCCATCCCTTGGCAAGGCTTCCTAGCATTGGAAGATACAAAAACCAAGCATATATCTACCTCAAAACTATCATACTGGTCATAGCATGCTCATTGAAATCAGTGGACACTATTGGGTACCAGTTTCCCACAATGGCCCTGCTGCTGAAATGCTTTACCAGCATATTGATGCCTATTTCAATTCTTTTTTTGACGTTGCTAGTTCTTGCAGTCAGTTTCAACCATCCAACCAAGAATTTCCATGCTTTATTGTACCAAGAACATAATTTCCATTAGATTCAAAACAAATTGAAATAAATTCAAATCATACCTCATTGGTAGCTCGTCAACAATGTACACTTGCAATTCTGTTTACTTCATGTCACATAAGTCAAACCATTTGTTTGATCAAATCATCATGTATAAACATATCACATCCAGTTAGCTCAAAATGAAACCATCATAAATTAAAATCATGAATCGCATGAAATCATCATAAGCCATAATCATAAATCACATGTAACCATCATAAGTTAGAATCACATATCACACGCATAACAAGACTGAAATAAAATATTGATATTTATCCTTCATCGGTTTGTACTTCTACCTTTGCTCTTTCTATACACACATCAGATCATTTGCCACACCCGAAAATCACACAGTGCCCTTGCTTCTCCTTACTCATGTACACATACACACAGTGTACATCACAACACATACATTCACACAAGACGTACAACACCACACAACTCATACACCCACATCTTGCACACAACATAACACATAGACCTACACTCGGTGTACAATACAACACAATACATATACATATACAGAGTACAATACAACCAATACACATGTCACGGTACCACGACTATACCATGCACATACATAGTACCACATGCCCTCAACACAACATGTATGACATGCACACACTACCACATGTATACCAATACCATATGCACAACATGTACACAGTACCACCTGTACACAACACTACCTACACAACATGTGCGCAGCATCACATGTACACGTCACCACATTCACAATGTGTACACAATTCCAAATGTACATTGCACCACCTGTACAATGTGTACATAATACCACACGTAAAAAACACCAAATGCATGACATGTACATAGCACCACATGGATGACATGTACACAACCCCACATCTACATAGCACCACATGAACGACATGTACACGACACCACCTGCACACAACACCACATGCACACATCACCACATGTACAAGCATGCATACAACACCATATGTACAACACACACACAACACCATATGTACATAGCACTGCATACTCAACATTTACATAGCACAATATGTACACATCACCGCATTTCCAACATGTGCACATCACCATATGCACACAACATCACATATCCAACATGCACACAGTATGATATGTACACAACACCACATATCCAACATGTAAATAGCACCATCTATACCTAGCAGTGCATTTGCAATATACACACAACACCATAAATACAACAAACATACAACATCACATGTACACAATACTACATATGCAACATTATACATCACCATAGGTACAATCACTAAATATAAAACATGCACAACATATACACAACAGTACTATTGCACATCCATAGACCACACACTGACCCCACAAGCCACCTTTATTATCTTTTCCTTCCACTATCCATGCTTATCCTAGCATGTCGCAGATCCTACTTCTTTCATTCTGATGATGCATCCATTAACATTACCTGCCCATAACATAAACATATACATAGTACAATCATATAATATCAGTTCATGTCCACATGATACTGACGTCATATATTTGTCAAATTTACTCTTCCCACTTGATTCCTCGTAATACCAGGAACCTCTTCATGCCATTCACCTGCATAAGAAATCATTCCTCCACAAGAATTATCCTTGAAAACCTTATCAGAAAGTGACATCGATACATACATATATATAATCATTAGCATAAAACAATCATGATATTGTTAGACAACGACATACATATATACCATCAACATAAAACCATCAATATCCATGACAACCTTGTCAATCAATGACATATATACATATATACATATATACACATCAACATAAAGAAATCATGATCTCATCAGATAGCGACATACATACATGCATATATACATATATAGACATCATCATAACTATGATAAAAATATTATTACCAGATATCATAAGGTCTAGGTTGAGAGAACTTCCTTTATTCGTGCACAACATGCACAACGTTGAGCCCAATAGTTCCAAACCTAGCCAAGGCATCTTACGCCTCAAATATATTTACCTTACCCTTTCAGTTACCTTTCTCATGTATGTATTGCCATTGTCCATTTACCATAATGGACCCAACCAATCTAACCGACTGTCGTAGTCTTACCTTCCGATGCGCTTACTCATGCACTGAGCTTCATTTGTGTCTTACATTACCTGTTGGGTACCACATAACTCTCCTTGAGCTCCATTAATTTCCTCTTTCCCCAACCAATTTCAAATACTCTCAAAACATAAAAGTCAAGAACAAAAGCAAACAAGAAAGATACCATGATAAACCAAAATAAATATGTCACCACAAAAAAATGGCATATCTATGCACTAAACATAAACAATACTGCAAACCAAGCACAAAAAATCACAAGAGACCAAAAGCACAAGACTACTAACAAGCAGCATGACTCAATCCACATAGTTCCCAACACTTCCAAAGGAAAGCTCAGCATGAGCCTCCTTCAAGATTTCATGGAAATCTCTTTTAATGTAATCCCCTCCATCATCATGCCATAAACGCATTGTCAGCATATAAATAAATATAACAATATACGTGTTATCTTACCTTTTTGTGTTAATCACGCTACCTTGTAACTAAACGCACACATGTTAGTCACATGTTCCAAATATCAAGACAACATATCTATCAATTCAGAATCAAAATGTATCAAGACTAAAAACCATGTCCTAATAAACAAACAACTCACATTCATTAGTTGCAATACATAATGCTACAACTATCACCTACTTACACTCAAGCATATATCGGCTATCTCAGCACATATGTGTTAGCACAACCATATTAAAGTAAGATCATTCATTCATGCAATCTTACAGACACAGATACTCATATCATGCAGTTAATCGAAAATTCAAACAAATTTCAAACACACAATGTTAAATAAATCAACTAGATGATGTAATAGACACCAAATAGACAACATAATCAAACATTTAAGTACAAAGTAGACGACATAAGCAAGCTCATACCTTAATGTATCTTAGGGGAGGATATCTTGTCTGCACAATCAATCTATATTAGCATGATATAAATTCACATCACATCAACTCAAACATAAATAAGGTCATTATATCCATAACAGTAACTAGCTAACATGTTCATATTATAAACTCATAAACAATTTCCATTCATGCATACAATCACATATGAACAGTCAGTCCAAACATAATACAATACACTATCATAATTCGGTCGAATCATGCCTAAATGTCATAATCCTAACTGTTAACACTGGAAAATCATATAGAAGAAGGTGACATTAATTAATGTCAAGCCAAAGGATTTATAGGGTTGGAAGACATTAGAGGATAAGAAAAGTATTTAAAAAACTAAAAGGTTTAAGTAAAATCAAATTTGAACTAGTCTTAAATGCTAATTGCGCGCATTATCCTTCGAGAAGAGCACTTTCTGCACACCTTTTGGCCCGATAAAAATGCATTCCTAAGAGTGGTGAAATGTCACTATCTAGGACCACATAAATCAAAGGACAAGTCACTCCTTACTTGAAGCCGCCTAAGGACATCCACCAACGCCTCCTTAGACACTATGTGAGCACACAATGGAATATTTGGAGCACACAAAGGAATCATACCTCTCCCTTGGGTCACCATCCACAATGTACCAAGGGAGGGAAGGAGGATTTGAAATCCCCTATATAAATCCAACATGAGATGAAGAATTGGTGATCACATTGTTATGTTGGCCAGAATTTCCCAAGAAATACCAGCAGTGTGTGACTCGGAGCCGCAGACAGAGGCAACTCACTTGTTGGCCATCCAAAAAGCTCAGTCCACACAGTAGAGAGAGAGGGAGACTGCACCAAGGCAAGCTTGGGATAATCACATCCTTGCATCGAGACCTAGAACCATTGTCTAGGGGCCCTTTGGCAAGAGGGTAAAGTATTCTTCTCCTTACTACCAGCGCTCAATAAGAGGGGCCTAGAGCCACCGTTCGCATTATTGTGTCGTTTGACTCCTTCAGAGATTATGTTTATTTATGTTTAGTTTTAGTTTATTTTTTAGATTACAATTGCATGCTTATTCTGATATATAGTATGCTCATTTACTCCACTTTTTTCTGTCGGTTACCAATAGTTTAAAGGGGTAAACTACACCCCTTTAACTGGTGTGATTTCCTACATACGTGCACCAAACACACCGCAACAGTATTGGCGACTCCACTAACGTGTTATTACCAAGTTTATGTGGTTGTGCCTTCTTTTGAAGGAGACCTCTGTCTATGTTGTGGAGTGAATTTGATATTCCTTTGATCTCTCTTGTAGTCCCTAGGTTCACCCTGAGTGACAAACTGAAGAAGAGCAGCTCCTAAATTTTTTTACTTGCAGGAATTTGTGGGCGTTTCACCCTCAAAGATGCACAGGGCGCGTGTTCAGTGCTGACCCGCCCGCAAAAAGTGAACATCTTTCAGCCTTTTGTGTGCAATTTATAGAATGAGAAATTTCTCCCTAAATTCTGTCTTTTTCATCTTGTAAGGTGCTTGGCAGCCCCTAATGCATCTGCCAGCACTAGCTGTGGTACCCCGCAGCTTGTTAAAACTCACTTTTAGCTGCTTTTTGTGGGCTTAGTGTTAGTTTTACTTCAAGTTGATTTTTGCAAAATATTCACATAGTTTAAGTAGGGGGCAAAGTAACTTGCATTCCGAGAAATTTATGTTTTTCGAATTTTGGTACTTACACCTAGATAACTAGTCCAAGCAAGTGGCCCAAGACAAGCATGCATAGCTAGTTTTCTTTATTCTAGTGTAAAAGTTTTTTAGTTTAGTTCAATTTTTACATTAGGAATTGCAGGACTAGGATTGAATTGTTTATATAAGAGCAAGTAATCTATGCTACCTTTGCACCCTCCGGTGATCCTAGGTAAGCTTATGAACACTCCATATTCACAATTTGCCATCTCCCTATAGTTATTCATATAGATTAATTTGGAAAATTTGAAAGCGGCCCATTATCCACACATGTTTTCCATTTGAGCCAGGAACAATACTACATAGTTTAAATAGGGGATTTTGTAAATGATCAACGATATCCACACGTTCAAACTATGTGTTTTTCCACCTTATGCTCACACACACTCACCCACTAAGTGAATCAAAAACACCTAAAACTAACTTAACCAAACTCACTAAATTCTCCCCACAGGGGCCACAAAATAATTTATAGCTTAAGTTAGGATCAGGGGGGTAGGCATCCACTAAGCCACTTTGATCATAATTCATATTGAAACATAGAAGTTGTGTATTTAGGGATCTTAAAATCCACCTATCAGCCCACGGAAAAGAAAACTCGAGCACGGCAGAGACACGTTTTAGAGGGATTAGGCTTACGCGCAGTGCATGTGGTATCAGTTGGGGCTACCTGACCCGGCTGATACTCGATACTGTTCGCTGACTACCAAGAAGCCCAAGACTCAAACACTCACATGGGATGGTGCTTCTTAGTGGCCAAAAACTAGGGCAACCTTTACCCTATAGGTGACGGTGTACGCAAGCGCCAAAGCCTCTACCCTTACCTTGGTGGATTCTCTTCAGCTAACTAGGGGCGTCGCCAGCTCTTACGGGACGTTGTGCCAGCACTCGCAAGAAATATTCTCAAGGCCCAGTTACTTTTGAGTGTGTGAGGATGCATAGGTCTTCTAGGATTTTTAGTATCATATGCAAACGAAAAAAAACCAAATTTTTTTATTGCTTGATCACATAGATTAATTTAAAGGGAAATCTATTTTATTTTTCACTTTGTTTTATGTATGTGACAAGAATTTTTCTTTCATCATAGACTATATCCTCTCAAAGTTTTCCAAAATCTGGGCAACACCTGACAAGTCCCAATGGAACCTCGTCGATCCAGGCGTCTTTTGGACATCCCCCCATTACCAGGAGGGGTTCCAGGTCTTTCGCCATTCAGGAATCAAAGACAGAATATTGCCATGGTCATTGGTTCGTTCTTTATTGGGGTAACCATTATTGGGAACCCTAGCCAGTGTCCCAACACCACACCACATACCACTCCTCCCACAACCCCTAGGGGGTGGAGGAGTGTGTCCCATTCGAGAAGCCATATGAATACATAGCAGGGTATGTCACAGACTAACCCTCGTTCTAACCAAAAATTTGTGTCTTCACACATTGCAATGGCATCAACCTCTCAGTCACCTTTCATAGCTTCGTTGAATCTACCCGATTTACCTAAGCTAACGAATGACCCCATCGCACACGATCCTACATGGCCTCTCATGCCCACGAAGCTCCCTTTAGATATACCAAAGTTCAAAGACAAGCAAGCGGAAGACCCAGGTAATCATGTCATGACCTTTCACCTATGGTTATCATCGAACAGTATCATTGACGACACTATTCGACTGAGGTTATTTCAACGTACTCTCACTGGAGTGGTCGTGACATGGTACGCGGAGAAACCCTCAGCTTCACATGGAACCTTTAGCACCCTTGCTACTGCGTTCCTAACATATTTTCAGTTACCCATTCACCATGATTCCAGAATGGAATTACTGACTAATTTAGACAAACCCCTGCCATCCACATCTTGGACCATCTCCATGAATGGAGGCAGTGTCGCAATTTATGTAAAGCTAAACTCGACGAACGGGTTCTATTAGATTTGTTCTTGAAAACTATTACAGTGGATATTTCAAAGGATGTGGCACAATAGAATCCCACATCTAAAGAGGATGCAATCAGCAAAGCCCAGAAGCTTGAGCTGATTTATACACAGTCAAGATACGCCCCGTGCCTAAAAAATTATCAAGAAGTGCTAGGCGCATTGAACTCTGTAGATGGGCTAATTGGGTCAATGACCCAGGGTTACCTAGGCAGTAGCAGTCAAAACCCTGATTACACATATAGTTCTACCAAGAACATGCATCAACCTGGTTTTCAAAGTCATCATATGCCTCAGCAAAATTTGACTAATAGAGCACAAGCGTATCATCAGGGAGGACCTTATCCTCTGGCTCAGGGGAATCAATACGTAGAAATAAAAACTGAGGGAAGAACTCCCCTCCAACAGTCAGGTGTAAACCCGAGACTGCATTACGCTCAGTCCCCAGCACATGACCCACCTATGCAAAACAATGCACAGGTGAACTTTGTGCATCCATCCCAAAACCAACCACACCAATATAACCAGTAGAACTACTCTCCTAACGTGGTAAAAAAAAAATCCAAAAACAAGCCAAAAGGGAACCCTGGACAGGGGGGTAGCAACCAGCAACGCCCACCATGATCCCAGGCTGGAGGTAACTCCAACCAGAATCATAACCAAGAGCCAAGCAATGCCCAATGACAGAGCAAAAGGCCACCTCTTCGAACAAACCATTCATGTTCGATATGTGGTGAGTACGGGCACTATACTCACCACTGTCCCGATCTCCCTGAGCTAAAAATGCTACAGAGTAACCAAGGAAAAGGAGGATCTTCCCAGCAAATAGCCATGATACAAGAACCTTTCCCCAACCAAGGTACAGTAAGCACTCACCAGCAAAATACAAACGATTCCAAAAAAAGTAGCCATGAAATCTACATGACTGGAGAAGAGATGTTTTTCCAAACACAGAATTGCAACTATGAAACCCCACTAGACACCAATACGTCAGGGGCAAGTACCAGTGCACCAAATACACCTTTGACCATTTCAAAGGTGCCTATAGAACCATTTCCAAAGATGGAAAAGGGTCCTAATAGGTGAGTAGGAAACTACTCCAAAGCATCCCATAATTATAGCATCGTGGACGATTTAGCACAATGCCCCGCTGCTATGTGAGCTTTGGAAGTTTTGCAGTCATGCCCAAAACAACGGAAAGCTCTACTTTCTGCATTAGGCACTATTGACCCTACCGATACGCACCTAACGGCTTTTTACTTAGACAAAGCCACCCCCCAACTTCCTTCCATGGTTGCCTTCTAGATACCAATGTCGGTGCAGAATATCACTATCCACTGATGTGTCATAGACGAGGGTTCATCCACATGCATCATGTCCAAAAAAATTTGGCAGAAGTTAGGTTCTCCTGAACTAAAACCCTCAGTCATCACGCTTTAAACATACGACAATCGTCCCTCAACCCCCATCAGTCTCTACCAAAATGTTTCAGTCTGCTTAGCCGGAAAGATGGTCCACATAGACATTGAAGTCTTGGATGCTCACTTGGATTACAATATACTCCTCGGATGGAGTTATATGTACGCCATGTCTGCCATAGCCTCCTCCATCTTCCACATTATGATGTTCCCCCACGAGGACCTCATCATCACCGTAGACCAGCTGACACACAGTGAGAAGTGTCCCCTAACCAACATGGATGTAGTTATACCCTATGTAGATACAATCTCAGATGGTCTTTCATGATACCAAGAATATGGCCCTGGCCAATTCAAATCTTCGTCTGTTCTAGGGTCATTCCTAGGAGATCCTCCCATTATCCCTAAGGCATCACCCGATGTCACAGGAGCCTCAGTGTTCATGATGTCCACATCAAGCGCTGAGGCTATTCAAGACATGAACTCACGCAGTAACAACACCGAGGTATCGGCCATGGAAACCTCTCTAGCCTACACCAGCTCCCAAACCCCTTTCCTCTACCCCCCAGCTGGCTTCGTCTCCTAGTAGGTTTTTGCAACACTAGTATTACCCAACATATCATTGGCATTCCCAATTTGGTGCCTTATTCCCCCTTCCAGAACAATATCCACCCACATTACTGCCACAAGGTTGAAGCCCCTCAGTCCCGAGGAGACCTCACCCGCCCAAGAAATGGCTGAGACCACCCCTGCAAAGGAAGTTCCCTTTGCAAAATCGGTGATCACCACTAGGAAAACCGAGAAGAGAGGAAAGAGGTGGTGACCCCCGCCATTCAACGGGAATCACCCATCTGCACCATATGTGATGTAATCGTTCATCCTACCCATATATGTCTGGAGCTAGATGAATTAAAACCACTACTTGGCTCCGAAACAGACATCTCGACGTCGTGTTCCCATAAAAAGGAACCTACCACAAAAGGTAAAGGCAAAGTGTTGCCTACCAATCATGCATGTGCTCTCTGCAACAACTATGGGCACTATACCAACCATTGTCTAGATATTCTATGATATAGAGATGCCTTACATGCCATCGAGCGATCCTATCAAGAGGATCCCTCCACCCAGGCATCCAGAAATGAACCTGTACCATCCTATACGTGCAAGAAGAACAAAGGGTTGTAGAAGGACCCCCAGCTATGCCCATTATATTTTGTACGCTATCCGATGAATGTGGTCACTTCCTCGAAAAGTGTGCAGACCTGCAGCTCATCCATAGATGGTATCTAATAGAAAGGGTTTACTACGTTGGACTGCGAGCAGCGCAATTCACATGTCCATTATGCACCGACAATCACCTTTTGGAGGATTTTCACGACATACCTTGATTCCGTCTAGCCCTCGCTAGCCTTCGCTTAGCGATAGTCTGCCTTTCCCAAGAAGATGACATGGATGTCGAGTCCACAGGCATCTCCATGACCCAAGCAGATGAGATGAGTGCATCCATCATGTTCTTGACGGCTGAAGAACGGCCCACCAGGAAACCCCTACTTACCCCTAACGACTCTTCACAGGGACGACCAGCATGTACGTTATGCAAAAAGACAGACCATGCAGTCACCCATTGCCCTAATTTAGCAGCCTTTCTGCATTGGTTCCCCATCAGACCTCAAACTGAACTCGATGGAACCTTCATATCAAGGATATTATGCCTTATATTTTAGGTCAATAATTATGAGCAACACTCTACTTATGCCTCCCAAATTTGTCCCACCATCAACATGATTAATACCATAGAGAAGAGATAGGACGAAATCCTAGAATGGCATGAAAATTACGTCACTGGGTCAATGTCCCCACCCCTGCAATGGTGTATCAGGCAAGATAAGACAACACACCAACAAAGTGTAACCCTAGCCAAGCCTTGGATAACATGCGGCCTATGTGATCTGAACGATCACTGGGTGAACCAATGCAGAGAACTAAAGCCTCTTGCAAATAGTTTTCGCATAGTCTCTTCTCTCCCTCAAAAAATTCTCTCAAACCAAGAGAATATCATGCGTACTTATTGTTGAATTTGTTCACACTTTCACCATATGTTTAAGTGTGTACATCTCCCCAAGCTGAGAGTGGCATGAGCTACATTGAGTCTACACTCCACCAAAGAGGTAGACACACCTAAGCCAACAACATGAAAATGGAAGCAGAAGAAAAACTCTCCTACACCATACCCTTTCCAAACATCCACATAAAGAATAACGAGTAGCATAGACTCTCACACTATCTACTCCGTTGGCTCAATGATATCGTGCACCATCTGCACTGGCCAAAATCACACACCAGCATCATGCCCACTAATGGAAACATTCAAGCACCTTTGTGGCAGGCACAATTTCCACCTACCGGAAATCGACCTTCCTAGCGAGGAACCCAACCTTGTGTTCATACAGAATCCCATTACAAATATTCTTAGCCAGTCGAACACTGATGACACAATCCACCACATACGATTTGTATCATCGCATACCAAAGATAAGATTACTGCCTCCCCCTCGTCCCAGGATTTCCACCTTAGTCCTGTCGCAAAAGATAAATGTACCTTGCGCTTTTGCATTGATTTCTGCGAGATCCCAAATTTGCATGCCACCACTGAACTCCTCAATGACACCCACCCTCTAGAGCAGCGCCTAGTACAACTAGAGCTTGTCGATGAAAATCGACAACATTCACTACAACACAATGAGGCCCACAAGAAAAGGGTAAAAGCACCATTTGACCACCACATCACCCCTCGCTCATTCACTGAGGGAGAATTAGTCCTCCGCTATGATGTCGCAAAAGAGGCTGTAGGGCCAGGAAAGTTTGAAACCTTGTGGAAATGACTCTACATCATTAAAAATTGCCTTTGACAGGGGGCATACATCTTGACAGAACCGGACAGGACCTACCTCAGTAACCCCATCAATGGCCTTTACCTTAAGAAATTCTACCCATAAGGGCCAAGTTGGCCCTTCCCCTAGAGTGAAAGTACACAAAAACCCAACCACTCAAAATTTTTGACCCAAAGACTTATTAAAAAGTGCTCAAAGAATCACCATGGATTACCAAAACGAACCCTACTTCAGATCTGCTGATGGAGCATCAATATGGTCTCAAAATTTCGTCGCAGCTGCCTGAGTCATTTACCGCCCTGACCGATCACCACTGTGTTCAAACGATGTGTGTATTGGTTCAACAACAAAAAATCAGGTAGAATATAACGCCATCATTGGACTTATGTGCGACACCCTCCATCAAGGCATACGCCATATGCATGTCTACCTCGATTCCCAGTTAGTCGTATCACAACTCAACCAAACATTTGAGACAAGAGATACACATCTATTTAGAAAATATTTGCGTGCCAAAATATTAAGCAGACAATTTGACTATATCACATTTACACATATACCAAGGAATCAAAACCAAACATATGATCGCATAGCGAACAATATCCTAAACTGGAATTCATCTCAAATAAACCATCATGCATAAAACCAAAGAATCCATCAACATAAAAAAATACATAAACCGAAGCAGGTGATACATCATGTAGAGCCACAAAAAATATCTCTTATATATATATCAAAATGTGTATATCTGAGTACAAAAAATAGTGTCGCAGGCACAATTGGCAACCCAAAGATACAAAAGTCGCCAAAAATAAGGGAAGCATCCTCATAACAGGTGCTTTCCCAGTGTACAAAACTACTCTAGGGAGGTTCCCCCTTAAGGGGGGCACCTGGACTCACCACTACTCCCGGTACCACCACCGAAGCTACCGTCGCAACTGCAATCACCACCCTATGTAGAGTGGGCCGATAATCCCTCTCACGGGAAATCACTATCTCTAACCAAACCTCCTCGAAGTCATCCATGAAACCTCGAGCAGGCATCCCCTTGGTCAAGCAGTCCACTCGACCCTGGAAGTCCTCAAGCGCAGAAACCTGAGCTGTCAGTTCTGCAATGCGAGCCTCTGCTGCATCAAAACAAGCTCCCTCGGCCACAACCTCTCCAGCCACCGAGCTTCTACCCTCCCCAGAAGGGCCAGCACCACCAGTAGGACCACC
Organism: Pinus albicaulis; assembly: GCA_034641835.2. Lineage (NCBI taxonomy): Eukaryota > Viridiplantae > Streptophyta > Pinopsida > Pinales > Pinaceae > Pinus > Pinus albicaulis. Next base: position 1,160,177,643 of record CM076583.1, on the reverse strand, counting down.
TAACACCACCACCTGGTCCAACTACATCACCTCCTCCGTGACCACCCCGAGGTCGTCGTGGAGGATCATGGCCCACTAGTCGAGCCACGGGGCGGCCCACCTCACCAAACAAAACACATAAGTACATATATACTCAAACAAGTGCAGAAAACAAATAAAACATACCTGCAGGCCCCCAAACATAACCAAAAGAGAGACCCATGTATGGGTCGCCATGGAAGTCCATTCCCACATATGGGTATGGCAAGAACATCTGTGGGTTGGCCTCAAACCAAGCATGTGTCATGGCATTCCAATAATGCCCCACCATGCCCCCACTACCTTGCAGCATCACTGGAGCCCACCTCCTCATATGTCGCTCCCGTGGCCCCCCAATAGGCACCGCCACTACTGGCCTCAGTAGCACCACCATTTCATACATTATGCTACACAGGATGCTGGCGTACGCAAATGACTTAGATCCATGTTGGACCTTGTTCAACTGCGACACCATCCCATCAAAACAAAAGCGGACGAAGTTGAAAAAAATTCCCGAACCTCAGCTGGTGCAAAAATCCAACCTGCGGGCCAGACACCCGATGCAGAGCAAACGACCCCGCAAGTCATACGATCACTACCAGAGCACACCGCTCTGCCACATATGTAATTGATGCAATTTGATGCAGCCCTCCATAAGAGGCACCCCATCGCAATGACGCCTCCGAAATCTGTCCAATTCCACTCTCCTTGTAGGGAGGGGATACCTCAGCACCTCACCCTGAGGCAATAACCTGGTGAAAAAATATATATTTGTCTCAGGATGGATGATCAGGTTCGTACCATGCAACACGAAGAAACTCATTCTAAGAAAACTTCAGAAGGCCCCATAGTGCCAAATGACAATGCACCCCAACATCAGTGGCTAAAGCAGTTCGGATCTCCGGCCAGTCTCGCTCCCTCCATACTAATCTGTCATCAACACAGGTACCCATCAGTACAGAGGAAAAACAAAAAAAGAGGCAAAAAACCAAAGAATTTTTTCACCTCGGCCTTTGCGCTCCTGTCCCTCAGACAGGCGCGCTTAGCGCGTGCCTATATTTTTTACAAGCGCGCCTAAGGTGTGCTAAAATTGGGGAACAGAGAACCCTCGCGCGCCTGTCCCTCAAAATTGCGCGCAAAGAAGGCCCTCTTTTTCCCAGACCGCGCAATCTAGGGAAAAAGTCCCCCAGAATTCGTACAAACCCAGTCTATATGGACCATGGCACCATAAAACTGTAAAAATTAAAATGCATGATGTTATGGAAGTTACTTGGGCATAGTATCGCTAGTCCCTGGTACACGGGTTGACCGCAATGGCAAGAAATGCTACACAAACACGTCTGACCTCTCAAAACTCAACAAGTACAAATGAATTGAATTAGGGCCATATTCACCTATTAACTTCCCTTTTCAAAAACTTCGAAGCGCCATAACGAGAGATCAAAAGGTCCATTTTTCGAACCATAAGTTGCACCGTAATTAGCACTCCATGATGAACAGAAGCAATGCTACACATTTGCATTCCAAAACAAATAGTTTTTTAGCACCGGCAGGTATGCCCACTCTAATATTCCTTTTAAAAAGCTCATGACTTTCAATAATATTTGATGAAAAGAAGATGATTTCACTTGAGGTAGTTATTTTTGCACGAAAAGCCCGCAAACCATCCACAACGTTATCTCTTGAAAGTTCTAGAGGAGGTATCATTCTACCCCCAGCATGATAGAGTCCTAGAAAACTCTACATATCCTAACATCATTTCTCCATCAGAAACAAACCATAGGGTCCTCATATCCGATCATGTTTATCATCACCTCACCTTGCACATGATAAACATCTGCGTTGGTCGGTAGAGCCTCCCCTCCATGGCCCCCGTCACCACAGTAGACCATATATCACAACATAAGTGATGTCATGGTCGTACCACTTTAGTCCGAGAAGCACCTCTACCCATCCATCCATCATGCATAAGGTCAAGTTTACCATACAAACTGAAACCCCCTTCTCCGACAACCCAATTTTACAAGCAAATCAAAGGCACACCACTGCGCCTCGCATTTTTCCCACCATACCTCCACCAACATAATCCCATCTGTGACACTTGTTTCATCCGCTTCCTCAACACCGCACATGAGACAAACCATTAGGACCCCCACCCTTAGTAAAACACCTTCCTCATGCCATCAGTGAGCGAGCACTTTTCATGTTTTGGGGTACCCGTCTCTATGTTTTGTACAAACCAAACCCTATTATTTTATTATTTTGGTAAAAGTACAAAGACTGCAAACAGTTCACTTCATCCCCTCACCCTCACATTTCATATTTTCTCCCATGTCAGTATTCCCTGAACACCCTTGGTTCGTAGTATGTTACCCCCCACGCACAAAACATCATGACATTCATAGCTGGTTTAAACGCAACCTGGAAGTCCTATCGACTCCAGATATTTTCCCCTTCTGAAATAACTATGACTATCACCAAGCTGCTTAAGTATACTCCAACCTCGGGCCATTGAATCCCCATCATTAGTTTTCAATCACCCCTCGCCAACATTCCTATGTTAAACCCACCACATCTAGGTCCCCGATCCCTTATATTGGCGACCCCTCTTTCGGTTGAGGCTTCCTTTTTGTCGACTTCAAAACCTATATTCCAAAAATGAAGTGGTACCTTGGATCACCCCTCTCCATGCAAAGGGGCATCCTCGGGTGGCACCGTGGGAGACATCATTGTCCACAGATGTCATCGACCCTCCTAACATTCGACTACGACCAAATATTTCATGTCAAGATGGTATCGTACCTCACAACCATTGCACTTTGATCAGATTCGTCGAAGACCCGTGCCTCCATAAGCGTCTCTCTCAAAAATTCTTACATGGGAAGGTCCCAGCCAGCACCTATGCGTACATTGCACAGTTATATTCCATACCAATTTTACGCATATGGGTACCACATTCCACCTATCGGAAAATAAAAAAATCCCTCGCAGGTGTCAGCAGTTGTCGTCAATAACCGTCAGCATCACTACCATAGTAGTGACGCAGAGAGAAAATATATTTGTCAATTTTGTTTAACTAGCCATAACATCACGAGCATGGGACATGCCTGCCTCGTTGAAATTTTGTATATGTATTGTAAATTGTATTTTCTTGCAAGGATCCCTTAGACTTTCTCATTCTTGGAAACGTTGCAGGGTGTGTTCAATCCCAGGGCTTCACGTAGGTCTCTCTCTCTCTCTGTATGCATGATACAGAAAAGAAACTATAATGTATTTCGGCTATACGGTCCTCCCCAGACCTCACACATTAGGAGGCAACTGTTAACGCTGGAAAATTGTATATCAAAAGATGACATCAATTAATTTCAAGCCAAAGGATTTATAAGGCTAGAAGACATTACAGGATCCAGAAAGTATTTAAAAATATCAAAGGTTTAAGGAAAATCAAATTTGAACTAGTCTTAAATGTTGATTGCACGCATTATACTTCAAGAAGAGTGCCTTCTGCGTGCCTTTTGGCCCGATAAGTGCGCATTCCTGAGAGTGGAGAAATTTCATTATCCAAGACCACATAAAGTAAAGGACAAGTCACTCCTTACTTGAAGTCGCCTAAGAACAGCCACCAATGCCTCCTTAGACACTATGTGAGCACACAATGGAATATTTTGAGCACATAAAGGAATCATACCTCTCCCTTGGGTCACCATCCACAATGTACAAAGGGAGGAAAGGAGGATTTGAAATCTCCTATATAAATCCACCATGAGATGAATAATTGGTGATCACATTGTTATGCTAGCCATAATTTCCCAAGCAATACTAGCAATGTGTGACCCAGAGCTGCAGACAGAGGGGACTCACTTGTTGGCCATCCAACAACCTCAGTCCACACAGTAGAGAGAGAGGGAAACTGCATCGAGGAAATCTTGGGATAATCACATCCTTGCATCGGGACCCAGAACCATTGGCTAGGGGGCCTTTGGCAAGAGGGTAAAGTATTCTTCTCCTTACTATCAGCGCTCAATAATAGGGTCCTAGAGCCACTGTTCAAATTATTGTGTCGTTTGACTTGTTCAGAGCTTCTTTTTATTTATGTTTAGTTTTAGTTTAGTTTTTAGATTACATTTGCATGCTCATTCCTATATATAGTATGCTCATTTACTCCACTTCTTTCTACCTGTTACCAATAGATTAAAGGGGTAAACCACACCCCTTTAACTGGTGTGATTTCATACATACGTGCACCAAACACACCACAACACTAACCATCAACATAGCCAATCCAAATTATCATAGTACATATAACATCGAGATGTTAATGAAATAACCCTAATCATCAAGCCACTAGCATGTAACAACAAGAAGTTATATATCATGCTCATCAACATGTAACCTAATCATCAAGCTAACTATCATACAACAAATATAAGTTAACCTATAACATGCTCATCAATAAAATATAGGTTTTCTAACATAAAACAACAATAGCAATGCATACCACCACAGGTTTCTATCATTCATGACTATCCGACACATGTACATATAACCGCACAAATCAACTAGAATCTATAATGTATGTAACCATAACATCAATAGAATGAAAGGAGTACTTGTAACCATAATTCATATAAGAATCCTTAACCTACATACCTACATGCCCAACATCCAAACCTATATGATGACATGCTCTTGCATCGAGGTCCAATGTTGCAAAATCACTTTGATGGTATGCATCTCCTACTCTATCGTAACCAACACATTATCATCATAACATACCAATATCATCATGATGACCTAATTGCATACAATGACCTTATGCACAAAAACCTTCACCAAACCAATGCAAACTTGACCATATGCACCCACCTGACATGTATAACCAATCATTAATGACCAATGCAAGTCTCACATATAACATCACATAATCAAGCTTGCACGGACAACACACAAGCATGAAAAATTTGTGACCTAGCATAAACAAGAAATGCATACACAACATGTAGCAACATGTAAGAAAGTGTGCATGGACAATACATAAGCAAGAACAACACATAACCATCCATACACTCATGACAAAATTTTGACAACAACACCATCAACCCTTCCATGGTGACACCACTGCCACCATGACCAATACAATGCAGAAGAAACAAACACATACAACATAGCATGAGAAACACATAAGAAACCAACATAACACATGATAAACACACTACCCATCCATTCTGAATACTGAGAGTTGAGCCATGCTCTGATACCACTCTATAACACCCTCTTCCCACATCTACCCAAGTAACCAACCAACTAGGGTAAACATGTGACGAGAGGGTACTAATATGAGATTCAAACTCCTAGATGAATTTGAGGAAGTGGAACCGATGGAAACATGACACACCGACCTTACACTGCATCATTGACATCCCCAAGAGGTAACCCAACCTTATAGGGCCCTGTTCACTGTGGGGGAATTGATTTTTAACCCTTTTTAGCCTTATACATGAGCATATAAGGGCAGGGGAGTGGCTAGAAACCTATAGCCACAGGCTTGCCTGCAAGTCCAGGATTTGTGCCATATTTTTAGCCCCTGAGCCCAGGTAACTACCCATAACTTCTTTTAACTTTAGGAGATGAAAATAACATTAAAAAAAATACATGGAAGCAATCACATCATCAAGAACTTATCTAAACATTGCCCAACCATGACAGGAATTTCATCAAACATGTCACAAAAATTGCATCTCTAGGTATAAATAGAATATTTAAACAAATGGGTCTCTTGAAAACCTGAGAATAGGTAACAATCATTGCTCCCCTACATCATAAGCTACAATACATTCTATTTGACCATAGATACATTATGTATTCATTTACGGGTAAAAAATCGATAAATTCATACATCATCATTAATCAAATACATGCTTATAACCATCATAATAACAACAGAAATACGATGGATAAAATAAAAAATAAATCCATACATAGACCAATACATTTTCATATTGAATACCAGAGGAATGATCTCTTAATTACTGAATGTAAAAAACAACTAGAGATGGGACTTCCACATTCCACCCGACCATAGATTGGTTGAGCCAAGTCTCACTTCAGTCAATCACCCCCATGCCATATTCCAAGCATGAATTTGGGACTTTATAAAACACATCAATCAACACAAAAACAGGGCTCTAGAGACCAAATCGTCTCAACCCCAAAACCAATGATTCCACCTCACGGTCAGACATCACTAACCATCACGGATTGGTCTCCACCCAAGATGCTCCAGGACTCCAGAGTGTTTGTTCCAACCAAGACTCCAGGACTAGTAACTCAACCCCAGTTGTTCCCAATCTCCAGAGAATTTTTCTAGCCAAGGCTCCAGGACTAGTAACTCAACCCACCTAGGGCTTCGGATCATTTTTCCAACCAAGGATCCAGGACTAGTAACTCAACCCAATAGTTGTTCGTCGGGCTCCAGAGAATTTGTCCAACCAAGGCTCCAGGAACTAATAACTTAGCCCAATAGCTAAAGGAATCATGAGAACCAACCAGAAACAATCAATAGAATAAACCCACAAAACTGTGGCTATCCAAGAAATGGAAAGGATGGGAAAATCTAGATGCATACACCATGCATGCCAAAACTAGTGAGGAAAACATACATGAAACTCGGTACCTACACTCAGAACATGTTGTAGATGTTGATCTTGATGTCATCTTGTACTTTCCTGCTCTTCCTTTGCCTTCTTGCTCCAAATCACCAAGTGCCCACACTTTCCAAGAGTGCTCCAAAAAAAATCTAAGTATCCAAGAGTATGAAAGAGAGAGAGAGACTAATGAGAGAGCTCCAAAAATGCACTAACAAATGCTTACCAACTGGCCCTCAGAATCCCTTTTATTAATGAGGCCTCTATTTTCTTCATTTTCCATAATTTTACTTTATTTTCCTCCTCACATGCAACTTGTCACCTTTCACCTTCCTTTTCTCCTAATTTCCATTATTTTTATAAATAAATGTCAATTAATGTCTCATGCCTTTCCAAAGTCTTAGCCATTGCCTTTTCTAGTTTCCCTTAGCCATAATAACCGAAATGAACACTCACTAGGATGTTTTTCTCGACATTCATCTTGGAATATGTGTCCCTTCAACCGTGGTCTTAATTTATTTGTTTTTACATAGATTTTTACTCAGGGTTGTTATAGTGATACCCAAACTGAAGAAATAGTTTTGTTTCATAATTGACTGAACGACGCCCCAATTAACAAACCCACAGAACTCTAGATATGTAAACCAGATAGGTCTAATCAAAACCCTAAAGATATACCAAATCTCGAAAGACGGAACTCCCCTCCACTTCAATACCATACTAAAATATGACCTGGATACCAACATCCAAACACAAGAACTTGACATGGATAAGAAATACATCTGAATTCTCTATCCAATATGGGTGAAATTGAGTTTATGAACACCAGTTCAAACACGGGACTGAGCTTTCTAGCATGCAAATAAAGAAAGGAGAACATCGACCCCACCTACTATCTAGAATGGAGAAAAATAAAAATAGGACTACAACCTCAGAAGCAGGCCCAAGTTTTGCAGCATGCACACAAAAGACTAAGGAATGAGACTAGGTGAAGGAGGTTGAGGATTTATCCTCACCTGCACTCCCTCGTTAAATATATATCTGCCACCCTCCTGCATTTATAACAACAGGAATTCAGGTGTAAAAACAAACTTCCCTTTCCTGTATGTTGTCATGCCATGGCCAGAACAGAACAAAGTTATGACAACACGTCTTCCAAAGAAGTGCCATTCCCTCCATCGTTCACACCCCCATCGCGGAGGTAGAAAATCATCATTAGTTAAGTAGTATGGTGCTTTAATGCAACAATTTTAATTGTGTGTGTGCCTCGGATTTGACCTTAGGTTGAGAGAATACAAATGGTTCATAGTTAAAGTCAATAAATAGTTCATTATTTTGTGCTTTTAACTATAACCATTATTTTGATTGTATGACTGATCATTCCTTTGAATCTCTTAGAAATACATTATACAATTGATGGATGTATCCTTATGAAGAAGTCATAATTAAAAACCTCCTTGTTCATAAAAATATGAATCTTGCTCATGCATGAACATGCTTTCACAAAAGACATTTTTAAACATATTTGATTAATTTTTATAATCAATTTATTAGAGTAAATCTACTTTAAAATCATGAAAATAATTATAAATTTATATATTGAACTTTAAAATAAGTAAAAATTTCCTTCAACTAAAGTGGCCTAGATGATAGTAGTTTTCAATATTAATCTTACAAATTTTAATGATAACAAATTTTAATTTAAATAATGAAAACAATTTTAAATCAAATTTGAATATTTTTAAAATTAATTTGTTGCATTAAGCCATAAAAAATGGTTGAAAATTTTTATATTAATATAAAAAGTAGAATTTTTTTTTTTGTGAGTTGGCCTAATTTATATTATATGAAAATGTGAACAAGCATAAGTGTGTAAGTTCTACCAAAATGGAAATCAAACCTTACCCAAAGGTCCAACCAGATAATCAAAAAATGCAAGAAAGATCTAAAAATGTATCTTAACAAAGCCAATTGCGAAATATAGATATCTAAGGTACCATCCAAACTAGTGAACGTTAAGTTAATACGGAGCATAACTAGAGACATGCAAGAAAGAAATAAAAAGAAAAGACAATTCAAGAGGGCATGTGAGGAGGGCATAACTAAGGGGAGGCCTCTTATCATTTTCCTTTGTAGGGTTCTAATCCTTTAGCTCATCCTCTATGAATATAGGGTTAGAGCTAGTTACTTTGGAGGTCGATATATTCAGAAGCTACACAATCTCCTCCTATTTCTTGGATCCTTCACCATATACTTCGAAGATGAGCCCAAAGACCACTAGACAAAGAATACTTAATTTAGCCTCTAATATTTAAATATTGTTAACATATTCAAGTTCCTATAATTTATTCTTTTATAGAGCAATGGATATTGGTGTTTTAACCAACCAGTAAAACTCCATTGCTCTAAACACCTTAGTATCATTTGACTATGAAAACCTAGTATCATCAACCCATCCTTGGAACTCTACCATGATTTGTTAGGTTGAGGTGTGTTGATGTCTTTAATTAACTAAATTAACTAAATTTTTAACCTTAGCATAAATTTTGGGAGAAGTGGATTATTGAAAGCACTGCATAGCTTGTCCAGCATATCTCTTGGCACTCACGCCCTAAGGGCACAAATAGGTGCACTTAAAACAGTGCATGTGACCCCTTTTTTTTGGGTGCCTCTCATTTTGCTAGACCCAATGGTCTTCTCATGAGACATGAGTGTAGTGGACCTTGTGATATGTAAATATTGACACAACCACTAGATTCAAACCCTAGAGAGGTTTTTCCCTTCCACAAGAACCCATGGCTTCATGAGACAGAGGAGGTGGCACTAGTTCCCCTTATACACAATACCTATACGCCAACCACCCTCACACCTAACAAAAAGATAGAACACCTAAAACAAAAAGCATGCATGTGGTAACAAGCTTCAACAACCCATGGAACAATATATATAAGGACCAAAGATACTGTTGGTGTCCCGTGTTTTGATGGTTTGGAAAATCAAAAGACAAGGCAACATCAGAACCAATCTTTAGAGTTACAGGATCTAGTCCTCCTGTTCTCAGAGAGGGATCTCTCAAATGTTTGTTTGCAAAGGTTTATCTTTGTGTGCTTAGAGTATTGGTTTTAGACTAGTTATTAAGTGCAGGTATTTTGTTTGTTTGGTTGGGTTGAATTGAGACAGCAGAACATAAAAGGTCTAGGAAAGATATATAGGACAGTAAAATATCTGTTTTCATTGGGCAATGGAGCCAAAAAGAGGTCATAACATACTTATCAAAGGATATGGGATATCAAAGGGCAAATCTAACTTGGCCACAGGATCCTTTTGTTTTTGGAATGGAATGAACATTAATGATTTGGAAAGAGAGTTTTAATTCTCAACAAAGGGAATTTGAAAGAATAATTTGAAACAATAAAGAGTTCTTTGATAGACAGGGCTACCCATAAATTCTACAAATCACTGATTTCAAAAAAAAATTCAAAGTAAAATCTAAGATTCAGGGAACTCCCTATTTCCTCAAAGATTTTATTCTAAAGGACTTTAGAAAACATATAAGATTTACTGATAATTGCAGTCATAGAAGAGGGAACACCTAATACATCTATGATCATGATTATAACGACCTTTAAGCCAACTGTTTAAGTGAGGACAAAGGGCAAGATCAAAACAGACCTCTTTGATTCACTGTAAGGAAAGAAATTCAAAGGGAGACTTCAATAACAGTTTTTAAGTGGTAACAGACAAGCAGGGAGAACCATAAATCATGCTGAAACCAATTGTTCAAACTATTAAGGAAATAAACAAGCATGAAGACTAAAGGGAAAGATTAAAGCCTCTTGAATACTTCAGCAGAAGAAAACATAAAACAATGAAGGATGAACAGGTCTAAGGTGCTGCCAGGAGTCATTTCTTAGCCTATTATTTTCTATCCTACTGTAGTAAGAAATTTATGGAACATAATGGAAACAGGAAAAAACATGAAATAGTTCAGAATACTTCACCAACAGCCAAGCTCATGAATCCAATGATAGAGCCTTCTCAGGAAAAAACATGCAACAACATCATCAAGATCTCCAAGACTTCAATTTGTTCTTCAACTTCAAAGGACTATGTATTGATTTCAGAGAGTTTCAATATTACAGCTTGTGATCAATAACAGCTAACAACCAACCAACAACTTCTCATCTTCTACAGAAGTATTTATAGAAGGATGAGGAGGTGAGATCTGATAAAAGATATCCTAAGGTAATTAATACAGATTTAGGACTTCTTGGCCTTTTGAGGGGCTCGATGAAGAATTTTACAGGTGTTTCTCTGTATTAACTGTTTTACAATTAATATCAAAGCTCGATGGGAGCCTTGTTAACTTTTAGGCTCTGCATAATGTGGAGTAATTCTGCAGATATTTGTTGCATTAGTTTCCTGCGGCAGAATTAACTTCTTGGCAGCGCTGGAGGCAGATATTTCTTTAAGCAATAAATTCGGCCTCTGTTTGAAAGGTTTGAGGCAACAGGTGGCTATGTGGTAGCTGAGGAATCAATTCGCCTTAGAATGCAGCGGTGGCGGTATTTTCTACCTGTCAAACACTTATAATTTCTCCTGACTGTGTTTTAACTCTGGAAATTAGGCTTTTGATAAGCATTCTTAGCCGTAATTCCCATATCTGTCTTCAATCTTCTGTTCTTCTGTGCTGTGTCTTCTAAACTGATACTTTTTTAAATTGCATTTAAAATGCAGTGTATTGTCAATATGCAGAGCCATGCAGGGATTTTAAATGCATCAATGCCCCATAGAGCATCGACTAACAATGAAAATAGAGCCCGACGGAATGGTTCCCTTTAATAGCCCAAAACGCAGGAAACGTCTTTCCCAGCCTTTGGCCTTTCTCTTCAAATAAAATGGGAAACTATTTAAAAGACCTGCAAAACACAAAAATAATTAAGAAATTCTGCGTCTTTGGATTAAACTGCTTCAGAAGGTGGAAGATAGCATAGCCATTGGATTTGGACACGTGGACAGTCCAGATTTAATCGGGGAATCGCAATCGGCGGGAGGAGGAAAAGGGTGCGAAGGAAAAACTTCGATGTGATTGCACGATCGGGAGGGCAGAAGTGATTAAGCGATGGCCTTTGGATCACGGAAGGCGGAGAGGAGATCAACGATGGATAACCAATCGGGGATCGGCAATCGGGGTGAACAAATAAACGCACTCGATAAAAAGTTACGATGCGATGAAAAACCCCGATGTGATTTAGCACTGGCCGTTTGATCGGCTTACAATCAACGATGGAAATTGATTTTTAGAATGAATCGGTGGAAACCCTTATAATATACCAAAACCCAAAATTTTTAATATAAACAAAGGTTTAATGGATCGGGGTGGAAATAAAATATATATCAAGGATAGGCGCCCGCTTGCGGGGCTTTCGGATATATGGAACGCAAAGGGCCCGGGGCTTAGTACATCAAAGGCCAATCGCAATCGAAACTGTGGGCCTGGTCTTTCTGATCAACCCATTGTGAATTCTCCGATCGCGATTGCACGATCGGGTCTTTTTAATCTACCCATTTTTCATATTAAAACATGTGACTTTGGCTTTTGGTTAATAACTGCGAGAAAGTGGGTTTTGGGTTTTACAAAGGAAAAAGAGGATCAGGCATGAAAATTCCGGGTCAGGCCCACAAAATATATATAAAAAATTATGCGATCGGGAGTTTTATAATACAAAAGGCTGATCGCATCGGGAGTTTTGTAACACACAAAACTCTTGCACCTTGAAAGTTTCCGATGTGATTAGCACTGAAAGGTTTTGGCGTTTGGTTTTAACGCATGGGCATGTGGGGGGAAGTGGTTAAGACTTAGCCCAAAGGGCTTAGGTCCAAAAATAAAAACTTGTATTTTTCACGAATTTTTCAGATTTTTTCCAAGGAATCGGGGGTTTCGGAATAGTTAAAAAATGAGTTTTTAACTATGGAAAAGTGATTTTCATAAAATGGAAGAAGAGGATTTATGAAAACAAGGGAGTTTTGATGGAGAAAAAGGGGAGAAAATGAAGGTTTGAGAAGGGGGGAAATGATGGTCTTTCAACAGTCTTTCACTTGGAATCAACAGAATTTCTGAGTATAAAAATGGGAACAGCAATGAGGATTTTGGACATAGGCATGAGGCCTTTTAAGGAGTCTTCAAGAGCCAACAATTTTTAGTAATAAAATTTATTATTTGGAGACTCAAAAAGTCTTAGCCACCTTTTGGTATAACAAAATATTATAGGTGGCTAACAAATACCAAGATTTAAACCAAAGAAACTAAATAGAAACAAAGCAGAGGAATGAGACCAAAGTTAATACATGAAGCCAACATAATAATGGAGTGGATCCAACTAAAATAAGCTCACTCCTTCCCTTGTATGATGTCAACAATACTTATTATCCCATATCCAACCGGAATCATAATCGACCATGGCTTTGGCATCATCAGTGCTTGTGAGGGTCAAATTTCCATTAGTTATATGTCTCCTCAACATCAACTCACATAAACCTACCCCGTTTACCACACTCCTGGTCATGATCATCATGGTCATGTCTTCCATGCATTAGGCCTTACCCTAAGATTTCCATGAGGTCAAACCAGTCTTCATAACCCTCCCGAACACCCAATCCATGGAATAACAAAATACTTTAAAATAAAGTGATTTAAACAATATTAATTGCTAACATTAATTTCACAGATAACGACAACATATTACATTTAAGTCATGAAAACAATTGTAAATCGAATTAAATTAATCTTTTAAACCATTTTTTTTTGTTAAATCATTAAAATAATTTTAAATTATTATATTTATAAATAAAATAGTTTGATTCAATTTTTAAATCACTTTGTTTTATCAAATATTTTATTAAATCATGAAAAAAAAAACAAAAAAATTTATATAAAATATAAAAGGATATTAAAAAGACATTCAAATGTTAATGATAATCTTACAAATAATAAATCATATTATAATTAAAAATTAAATTTGATTGTTTTTTAAAACCAAATTGTTTTCTTTAATCTTTTATTAAATCATGAAAATAATTCTAATTTTTATGTTAGATATAAAAAGAAATAACAAAAGACCTATATTATAATAATAGTTGTTAATATTTTCCCATATGGGGTGATAAGGGGTGAGTAGGGTGGTGAGTGGGGGGAGCTTGTCATCACTTCAGGTAATGAATGGGGTCTATGTGCACATCTACCCCTCATTCGTTAACATGTACATGTTACTAGCCTGCCTTGCTCAAGATATGATGGTCATTACCTCTATTGTTTTTATCCCTATGTGTGTCAATAGCTCGATATTAGCATGTTTTTTATATTGGATGGTACTTGGATCTTTCCTAATTCAACTTCTAATGGAGACTTCCTCCCTATGGTTGTTATCCTCCTACTATAAAGTATTCCCAGACTCCTTTCCTTTCCTCAAGGATTTTTCAATAGGAGAGATCAATTATTTACTTCCCATATTGGAGTTACATGACTATCTTTATCATAGGTTATTAGTTGAGTCTTTTAATTCCATATTCTCCTTATGTGGCCTTCATTATTTCCCTTGGCTCCATCCTCTTCAGCCTCTTGCCTCCTCCTCTCCCCCCTGGTTTCATCTCCTCCTCCTTGTTGCAACAATGACAAAACATAAAGTGCATTTTTGTAGAGGTAGTGGTGGTTAGGATTCATAGGGGGGCTGACACACATGTTTTAGAGAAGAATCCTTAGCTTTATTATTCCACGACTAGATTTCTCAAGATATCCCACAAGAACTCAGGGTTATCGAACAAGAGGAAGTGACTTAGTAGCATGACTATCACTTAGATTCAAAAGTCCCTACCAAAGTGGAGGCTCGGGATCTAAACATTAGGCAAACTCTAGGCTACCAAAAATAGTATCCACATACAATTGATTTGCATTGGAAAATGAAATTCCTCCTAGGAAAATTTCCTCTCAAGAGAGATTATGTTAGTGATGAGATACTATTGATGTTGGATGATATGCAGTTGTAGCTAAAGTCTTTAAATAAAAAATTAGAATGCGTTGAGGTGGGCTTAATACTAAGTTCATGTTGACAGTGCTGGAAATACGTCAACCAGGGGGTCTCCCTGATGTGAAGTCCCAATTAATCCTCACATCGTTTGTAGTAGGAGCCCCATCCGGAGTATCGGCCCGACTGTCGTATATTTTTGTATGTTTTCCTTGGCTACAAAGTTTATCACAAGAGAGTAATACACAAGTATTTTAGGACCAGCAAGTGAGTATGCCTTGCGAAATGTTTAGCTGCAGAAAGAATCAAGGTCCTTCTACCAAAAGAGGAGAGAAAAGTGGGCCCTTTAGAAACAAGTAATAATAATAATGTAGAAAAGGCACACGAGCACATACATAAGAATGGATTTTTTATCAACTAGTGAAATAGTTCACAAGGAAGTAACTATTTTTAAATAAAATACAACACATTTTTAGCAAGATCAATACCAAAGCCAGTGAAATAGTTAAATTTCCTTAATACATATGAGAAACAACATACATTGAAAACATTTAAATAACAATCCTACAATATCCACGACATATGCCTGAAAGTGTGTCGACTCAACAAGCTTCTAAATTAAGTAAAATTTACAATATACATCAAGACAGCGAACACTAATAACCCCAATAGTGGAGCATTAGAGCAGTCACTTGCTCCTCCAAAAAAAATATCTTCCTCTCTAATGTCTAGTAGGAGGATTCAAGGTGAAAATGCCTTTTCATGTATAATTAGGATGTATATATAAAAAATGGGATGATCATTCACCTCCCATGTGACTCTTGTACTATCATCAAGGTTGTTTGACCTTTCGACTCCCACATGAATTTTCACATTACATGGGTGACTCTTGGACTTCCACTTCACATTACATTTTCCAATATAGAATTTACATAACCCATGAATTATGTGGCACATGATGACTCGTGATAGAACATGAAATGACACTGATACCATGGACTACATGATGATGTGGCAGTGCCAAGTTGTCCTACTTGCTGCTTCTTTCTTTTTGTCCTCAATAAGAGATATATCCAATACTTCATCTTCATCAGATATATGCTTTGTTCTTCATATCCACACTCCAAAGGGTTGTGAACCGGATGGGGTATTCATGTTGTCCTGATCTTCCATATTCTATTATAGTCCAATGTTCCTTCGTCTTCTTTCTTGATGATCATCTTATCTCCTCATTTCCTTACGCGTCTTCTAGCATGTCCTCCTTCTCCGTATCCTTCTTTATCATATTTCTATAACATGCTATGGTATCTGCATCTTCAATCCAATCATGAAAATATGACATCAGTCTGATAAACCCCTAGTCTAAGATGTTGCATGATGATCCAATAACTGAGATGGAACCGGGTGGCGGGTTGAGGGAGAGACTCAATGATTGTGCAATTGCATAGCTCAATAATTCAATGGTCAGGCTTGATCCTTGAGACTGCACAATGTTTATTTCAGGCTTGGACTGAGAAAAAATATTGTGTAGTTGGGGAGCTCAACAAGCCAGCCTAAGGGCTTGAGCACTGATTTTTCCCACTTCGTAGTTCTGGAAAGGAGCGGATCCCAGGTGATTACACAATTGCATAGTTCAAGAGCTCATGGTTGAGGCTTGAGTCTTGAGAGTGTGAATTGCACATTACTGACTGGGTAGGAGACAAGGACTGTGCAGTTTTGGATCTTAGGGGCTAGGTTTCAGCACTGAGATCGCGAAATGTGTAGTACTCGAAGGATAGGAGTCCAGGTGATTGCACAATTGCATAGTTGAGGAGCTCAATACTGACACATGAGGATTGACTTTGTGCAATGCATAGTGTTGGCTTCACTAGAGAGAAATATTGTGCACTTCTGGGACTCAAGGTTGGGCTTGAGCACTGAGATTGTGAAATGTGCAGTTTTAGGAGGTAGAGATTGTGCATTGCATAGTTCCAAGAGCCAACATTGTTTCCCTAGGACTGATACTACGTAGTGCGCAGTTCAAGAGGGTTGGATGAGGTTGAGTCGCCTAATCAATATTTTTTTCAATTTTGACTAAGTGTTGGATCAGTGAGAGGAACTTGAATAAAAGAAAGACTTGAACATAATAACACACTTGGTTCACTTTACGACACAACACATAACACTCATAACACATGAACAATCATACTTTCCTCAATGCAACAACTTTGTGACAGCCCATTCCAAGTGCAACAATAAAGATACACTTTGCGATGATAAAGATGACACTTGTTTTGACAATGCATGAAACTTTGGAAATGAGTGTGAAACATGTCTACATAATAATCACAACTCATTATCACAATTATTTCCCCTTGAAACAAACCAAAACCCCATTTTTCAAGATAAGAGATAATTCTCACGCTAAAAGACAACACTTTCTATATGAAAATAAAAAGTGTGAACGACACTTGTGATATGAAAATGACGGTGAAAACAACACATGCCAGGGTGATGATAATATGAAAATGACACTAATTAAAGGGAAATCAAGTGAAAGAAGAATTTTTAAACATGAGAACAACATTTCCAATGGTGAAAGTGCGCAAAAGCAACAGTTGGAGAAACTCACCAAAATAGAAGTACGATCGCAAACAAAGTGAGGGACTATTGATGTCAGTATCCAGTGACAGTTGAAATGGTTTGTACATTGCACAAGCATAGTCTTGATGGACCGTGCTATGCTTGTTCAAGATTTCGTATAAAAAAATCTCTCATGAACTTGTTGCGGACTGGGCATGTGTGAGCAAGTGACTTTGACACTTCCAATCCAAGAAGGCAAATCAAAATCATCAACTGACAAATAAGTGACTACGGAATTATTGATCACAGGATCCATAATAGGCTTCAAAATTTGAGTGTAGGAAAAAATTTGGAGGGTGTTTGTCGCAACGACAACACTTGGTGACACACTCATAGAACTCCAGCTTCTTTTCCTTGGTCAATTATTTTGTGCAGGGTCTAGTTCTTCATGGAGTATTGATTCATCATTCAGATTACTATGGATTCCCCACTTACCCCTTGCATAAAAATAATTCCCTCCATTCCTTTACTCTGTTAAACACAAACATAAGATCAGTGATCACACAATGTTTTGAATCAGGATAGGGTAATGAATTTCTCGAGCTTTATATTTTTAGAGTATAGTTTTTCATCTTTGGCATTGCTCCACTGCTAGAGGGCTTGGACAGTTACCCATTGGAGTCACTTCAAGGACACAAACATTTCTCTTCTTCCAACAAGTCTGGAAATTGCCCCGAAGGAGTTTCTTTCTTCACCCTTCTGCGCAGGAATATTTTCTCTTCTTTCACCTTTGTTTATTTATTTTATATAGCATTGTGCATTAGAACTTATTTATTTCATGGGCATAATATGGATCCCAAATTATTGAGAGCATGAGAATTTTTCCCTTCAAAGAAACATATGTAAGACCTATGATATTGGTTTTCTCGTTTAGATTTTCCCCTTGTCCTTTGCTACTTGATTGGATCATTTTGAAAATACTGAAACATAAAACCCGAGTGTAGATATGAGGTTTCTAGAATAGACATGGATATCATGGTTCGACACGAGGATTTCCTATCACAAGGATCGTGTTTTCCATCAGAACATCATCGACCAAAAGTGTAACCAAGACAAGGAATAAGGACAGAGATTTATCCAAATGTTGCAGTGTCACAAAATCCTTTTCTATTTTGCCACATCGTCTTTCGAGCTTAAATAGGACACCCTTCATGTAAAGTCTTATTGACAGAACAAAAGGAAAATACATAACATGGCAACAAAGAAAAACCAAAGCACAAGAAAAAGGGGGCTAAACCAAAACATGATTCAAAACAAAAGTAATAAAAGACAAGAATGACAAAAGAGAACAAGTGTGGGATGAGTGTTGGGGAGGGAAAACTAGAATGCAGCTAGTCCTACTCGTAACCTAAACAGGTAGAAGGTCAGGGTCACATATAATGAAATTTCCAATGAAGTCACCATAGTTTCTCCCGACTTGCATACACAAAGATATGAATAATTAAAACTGACATAAATCATTGTACAATAGAAAAGATAAGAGTTTGCACAAAAATTTGAAGGCCTTTCTTGTGAGAAAAAAGATAGGCCACTACTTATAACCACTTCACATTATTACCTTTTCGATGAAAACCATCATTCAACACCTCAAAAGCTTCTTGAAAATGTGTCTTCATATACACCTAAATCCTTAGAAAACATGAGGAAAGATCAAAACTTGTTATTTGCGTCAGATCTTTCCAGGTAATATTGTTCCAATCCTTCAGCGAATTGATCGAAAATTCATGACAAACCTTCTTAAAAACCCCGAAATTTTTGAAAAAATAAATTTTCAACTAGAGGCAGGGGATTATGATGATAATATTGAAAGGGAAAATATATTTGGTTATATTTAGCATACATGTCGAGAAAATGAGGATTTTGCATAACCATCAGCAAGTGCGGAAGTTCCTCAATGGCTTGAGAAGTACCAATATAGTGAAATGTTAAACCATAAATATCAAAGCATGTTAAAAAAATGTTATTTGATGTGCTTATGGGAAAATATTAAGTTGGATGATAGTCATCAAAGACAAAATCATAATCAGATGTGTCGATTAAAGCATCAGATTCCCAATTTGTAATTAACAATGGTGAATCAATTTGAACAGTTTCACAAATGCTTTACATAATAGAATCATATTCCTCGCATGATAAGTGTCATAGATCATTTTCTTATAACTGGTTAAATACTACACTAACATCGTAATCATTGAAAGAAGTAAAAATGAACGTTAGTACAGTAAACACATGAGACTATTCAGGGTAAAAGTAATGAAGAATAATTTGATTCGTCAAATAGTCCATGCATTCACTACCGCTCAAGAGGATTTCAGGTGCAATGAAAAAAAAATATTAGCATCGGAATATTCACAATAAGGATCAAGAACTTATTGTTTTCAAAAGGATGTGGAAAGTATGATTCCTTTGGCCAAAGATAATCTTTAGAATGATAAACTTCATAGCTCCATTATTCTATGAGAGATACACATTCCAAACCCAAGTTTGATACCAGAGATTAGCATTAAGATGAATCAACTGAAGAATATTCATGAATCTTATTCGAAATAAAATATTGAAAGCTCGAAAGGTTACATCTACAATACCAAACATATTTCAACAAGGAATTTACATCTAGTGAAACTACACAAAGAGAAATATTTTGTGAGAGAAACTAGATCTGAATTAGTTCGGTGGTCTTACCAGTCCTGAAATATACATCAATTGAAGTTGAAGTGCCTCAACTCCCTGACAAGTCCTGGAACTTTCAAGGATTCTAAAATTTCATTTTGAAGATTGAGCTAAATCATGCATGGTGTCAGGATAGTTTATTTCACTGAATTCAATGAGATCACTATCAATCGGATGGAAGCCATCTATGTCACTGATTTGATCGGATTTTATAACTTTGAAAAATAGATTAATCAATTTGAAAAATTATTCTGATCGTAAATATAAATATGTATGAATCAGATAAATTTCATGGGCAAGCTGATTTGGAGAGTTGTATTCATGCAAGACAAGATATGATATGGGATAGAAAGGATACTCAATGATTTGACTGTTTTCATTTTCATCATGGGTAATCTCACTTCCTTGTGTCAATTGAGAAGAAAACTCATCATATGAATAACTTGAATAACATGGAGTATCTTCGTCACAAGTAGATACATCCCAAACAATAGAGCACAAGGGATAGTGAGATGAAGAGGAAGTTTCGATAAGAATATTTTCCTTGATTGAATCAAATTCTAGATCTAAATTAAAATCTTCTTGAGAAACTGAAAGATCTGCTGATGCACTGGGAATTCGTCATCACATACATCAATAGAATCATCATCATCTGGATGATTGTTTCCCAAGACTGCGGATCTCAACAATATTATTTCATTATATTCAATACCGAGATTAAAAAATTTGATATCAACTAAGAATGAGGAAACATCATCTTCACACTAAGGATTTGGAAAAATATTGAAAGAATCATCACCTTCCTAATCATCTTCTTATGTAATGTGACTACCTTCAACATAATCGCAATTTGGACCACTAGCTTGAAAATTAAGATTGTGTGAAAAATTAGCTGACGGAACGGATTGATCAAGTAGATCATGGTACAAAGAGTCATGGAATGTAGATGATAGAGGATAACATAAATCCAAAACATATTTTGAGACTAAAGTTATGAACAATAACATCTTCTTGTAGAATGGAGGATTTACTCTTCACCCTAGGCTTCATGAGCCATTCTAGGATTTCCTCCATTGAATCTGAATCATGAAAAATGAAAGGAGGATGAGAAGACAAATTAGGAATTTGGTGTGCTAATTTCCAACTTCATTATCATCGCACGAAGACACCCTCATCAAAACTGGAAACGGAGGAGGACAAGGAACAAAATTAGTAAATTCTTTCTCTAAAATTAGGGGTGTCTCTTGGTTTACAAGCGTTGGGGAAGAAGAGACATTGGGCAGTTTGGATTCACTGTACAAAGAGATATGAACACAATTCTCAAAATTTTGTTTCAAGAAATCCAAATGTGTATCTTCTTCGGGAAATTAATAAAAAAAGGTGAAGGAATCGATTAGAGAAATCCTCAATTGATTCATCGGCCTTCATTCTAACTTGATGGATTCTTTTATAAACATATCGGTAATCATGCCTATCGAATGTTGAATAAATATCCTCGATGAGATGGTTAAGAGAATGAATGGAGGCAGGTGGTAGAGTGTGACACCATCAGCTAACTTGACCTTCAAGGGTGAGGTAGAAAACAATACAAGCCACATATTCAAAATCAATTTCATAGTATTCACAGAACTTGAGGAAAAGAGATGCATGCTTGGAAATGGATGTATCACCCTCACCATCAAACTTGAGTTGAGACAAGTCATGAAGAAATTCATCAGGGATTGAAAACTAACCAGGGGATAGGTTAGAAAAGCACCCTGGGAGTATGAATTTTGGATGAGCCATTTACGAATAAGAGATTCAAAACAGACTCAACGGGCTAAGCTTGTCATATGTCCCTCCTTCTAGCGCCATTTTTGACGATGCTAGAAATCCGTCAATGTAACACCCACTTCCCACATCTACCCAAGAAACCAACCATTCGAGGTAAATATGTGACAAGAGGCTACTATAATGAGATTCAACCTCCTAGGTCACCTTAAGGAAGTGGAACCGAAGGAAACATAACATACATACCTTTTACAACAACAAAAAACACCCCCATGAGGTAACCCAATCATTCATGCCCCTTATCCCTGGGTCACAATGACATTTTGACTTCTTTGGGCCATAGCCGCACGCACAATCTTGCATGCTTGTGTCTAGGAGGCTATATTTGTAGGAATAACACTGCATGCCAGCGGTCAGGGCCACAAACACTCAGTTCTATACCAGCATCCCCAAGATTTGAGCCACCTTTTCAGGCCCAAAACCTAGCGCTTTGCCCATAACTTTATGAAAACTTTAGATGTGATAAATAACAACAGGACAATGATACAGGAGCATTCACATCAATAAGAACTCATCTGGACCCCTCCTATTCATGACAGGATTTTTTTCAAACATGCCACAAACATAAAAGCTACAAGTATAAACAACATAATAGAGAAAATGGGTTTCATACTCATCTGATAATTGCTAAGAAATATTGCTCCCCTACACCATTGGCTGCCATACAATCTATTTGACCATAGATACATTGTGCATTAATTTAGAAGTAAAAACATGGAGAGGGACATATATCATCACTATCAACATACATGTTTATAACCAGCATAATGACAACACAAATATAGTGGATACAAAGGCAATAAAATCCACATAATAATCAACACATCTATACATCAAATACCAAAGGAATGAGCTTCTCATTTATGGATATAAAAACCAACTGGGTATTGGACTACCACGTTCCACCCGACCATAGATTGGCTGAGCCAAATCTCTCTTCATCCAATCACCCCCGTGCCATATTCCAAGCATGAATGTGGGACTCATGACCAACCAAATTTTGAGATACAACAAGAAATTTTTGGCACCCATGATCCTAGTGACTTGAAGCATCTACACTAGGGTGGGGCCCACAGGCTATTTTTAGGTGCATGTCTATTTTTATTAACCCTTAATTTAGATGGATATTAAACTGTAATCTATTATCAATGTGGAGTTTAAATATTTAACTGAAGTGGAAAATTCATTTAGCTAGTTAATTCTGAGTTAGAGGTTGGTTGGTGGGACATGCAGAGTAATTCTAGTTGTAACAGAGTTCGAAGTGCAGTGGTGCATGAGTTTGTGCAAGTTGTAAATAGTTTAACTCAGTTAAGTGAGTTAAACTTGGTTGTTCTAGTTGTAACTGAATATACAAGTAGTGATAGATCAAGTGAATTAAATATTAATTAATTCACATGTAGTGATCTCACATGCAACTAAATATTTACTAATATTAGTTGCATGCATGTCAGATCCAGTGGAGAACCAGTTGAGTTCTAGGGAAAGGGAAGTTGACTATCAGTTGTGACATTATCCGCTTGCACACATGCAAGTAAAAACACATTGGATGTGCCCATGATACTTGCACAGTCAAGGCAGGCAGGATTGCATCAATTCATGGATTGCATTCAGCAAGGATTGCGTAGTGAACATAGGCTGTCTGGAGACAGTAAATTGGCTAAGGAATTTGCCAATTTTTGTATGACAGTGTCAGACAATTAGCATATGTAATGAGGGATATTGTGATAAGAGTTTTGTATGTAATTGTTTCATGATCCATGATATAATATACAATAGAAGATAGTGGGGTTTTTAGCTATAAGCTTTCCCCGGGAAATTACCTGTGTTGTGTGTGATTGATCTTTCTTCATGTTCATGTGATTAGCGATTGTGTTTGTAATTCCACAAAATATTTGTAGAAGCGATTCAGTATTTAACTTTAGCACATTTTTAAATCGGGTGAATCCAAGATATACATGCTTTTTGTATAATTTCTACATGGTATCGGAGCACAGTAAATTGCAGAAGTGAAGCAAGAATTGAGTTTGTGACTAGATAGAATTCGAATTTGCATAAATACTTTCTTGGTGCTACAACTGATTCAAGATCGAAATGGATTTCAATGGCTTGAGGTTAGAGTATGCACTCAAGGGAAACTTGAACTACAATGCTTGGAAGGACAAGATGGAGGCAGTACTTGAAGATAATGGCTTGAAGGAATTTATTGACAATGATGTTCCTAATGTCGTTGTGATAGATGTTGCCAATCTTGATGCATGGCAAAAGAAATTGGCAAAGGCGAGGAGGGTCCTATTGGAGGGATTAAGAGATCACATTGTCTCAATCCTCCATTGGAAAGCCACATCATATGCTATGTGGAAGGCTTTGACAGATTTATTCGAAAGAAACAACAACCATAGGAAATTTGCACTCAAAGATAAACTCAAGAAGATCAAGATGGAAAAGGGTGACACCATTCCAAATTATCTCACGAATTTTTTCCAATGTCATGATAAAATGGCGAGTGTGGGAATAAAATCCACTAATGATGATTTGGTGAGTTTGGATCTCCTAGGAATTCCTAAGAGTTGGCACAGTTATGAAGACTCTTTCAACGTATGGGAATAATTTATAGATTGGGAACGATTGTGGTTGGATTTGGTGCAGGAGGAGTTCAGATGGAACACCAGAGATGCCTCTTCATCAAAGCATGATGATGAACAGGATTGTCCTTTGGCTTGCAAGGTGAAGAAAGGGAAGGGGAATAAATTCCATTCTAAATATGAGTCTAAAGGCAAGAAGTAGGACATGTCCAAAGTAAAGTGTTTTCACTGTCACAAACATGGGCATTTTTCTACTAATTGTCCACAAAAGAAGAAGAACAAGAAGATTGTTGGATCTACAGCTGGTGATTCCCTTGCCTCGCAATTCGAGCTTGACTTCTTCTTAATTTCATGCATGGTGTCAAGTGCATTGGGATCATTGTGGTATTTGGATAGTGGCGCTTCCTTTCACATGACAGGAGATAAGGAAATTTTCAGTCACTTGGGGGAGAAATATCTCCATATGCATACTGAGATGGGTGAATACAGACAATACAGTGATATCGGGATTGGTACCATTACCTTTCAGAGGGATTCAGGTAAACCATTTCAATTAAAATATGTAATGCATGTTCCAGGTGTGAGGAAAAATTTGGTCTCAGTCGCAATGTTGGAGGACAGAGGCTATGAATTTGTTTTTAGTGATGGAAAAGCTTTCCCGCAACATAAAACAACAGGTCAAGCCAAGAGGATAGGGATTCAAGTTAATAATATCTACAAGCTGGAGGTAGATGTTTGTGTTTTCATGATGTACAAGGCAAAAAAATTGGTGTGTTGGGATGAGGGAAAATTATGGCACAAGCGATTAGGCCATCTTCATCATGGAGCCTTGAAAGTCATGTAACAAATATCTACTGGACTTCCAATGGGAACACTTTCTCAATTAGATCAGTGCAAGGGTTGCACCATGGGGAAGTATGTAAATTCCACCTTTCATGAGAAGGAGAACCAAGCTTCGGGGATCCTTGACAGAGTTCACACAGACGTGTGTGGACCATTTGCGGTTGCTTCAACATCAAAACATAAGTACTATATAATATTTTTTGATGATTTTTCTTGTAAATGTTGGATCTTCTTCATGTAGAAGAAATATCAAACATTCTCTAAGTTATGTGAGTTTAAGGCATTGATGGAGAAAGAGTTGGGGAAGCAAGTGAAGGCTCTTAGGAGCGATAATGGTGGAGAATACATCTCTATTGAATTCAAGAACTTCTGCAGCAAAGAAGTAATTCGAAGAGAACTCATAGTGCCTCGTATCCCATAACAAAATGGGGTCGCGGAGAGGAAGAACAAAACGATCGTGGGTGCAACACGAACGATTTTGCATGATCAGGGCCTACCAATGCATTTGTGGGCAGAAGCATACAAAATTGTGGTTTATGTGCAAAACTGTTGTCCTCGTAGAGTACTTGGAATGAGCACACCTGAAGAGGCTTTCACTGGTAAGAAATCTAATGTTTCATACGTTAATATTTTTGGCTCATGTGTTTATGTGCATGTGACCAAGGACGCAAGGAAGAAGCTGGCGCCAACTGCCGAAGTTGGGATTTTTGTGGGGTACACAGAAACACCCCGTAATTATCGTTTTTATTTTCCAAACAACATAATGATTTTTATGTGATGGGATATAAAATTTGATGAGGGGAAAGCCATATGGTTGTCCCTTGAGAGGGAGCTGGACTTGCATGCAGAGGAGGAACTGTTGGTTCCCAAATATGAGTCTCAAGATGTGGATCAACCACATGAGGAGGTTCATGGAGTGGAAGAAGCCACTCATGCAGATCCATCCATCAGAAATGGTATAAGGAACACCACGGAAGCTGATAGGCTGAGACTTGATGTTAAACAGAATGTAGGAGCTCCTATTTCACAGCGCAGACAAATGCAGTCTCCTAACTGATTTATTGGATACATGGCTCTCATGAGCAAATGTATTGTGATTGAACCATATTCTTTTTTGGAAGAAGTGTAGCAGCCTACTTGGGTTGATGCAATGGTGGAGGAGTACGAATCCATTGTCAAAAACAGTGCATGGGAAATTGTCCCAAGACCGGTTGATAAATCAGTGGTAGGTTCAAGATGGTCCACAAGGTAAATCAAGCTGCTGATGGGAGTGTGGAGAAATGCAGGCCCATATATCTGGCCTGGGGCTTCTCACATATTGAGGGGATAGATTATGATGATACCTGTTGGGGTTCCCATGTTTTGGCAAGGTTGGCAATACCAAAAGATTAGACAATATCAAACCACTTTCAAACCCTAGGATCTAGCCCTCCTGGGTCCAGAGAGGGATCTCTCTATGATATGTCAAAGTTGTATGTCTTTAAAGCTCAAAGTTAAGGTGTTAGGCTAGTTATAAAGCTCGAAGTTTGTTTGTTTAATTTTATGTTTGGTTGCTGAGAATCAGGAAAGAAGGATTCAATATAAGACAAGGACGAGAAAAGAGGACTTTAGGAAAAGGAGAGATACTCCAGGGAACATTCAATACATTAGGCAATGGAGTCAGGAAAGGGTTTACTTGTTGTTCGATATGCAGGCTTTCAGTTGGGCTAGTCATCTAAAGAATTGGATCTTAAAGATGATAGTGTGGTAGGATAGGCAAGAGGGAAGGTGAGAGCAAGGAAACATTAAAGATTCAGGACACAAAGTTGAAGACCTGAGATCAGAGAGATACTTTGAACTCTCAATGCTTCGGCCTCCAGCTTGAGGGATCTTAGAAAAGGTTCGATTAATTGAAAAGGATCCTAGTGAGATAAAGACAGAGTTCTAGACCTCCCAGTGTTCCCAATTCATTCAATTAAACCTCAACAAGAACATCTGAAGCATGACCTCAATAATTCATACATCAGATAGCAGGCAATAACATCCACTACACTGGTTAAATTAGTTTAAATCAATCCTCAGATACACATAAAGCAGAAAAACATTAAAGGCAAGGAGAGCAGAAAAATAGGGTACCTAGCAAGGGTAAATCCTATGCCAAATTTCTGATGCAAGCCAGTAGAAATGTAATGAAATGAAATAAACACAAAGATAGAAAAAAATCACCAGCTGCTTTAGATCAGGATCCAAAGAAATGTGCTTGTCAAATTAAAAGCAACACCAGTCAAATACAACATTGCCAACAGCTTGAAAGTTCAGTCTGAATACATCTTCCTCAGCCTATCTTACAACTTTACACAGAGAACATGTCTCAAAGGAAACAACTTGCAATTCTATGATAATCTATCAGCAACCTTTACAATGAGTTTCCTCTAGATATTATAGCTGAAATATGAGCAAAAAAGGTAGGTGAGACAATAAATGAAGCATTAATCTCAGAAAAGAAAGAGGGTCGAAGCCCATTCAGTTTTAAACTCTGTGCATTTATCTCTGGCATGTCTTGGACGAAAAATCGATCTTCTTCAGGCTTCCATTTACTCCAGTATGGCTCTGATGCCCTCTGGTTTGCAGTACTCCATAGTACCTTTGGTGAATAAGAAAAAGGTAAATAAATGAATGAATAGTCCGCAATACTTTTGAAACAAATGCTCTAATAGCTTGGGACTGTGGTCAAGGTTGGATGTTCTTCAGGAACACGGTAAATAGAGGAAACAATATGTGCGCTTTTTCCTTTCATAGGTAGGGATGTTCTGTTGATGTAGCTACCCCGATGGCCTAGTTTTCTATGTGCTGGGCCTTCTGAGAGGTCCATGATGTCTTTGATCTAGAACACTGCCTTGAAATACTTGGATTAAGGCTCAAAATCTTTCATTACGGGCCTTAACACTCTATTTTCTCCACTGATACTCTTTGCGGCTTCCACGATTGCCTTTGACTGTGAAAACGACGCTTTAATGGCTCTGGGGAAGTTTTAACAGGGTTTCACCCTACTCCTTTAATGAAAGTCTTGTCGGCATACCTTCCCAAGCCCTTCTCCATAATTTCAGTTCTTGAAAGTGGTCCTTTCCTGAGTTTTAATCATGGCAGTTTTTCACCGCCTGATAACCCTGCAAAACACGAAAACCTATTATGAAATCCATGCATGGAGGTGGTGGATGTAGGGGATTCAAGAGGATGGAGGAGCGGCAGTGATAAAATGGTGAAGCAATGGTGAAAAATGCGTAAATGCGGCGTAAACTGTGACCTATAGGGTTATGGTGGAGAAATTTGCGTGGACCGTTAGATCATGGTCTGGTGACGAAGATCGACGGCGGAGATTAATCCGTGGAATGGTGTATGAAGTTGGGTGGAACGGATATGAAACATTAAACTTTAATGCATATCACTAAAGTTTGGATATAGGCGTAAATACAAAGAAATGGATTGAAATGC
The DNA here is from genome assembly GCA_034641835.2 of Pinus albicaulis. Lineage (NCBI taxonomy): Eukaryota > Viridiplantae > Streptophyta > Pinopsida > Pinales > Pinaceae > Pinus > Pinus albicaulis. Next base: position 1,160,148,942 of record CM076583.1, on the reverse strand, counting down.
AATGAAAATGATCGTATGCAGTGGGAACCAGCATGGGTGGAGGGAGATTCATTTTGGACCATTGATCTCGGATCAATGGACGGATGAGATTGGATCGGGGAATCGCAATCACAAAGGGTGAAGAGTGGTAGCGTTTGGGAATCACGATTGCGATTAGAGCGATGATGCGATTATGCGATGGTCGTTGGATCAACAAGGAGATTGACGGTGGAGATCTAATCGGAGGGGCGAAAGGGAAAGAGTGACGGGACGCGATGCGATAAGATCTAGGCCATTGATTTCTGAACGGATGGACAGTTGTGATTTAGTCGGGAAATCACAATCGGGGGGAACAAGTGTGACACATTACAAAAGTTCTGATTGCGATGGGGCAGGAAGTGCAATGGTCGTCGGATCATGAATTAAACGGACGGTTGGGATTGGATCGAGATAATCGCAATCGAAAAGGACGGAAGGTGACTGCGATTAAAAAACGCAATTGCGATTGGAGTGGGCGAGCGAGGACAATGGAACTGGAAGGGGATGGACGGCTGTGATTTGGTTGGGAGATCGCAATCGCAAAGAACAGAGGGGTGGCACGGCGAGACTTGCGATTGTGATCAGAGTGGTATTGCGATTAGCGCCCAACTGTCGGATCGGAAAAGTAGATCGATGGTATAGAATACATCACGGGTCTTCATAACATAACCCAATCACATCGGAAAATTTCAATGTTACAAAGGGATCTGCCCGCCCGACAACTCTGATTGCGATTGGCACCCAAGACTTAAGCGCTTGGTCTTGGCGCTAGGGGCACATGGGGAAGTGGTTTGTGGGGCTGGCAGAAAAGGGGCTAGGCCCTATTATAAGGTGAAAAGTGGGTTTTAGGGCCCTTTTTAATTAATTTTAAGATTGGGAAAGGGTAACGGTAAGGGAAAAATTAAAAAAAAAAGGGGGGAATTTGGCCAAACAAAGGGTAAGGGTAGAATTTAAAGGGGATTTTGGGGAGATTTAGGAGGACTAAGGGAGAAATTTTGGGATAGAAAGGGGACTTTGAAAAGAGGAAAAAAGGGGTGAAACAGGACATTCTGCAGGGATAAAAGGGGAAAATAAATGCCTTTTGGAGCACAATTTTTTATCATCAGTGAGCCTTATTTACTCAAGAACAGCAGAGTGGAACAGTCAAAGGGAAGGGAACATGAAAAGGCTTCAAGGATGATGTGTTTTCAAGGGAAATGCATTCCTTGAAGGCTCATAAAACTAATTAGCCCCTTGCTTTCTTGTCAAGGAATTTATAAGGGGCTAACAGTGGCTCCACATGGGGATGGCTTCTTCTTGAAGGAGTCAAGAATTTAGAAAATCTATGGAGTAGGCCAGATGCCTGCTTCTTGAGCCACCTTTCTTCTTTGGTTTTTCAGCTACCACAATTGTGAAGAAATCAATTAGTAGAAACATCACCCAAACAATCTACCTACCCATCCTACAATCCTAGCATTTTTTCTTCTTCTAGGGTGCATTTGGACTAACAGACCCTTCACATCATTTACTTTTTCAAACAAGAAAATAAACCTATTCTAACTCTACCCTTATCACTCCATGAGACCAGATTAAACGGTTGGCCTCATATGTTTCTCTACCTAATCTAATATCTGTTGGGATTAAACTATCCAGCAGATTTCTTCTCTACATTCTACAACAAAAATTTAAAAACAGTCAAACTAGGATTAGACAGTCTAGTTTGCTATGGATCCATGGCATAAATACAGTTGCACATGGATAGAAACTTCGCAGAAAACTGAAAACAAAACTTTGAAGGCTTGAGATCTGAATTTTGAAGCATCCTTCTCCTCTTCGTGACTCAGGTTTTGAGCTTGTTAGAGTCACTTTCTTTTCCTCATTTCAGCTCTGATTTTGGGCTTGTTAGAGCTGATTCTCCTTTCCTCTTTGCTGGTCCAGGTTTTGGGCATGTTTGAACCAGCTATCTTTACTTTCTTTGGCTCAGGTTTTGATCATATTAGAGCCAATATTTTCACTTCAAAGGTTCATGTTTTAAGCATGTCTGAACCTCTCCTTTTTCTCTATTTTTTGGAACATTTTCTCTTCTTTTTTTTTAAATAAAACACTGCAATGGTATGTACAATGGACATGGAAACTGGAAATTGGAAATCAGCAAAATTAGTGTTTGAGCATCCTGCCATTGACAGGACCCCCAAACAGCTCTGTGCCATCTAATTCTTGTATAAAAAAGGCATTTGGACCCACAGTGGCTTGGATGATGTATGGACCTTGCCACAAACTGTCAAACTTGCCGTGCTTTCCTTTATCCTCTCTCCTTGAGTCCCACTTCAGAACTTTATCTCCAATTTTAAAATCAGCAACTTTGGTTCTTTTGTCAAACAGCCTCTTTATGTTTTCCTGAACTTTGATAGCTCTGTTATAGACCTCCTCCCTTGTTTGTTGGAGATGAATTTTTTGGTTTATCCTTCTCACCATACTGTCTTCTACTGTCTGGATCTCTTGGACAAGTTTGATCACTGTTACACCCAAACTGGTAGGAAAAAATGCTTCTGTCCCATAGACAAGCTGATATGCTGACATGCCAATGGATTTCTTTGTTGTAAGCCTATCAGCCCATAGGGCATGCACTAACTTGTTATGCCATGACTTTTTGTTCTCTTCCAACAGCTTGTTGATGATGGTCACCAAGATTTTGTTTGATGATTCAGCTAAGCCATTACCTTGAGGATAATAGGCATTTGAATGACCAAGTATTATTTGATACCTGTGACAAAAATCAACCATTTTCTTGGACACAAAAGCAGCAGCGTTATCAGTGATTATTTTTCTTGGACAGCCTAACTGAGAGAGGATGTGATCTTCTAGGAACCTAATGATGACAGAATTTGTGGCATTCCTAGCAGGTATGGCTTCTATCCACTTAGTGAAGTAGTCTGTGGCTGTTAGGATCCATTTGTGTTGTGCAGAAGAAGCAGGGTGAATTTCTCCTATGAAATCTAGGCCCCATTGCATAAAGGGACCTTCAACAGTGATGGGTTGTAGAGGTAAGGGGAGGAGCTTTCTTTTGCCTTCAAAAATCTGGCATTTGTGGCAGGCAATTACCATCTTATGGATATCATTAAAGAGTGTGGGCCAATAGTAGCCAGCTCTAAGTATTTTGTTTGCAGTGGCCTTCCAGCTCAGGTGGCCTCCACACTCTCCTGCATGGAATTATTTTTTAATCCTCTCTACCTCATTTTCAGGCAAACATTTAAGCAATAAGCCATTTGGATTTTTCCAGTATAAGCCTTCATTCATTATGCAATAGCTTCTGGCTTTTAGCTTTAAGAATCTGGACTTGGTCTTTGATAGTTCAGGAGGGGCATTGAGGTGTGTAAGTACATACAGAATGTCATAATACCAAGGAGAGCTCTGAAACTTCTCTTCAACAGTGGGATCAGGCAATCCTTGCTGCTCATCCAAGGTATATACCATGTTAATTTCAAGGGCATGTAGATTTGATTCAGCCATTAGTCGAGCTAAGCCCTGACCTTTGATCAGTTTGGTGAGTTTTATCTCAAGGTCGTATTCTAGGATCACAGCAATCCATTTTCCCCTCTTCCCATCTGGGTCTTGGGATGAGATATCTTTGACCACTATGCTAGGCACATAGGCTATGGTGTGGGAATGCAGAATGTACACCCTAAAGTCTTTCAAGGCCTTGACTAAGGCATAGGCCTGTTTTTCCATTATGTTGTATTTCAAGGGTGCATCTCTCAGTGCTTTGCTAAAGAAGGAAATGGGTTGTTCCATCCCCTCTGTATTTTTCTGCAGCAGAACTCCAGCTACTGTGTGCTCATAGGCAAATGAAAAGATGAGGAAATCCTTTGAGAAATCTGGGCTGATTAGGACAAGAGCTTGGGTGAGTGCAAGTTTAACTGATTCAAAATATTTCTTAGCCCCAACATTCCACTTAACTCCTACACCTTTCTTTAACATGTTAGTCATATTCCTAAGGTGTTCAGTTAAGTTGGGGATAAACCTCCTTAAGAAGTTGATCTTCCCAATGAAGGACTGTAATTCTTTGATGTTTCTTGGGTGTGTGATTTGTAGTATTCCCTCAACTCTTTGTGGGTCTATCTTAATTCCTTTCTCAGATATAATATGGCCAAGGAGTTTTCCTTCTTGCAGCACAAATACAGTCTTTTTAGGATTCAATGACAGACCGAACCTTCTACATTTTTCAAAGACCTTTCTCAGATGTTTCGGGTGTTCTTCTTCAGTCTTGGAGTAAACTATTATGGCATCCATATAGATGACAATGAAGTGTCCTATCTCATCGGAAAAAGCTATATCCATCGCTCGTTGGAAGGTTACACCAGCGTTCTTCAGTCCAAAAGGGAATTTTAACGTACATAAAGGTGCCCCATGGAGTGGTAAAGGCTATCTTGAGTTGGTCTGCGAAACCAGAGATTCTGGGTTCGATCCCTAGTGGAGTCGCCATTTGTTAGTATGAATCCTTTGTCGAAGTGTACGAAAAAGGACCACTTTAGCTACGCATAACTAATAGCCCTAACAACGAATGTGGCTGCCAATATCTTCAGATCTGCAGTTAGTTGATCAAGAAAAGAGCTGCAAAAAACCAGATCTATGCATAGAAAGACATTAAGCAGTAAAAAGAAGGGTTTGCTCCATATACCAATAGACAAGACAACAACAATTTTTGAAATAATTTTTGTATTAAGGGCACCTGGGAGGAAAACAAGAAGGCGTATCCAATTCTCCTCAATGGGATGGGTTCTTGGAAGTCCTCAGCACTTCAGATCTAGAATCTCTCTCTCTTGCTGGTGTAGAAAACTCATGCAAATAATAGGGCTCAAAGGGAGCTCACACAGCAAATAATGTAAAAATGTGACCAAGTGTATAGATCCAGAGTGATCTAATAGGCAACAAAAGGTGAAGAATGGTAGGAAAAACCCTCTTATTTATAACAAAATATTGGGTCATTCTAGATCTTGGTGCATGATTAAAATAATGTTAACCAAATCTAGATCCACCTTTTATGGAATATTTTATTATATTTGTTGGAGGAAAAAGTATTTGACTTGGGTCAAATCCCTTTATTTGTTAATAATAAATAAATAAATGATTTATTTATCTTTTTAAGGAAGTGGTTGAAGGATAATTAAACAAATAATGATTTATTTAATTATTTGTGGGTGATTTGGTCATATTTAACAAGGAATATTATTTAAATAAGATTTAAATAATTATTCCTAGAAAATAATAAGATAAATAAAGGTTTATCTAATTAATTTCTTTGTTTTTGGGTTAAACATGACTAGGAATAATAATTAAATTATGGTTTAATTAATTGTTCCATGAGGAAAATTAAACAAAATAGGTTTGTTTAATATTTCCTTTTGGGGTTTCCTGTTTAGACCATAAACAACCTAATAAATGTGGTTTATTAAGTTATTTTACATAGTGAAAGCAATTTTACTTAGGGTAAAATTGGTCTTACATGGTGTACTTGGGTCCATCTAATGATAATAGGTTAGATGACCAAAAAATGGTGTAACAATTACTAAGACTTGGTTGTAACGTGAAAACCCATCTAGCAGGGAGATCCTTTTTGAGCCTACTACCCTTTGTAGGATGTGTTCCATTTTGGGCAAAGGGTAATTGTCTTTGAGTGAGGCTCTATTAAGATTCCTGAAATCAATACACAGCCTGATCTCCCCTGTTTTCTTTCTCACAGCCACTAGGTTTGAGATCCAATCAGAAAACCTCACAGGAACTATTATGCCTGCCTCATACATTTTTTTAATCTCTTTCTCGACTGCAGGCAATTGCTTTGGGTTTATTCTGCAAAGTTTTTGTCTAAAGGGCTTCTGATTTTCTTTCAAAGGTATTTTGTGCTGCATAATGTTTATGTCATAGGCCTTTAAGTCTTCATAGCTCCAAGAAAACACGTCAATGAATTCCTTGAAAAGGTCAATGTATTTCTTTTTCATGTTTTCAGGAAGAGACTTAGCCAATTTAATCATTTTGGGCTTATCTTCTATGCCTATGTTGCATTCCTCAACATCAGAGTCCGCGTGTTCTATGGTAGGCTTCTTGGCTACATCATCAAAGTCAAAAAGGTCCTCTAAAGGCACCAGACCTTGAGGTATGTTCTTATCTTTGGCCTGCAACACCTCAACTTCTTCATTTTCCGCGTTTTCACAATTTCCGTTTAGGTTTCCAATCTGCTCGTTCAAAGTGTTTATTTCTATGTTACGGGGTGGTTCTTCCTCTTCTGAGGGTTCCTCACTCAAGCAGCTATAACTGGACATGGATTCTGAATCAGAAAATTCAAACTCGTTCCTGCCTATCAGGAAATCTTCAATCTGCATATCGCCCTCGAAAACCTGCCAATATTTTTTGTTATCCAGCACTGCAGGTCTGAATCTGGTCTGTATTATGATTTTCTTGTCGCTTGGAGTCTTAGGATATGAACTGGCTAGGCAAGCTAACCCATTTTCAATGACGTTTTGACTCCTAGGAACAAACACTAATTCGTATTCAACAAATGTTTTCAATATATCCACGTCATCGTTCCTATATGCTCTCAACCTAGGGTGTTTGGTTCTGTATTCATCGTTCACCTGTTTTATAACCAACTCAGAGTCTCCCTGCACGGCTATTCTACGGGCTCCTATTTTCTTCAACAGATTTAAGCCTAGGATTAGAGCCTCGTATTCTGCAATATTATTTGTACATTTAAAATGCAGGTTGCAGGCATGGCTCTCCGCGTAGTCGCTCTCTGTGTTGTGTAGCCACACCCCGGCTCCGGCAGTTCTCTTGGTGCATGACCCATCAAAGTTCATTTCCCACAGGGGTTCATTTTTCGTTTCATCCTCGTTTCCCTCCCGAACGTGGGTTTCACTAGTCTGTTGTGTGACGGGTTCTGCATGGTGCAATGAGTGTTTTCGTTCTTCGTGGAGTGTATGAGTTAGTGAGGGGTGAATAACCGGTTGATTGCATTCGTTTTCTTGTTTGGTCTGAATCTCTGTTTCAGTGCACTGTCTAAGGGTTTCTTCTTCTTTTTCCTCTAATTTGAGTGTAGCCATTATGTTAAGGTCTGTAGTCTCATCACCTCTGTTTGCATCTATGTCTTTTGGTTCTGGCCCTCCCAAAGATTCATCGTTGCAGAAGATAAAGGAGTCCAGGTCGGTGTGTACAGAGTATAAAGGTGCATTTTCAGGCTTTTCGGGGCTACTAATCATTTGTGCCTCCCTGTACAGTCTTCTAGGTTGGCTAAAGACTGGGATTGTGGCATAGTCCCCATCCATCTGCATTGTACCTTGCAGCTTGGCTCCCCATGATCTTGATAATAACATGCCATACTTGGGTGGCACATCTGCCACAACAACATCCATGACCATACACTTGGTTGGAATCTGGGTAAGGCTCATACACAAGTCTTTGATCAGGGAGAGACACTTTACCCGGCTAGCTTCAAAAGAATATAGGTCTTTATAGGGATGGGTTATCTCTAGGCCTAATCTTTCCATCACTACTTTGGGCATCAAGTTGTGTGAGGCACCAGATTCATGCATTGCATTGTGGAGGATCTTATCATGGATATTAAGACTGATATAAAAAGGGGGCACTACCCCTTCCTAAAACTTTCCTTCTATCTTTGGACCAAACAGAAGGGCGGGTTGATCATCACTCAGATTTATAGTGTCACTGTTCTCACCTAGATTTAATGCTTTCAAAATTTGGCCTTTATATACATCCTGAGTGGCCAACTCGGAGAGTGGGACAGAGATTTTGATTCTTGCAATCTCACTTTCTAAATTGAAAGTGGACTAACTCTTTGGAATGCTCAACTCTGTTTTGTTAGCCACTACCTTAGTGGCTGAATCAGTGGGCTGGTTCTCACTATGTACAGTGTTTGGAATTGTTTTATCAAGAGCACTAACTGCAGTGCTAGTGCTTCTAGTTGGTTGACCCTGTTTATCAGCGTTTTGGTTGTCTTTTTCCTTTTTCTTCTCAGAACTCTCGGCTACTGATTTGTTGCTTTCAGTAGCTGCTTTAGAAGTTTTCTCAGGCCTCTTTTTGATGGTAACCTCAGAAGCTTTTGGTTTTGAAGTGTCTAGGTTATTTTTCTTCTAATTTTATATTGTTCTTTGACCTGCATGATGGCATCCTCAAACCCTAACTTGTAATCCTCAGATTCTAACCACTCCTCATCCAAATAGGAGGGTGAGGGTTGATCTTCTTCTGTGGAACAGTTGTGGATTGAGTTTTCCACTTCAAACATGTTTATTATGTTTCCCTGAGACTCCTCTATGATTCCCTCATCTTCATCAAGAAATTTCTCCTGGAATGGGGGAATAACTTGTTGATCTGATTCTCTTTGTCTATTGGGAGTGGCGTTGTTTCTTCTAAAGTTCTGGTTCTAGTTGTGATTTTGGTTTATTTTTTGGTTACTAACTGTGACAACCATTTTTTCCATCATTTTTTGTAGCTTTTCCATGTTTTTGGATAAACGATCATAATTGGGATCAGATGTGGAAGCTACAGTGTCATCTCTATATGTTACCCTCTTCTCAGCTCTCAATCTTGCTCTCTTCTCAATCATATTAGCTTCTACACTCACTGCTCCTTTTTGCATGTCTTCCAACGTGTTGTACTCTCTCTCCCTAAGCTGGTAGGACATGTCAGCATCAAAGCCTTTAGGGTATTTCGCTAGAGCCATACCTTGGGGAGGTTTCATGTGTGGAGGAAAGGCGTTATAAACGCTATTGAACCTTGTAGTGTAGTCATGGACACTCTCTCCTGTGTTTCTTTTAAGGTTCATATATTATGCTAGGATTTGGCAAGGGTTGACCTTGACTTCCCATTTGTTTATGAAGGTCTGATATAAAGCGGGGAGGTCTTGGATACTATTAGGACGTAGGCCTTTGAACCATTTCTTCACATCACCTCCTAAACTCTGGGAAAAGATTATCATTTTGACTGTATCATCATCTATCTCCATGTATTCAAAAGAATCTTCCATCCTATCTACATGGTGTTGTTTTCTGGTGGATTCTTTGGCAGTGAAGTGTGGGATTTTTTATTGATAATCATTGGGTAAAGGTACTAGAGGTTGGGGTAAAACCAAAGGTGCATACTAGGCTGCCATGATGATGTTCTGATGAGGTAAAGGGTTAACTTAAGCAACTGGTATATGGTTGACAAGGATACTAGGACCAACAGAAGTCTGTTGAGCAGATTTAGGATGATTGAGCCCCAAGTTCTGAATAAAGTGAATGTCAGGGGGTGTGGATGGAGGGGTCTCCTTGTCCCTAATGTGTTTACCACTATGAGGTGGTGAAACAGGGAACTTGAGGTCTGGCTGGTCTAGGACACTAGATGACCTAGTTCTTGGTAGTTTGTTTGGTAGGTCTAGGTCAAAAAATGGGTCTGATAGAGCTGTAAAGTCTTTTGGTGTAGAGTTAGCTCTATGGATGTGGCTGGAAATAGTTGGTCTTTTAGGTGTAGGAGATCTCTTGAGGATGCTCTCAGGGTTGTCAACTATTTCAGGTGGTTTTTGGTTAGCATAAGCTCTTGTGTGGATGGTTCTGGAAGCCAGAATGTTGTTTTCCAACCAAGAAGCTTAACCCTACTTGGTCCTTCTATTGTGGCTGATGTTTTTTCAAAGGTTGGTCTTCCAGTGGAGTCTTATGTGAAACCAAGATAATCAGCAGGCGTACTGATCACCAGTGGAGTCTTTGATCTTTAAGGAGCTGTGGAGTCGCTAGGTGGAAGGTTTAGGATTCTTCTGGAGGGTACACTGTCCACCACAGTGCTTATGAGATGTCCTTTTTACAGGATATCTTTAAAACACAGCAAACTCTAACCAGAGATTGACTGGGAGGGCTTTTACCAAATATGTCACCTCTAAAGAGTGTGAGATCTCAAGGCTACCTGGCCCCTTTCTAGACTCTATCTAAGAGTGTGGGAGAAACACACGAATGGTATAGAAGTTGGAATGCAAATGGAAGTGTTTCACTACCAACCTAACTAGAGTTTCTAGGTTTTGTGAGGCTCTTGTGATGTAGTAGGATGGAAAATACTCAGAATGTTCCCCAGTGGAGTCGCCATTATGTTGGGGTTCCCATGTTTTGGCAAGGTTGGAAATACCAAAGGATGAGACAACATCAAACCACTTTCAAACCCTAGGATATATCCCTCCTGGGTCCAGAGAGGGATCTCTCTATGATATGTCAAAGATGTATGTCTTTGAAGCTCAAAGTTAAGGTGTTAGGATAGTTATAAAGCTCGGAGTTTTTTTGTTTAATTGTATGTTTGGTTGCTGAGAATCAAGAAAGAAGGGTTCAATATAAGACAACGATGAGAAAAGAGGACTTTAGGCAAAGGAGAGATACTCCAGGGAACATTGAATACCCTTGGGAAATGGAGTCAGAAAAGGGTTTACTTTCTGTTCGATATGCAGGATTTCAGTTGGGCTAGTCATCTAAAGCATTGGATCTTAAATATGATAGTGTGGTAGGATAGGCAAGAGGGAAGGTGAGAGCAAGGAAAAATTAAAGATTCAGGACACAAAGTTGAAGACCTGAGATCAGAGAGAGACTTTGAACTCTCAATGCTTCGGCTTCTAGCATGAGGGATCTTAGAAAAGGTTCGATTAATTGAAAAGGATCCTAGTGAGATAAATACAGAGTTCTAGACCTCCCAGTGTTCCCAATTCATTCAATTAAACCTCAACAAGAACATCTGAAGCATGACCTCAATAATTCATACATCATCTAGCAGGAAATAACATCCACTACACTGGTTAAATTAATTGAAATCAATCCTCAGATACACATAAAGCAGAAAAACATTAAAGGCAAGGAGAGCAGAAACATAGGGTACCTAGCAAGGGTAAATCCTATGCCAAATTTCTGATGCAAGCCAGTAGAAATGTAATGAAATGAAATAAACATAGAGATAGAAGAACATCACCAGCTGCTTTAGATCAGGATCCAAAGAAATGTGCTTGTCATATTAAAAGCAACACCAGTCAAATACAACATTTCCAACAGCTTGAAAGTTCAGTCTGAATACATCTTCCTCGGCCTATCTTACAACTTTACACAGAGAACGTGTCTCAAAGGAAACGGCTTGCAATTCTCTGATAATCGATCAACAACCTTTACAATGAGTTTCCTCCAGATTTTATAGCTGAAAGATCAGCGGAGGAGGTAGGTGAGACACTAAATGAAGAATTAATCTCAAAAAAGAAAGAGGGTCGAAGCCCATCCAGTTTTAAACTCTGTGCATTTATCTCTGGCATGTCTTGGACAAAAAAGCGATCTTCTTCAGGCTTCCATTTACTCCAGTATGGCTCTGATGCACTCTGGTTTGCAGTACTCCGTAGTACCTTTGGTGAATAAGAAAAAGGTAAATAAATGACTGAATAGTCCGCCATACTTATGAAACAAATGCTCTGATAGCTTGGGACTGTGGTCAAGGCTGAATTTTCTTCAGGAACATGGTAAATAGAGGAAACAATATGGGCGCTTTGTCCTTTCATAGGTAGGGATGTTCTGCTGATGTAGCTACCCCGATGGCCTAGTTTTCTATGCGCTGGGCCTTCTGAGAGGTCCATGATGTCTTTGATCTGGAACACTGCCTTGAAATACTTGGATTAAGGCTCAAAATCTTCCATTACGGGCCTTAACACTTTGTTTTCTCCACTGATACTCTTTGTGGCTTCCACGATTGCCTTTGACTGTGAAAACATCGTTTTAATGGCTCTGGGGAATTTTTAATAGGGTTTCACCCTGCTCCTTTATTGAAAGTCTTGTCGGCATACCTTCCCAGGCCCTTCTCCATAATTTCAGTTCTTGAAAGTGGTCCGTTCCTGAGTTTTCTTTAACTGTGAAAGAGACTGAATCATGGCGGTTTTTCACTGCCTGATAACCCTGCAAAACACAAAAACCTGTTATGAAATCCATGCATGGAGGTGGTGGATGTAGGGGAGTCAAGAGGACGGAGGCGCGGCAGTGATAAAATGGTGAAGCAATGGTGAAAAATGCATAAATGCGGCGTAAACTATGACCTATAGGGTTATGGTGGAGAAATGCGCATGGACCGTTAGATCATGGTCTGGTGACGAAGATCGACGGCGGAGATTAATCCATGGAATGGCGTATGAAGTTGGGTGGAACGGATATGAAACATTAAACTTTAATGCATATCACTAAAGTTTGGATATAGCCGTAAATACAAAGAAATGGATTGAAATGCAATGAAAATGATCGTATGCAGTGGGACCCAGCATGGGTGGAGGGCGATTCATTTTGGACCCTTCATCTCAGATCAATGGATGGATGAGATTGGATCGGGGAATTGCAATCGCAAAGGGCGAAGAGTGGTAGCGTTTGGGAATCACGATTGCGATTAGAGTGACGATGCGATTATGCGATGGTCATTGGATCAACAAGGAGATCGACGGTGGAGATCTGATCGGAGGGGCGAAAGGAAAAGAGCGACGGGACGTGATGCGATAAGATCTGGGCCATTGATTTCCGAACAGATGGACAGCTATGATTTAGTCGGGAAATCGAAATCGGGGGGAACAAGTGTGACACATTACAAAAGTTTCGATTGCGATGGGGTGGGAAGTGCGATGGTCGTCGGATCGTGAATTAAACGGATGGTCGGGATTGGATCGAGATAATCGCAATCCAAAGGACGAAAGGTGACTGCGATTAAAAAATGTGATTGCGATTGGAGCGGGCAAGCGAGGGTCGTAGGATCTGGAAGGGGATGGACGGCTATGATTTGGTCAGGAGATCGCAATCGCAAAGAACGAAGGGGTGGCACGGCGAGACTTGCAATTGCGATCAGAGCAGTATTGCGATTAGCGCCCAACTGTTAGATCGGAAAAGCAGATCGATGGTATATAATACATCGTGGGTCTTCATAACATAACCCAATCGCATCGGCAAATTTCAATGTTACAAAGAGATTTGCCCGCCCGACAACTCCGATTGCGATTGGCGCCCAAGACTTAAGCGCTTGGTCTTGGCGCTAGGGGCACATGTGGAAGTGGTTTGCGGGGCTGGCGGAAAAGGGGCTAGGCCCTATTATAAGGTGAAAAGTGGGTTTTAGGGCCCTTTTTAATGAATTTTAAGATTGGGAAAGGGTAATGGTAAGGGGAAAAAAAAAAGGGGAGGAATTTTGCCAAACAAAGGGTAAGGGTAGAATTTAAAGGGGATTTTGGGGAGATTTAGGAGGACTAAGGGAGAAATTTTGGGATGGAAAGGGGACTTAGAAAAGAGGAAAAAAGGGGTGAAATGGGACATTCTGCAGGGATACAAGGGGAAAATAAAGGCCTTTTGGAGCACAATTTTTTATCATCAGTGAGGATTATTTACTCAAGAACAACAGAGGGGAACTTTCAAAGGGAAGGGAACATGAAAAGGCTTCAAGGATGATGATTTTTCAAGGGAAATGCATTCCTTGATGGCTCATAAAACTAATTAGCCCCTTGCTTGCTTGTCAAGGAATTTATAAGGGGCTAACAATCCTAACTATGTTTTTCCAAAGTTTATTATTCTAACATTTCAAGGAATTTAATGGTTAAAAGTTAGAAAATAGCATACCTTAACTTACCCTTCCAAATAGTTATAATTTCATATTATTTGTTATATTGTTGTATATAATTGTTATGATTGCTATGTATTTTATATTTCTTATGTTGTTTTATACTAGATATGATATTATGTTTGTTATCATTAAAAAATAAATAAAAAATAAAAAAAATTTGTTATGTGTTTTGTGATTGTTTGGAAGGATTTAAAGGGCAAATATTGGCATGTGAAGGATATTGGTACAAAACAAAACTTTGGTGATCTGCAATTGAGAAAATCATGAAAATTACAGGAACTGATTGAAAGTGCAAGAGTTGGTACAAAGTGCAAAATTTAAAAAAAAAATTAAAAAAAATTAAAAAAAATTTCCACAAAATTCATGCAGATTTAAAAATAAATAATGGAACACTTGGAAACAAATTTCGAGGATCGATTTATCAAACATTTGGAGGATTTTACGGATGATGATTATCTTGTTTCGATAGCTTCAAGTTGGCATTAAACTCATAATATTTTCTGTTGAATGCTTTTATGTGACATACTAATATGCAGAACACGACAGATCTTTCTAATGCCAATCTTTTTGCCGAGCATATTTCATCTGACACAAATAGGGAGTATTATTTTTCATGGTTATTTTTACGAATGGATTGATTTTAATATCATGATTAAGTTAATTTCAACACTTTGATTGTCCTTAATTTGTTTTATTTGGTATAAAATTTTTGCGTAAGAATCATGAAGGAAATGCGCATTCCTTCTTGAACACACTTATGTTTCTTTTTGTCAAGTTTTTTTTTTACAGGTTACAGGACGACAAAGCGATCATTACGGAGACTACATTGTGACGACAATTAGTCTTCCAAAGACTAAATTCATGAAAAATTCTCAAGACAAATCCATCTCCACAACCATTACCTTCCACCTCCCTTTTTGAAAAGATTTTGAATCCCATCAATTGTACATCTATAACGCATGACATTTCCATATCCATTTTTCACAGCAAGAGTTCTTGTTCATACATCATGCATTTCCTTACATCTTTACAAGCATATTTCCATTTTCCTTGTCATCATGATTCCCCTTCATTTCCGCCAATAAAACCCTGCTTGAGTCAAAGTCCTAGAGTCTAAGTATCATTGAAAAACACCTAGAGGCTTGCATGCCTTAATGGCAAGTACTCTTGCCAATGAACAATGGGAGTACATTAATATCCCTTGTTCGTTGGATCTTGTAGGTGACTCGACCACGACAAATTTATTCGTACCTACAAAGATGTGTTAGGCATCCCGACTCCCATTGGAATCAATGGTGGGAGCTCTTGTGTTGGCTAGGGGCATTCATTAACGGCCACTAAGTCAACAACTTCTTGCTATGTTCGACATCGACACATTTAATCACATAGCAAGATTTGTGCCATCGAGCGTTGAAGACTTGAAGACCCATATTTTGCAGCAAATGAAGCCAATTTCCATTCATTGTATTTCCATTCATGGTATTCATTGTATTTCACTTGAGGACAAGTCAATAAATAAGGCTGGGAGGAAAATGTAACTTCTATATTTTCTATACCTTCCAAGCCTTATAGATTTTCAGCCATATTCAGCAAACTCATCGGATTCATCATCCAACAGCAGATACAACTTTCAGCCATGTTCAGCAGACTCCTCAGATTTTTCATCTAGTAGCAGCGGATCCAGCAACTGATACGACAATACAGATCCATCTTTCATCCACCATTTTCACAACAGTTTGCAGTCACACATGCACGACTCTCACCTATTTTTGGAAGGGTAAGTTAATGTATGCTATTTTCTAACTTTTAACCATTAAATTCCTTGAAATGTTAGAATAATAATTTTTGGAAAAAAACTTCACTTCCTTTCCTTTCATTGCCAAAGCCATCCGTTTAATGGGAAGGATACATTTACATACATGCTTTGTCACATTCATATCCACAGTTATATATCACATTCTAAACCCACTTACCTTCAAAATATATTTACTATTACATGAGCATACAAATGGATTTGTCTAAAGTATTTAAAAGTTAATTGGATGCCAATAGAATCATGGTTGTTACACAAGAACCAACCATGATGCATTCCAACAAAAATACTCTGCCATAAAAAGCACATTATCATTATGCAAAGATCATACAATGAACGCAACAAACAAAATATGGTTGAAACACAAGAACCAACCAAGTTGTAGTTCATCAAAATAACGCTTTGCAATATTTAAGTAAATGATCTCATGCAGAGTTTAAGCCAAAGCTCAAGTACCAAAAAGTAATGTAATAGATTGCATGAGGACATGCAATACCTTCAGTTTGGGGGTATGTTGGGCCTCAAAATAGTCCCTATTTTCACTCCATTATTCATCAATATCTTCACATTTTACCTTCATGTCACCTCCATTCTACCTCCATATCATTACATTCACCTCATTATTGGGTCATAACTATGTTTTTCCAAAGTTTATTAATTCTTAACATTTTAAAGTGAATTTATGGCTAAAACTTAGAAAATAATATGCTTATACTTATACCTAACAATTAGCATGAGTTTGTTGACATGTGTAAGCTCAAAGGAAGCTTCCAAGACACCTTTATGTGGCCTTGGATGATCAAATTCGAATTTAAGAAGATAAACCTCATGGAAAAGATCATGGAGGAGATCATGGAGGATAGGGTTATGTGTCTAGATGGTTAGAGATATTAGTGGATGATCATTATGAGTTTGTTACTCCTCTCATTGTATAAATAGGAGTACCTCCTCCATTCCAAAGGGAGGACTCTTAGAGCATTGTATCCAATTAATGATGGAATAGAATAAAGCTTCATTTTTCATATATTTCCATTATGTAGTTTTAGATGTAAATTGTGTTAATGTAGAATATGAATTTATGGAATTTATGTAGTTTTAGATATAAGTTTCCTTAATGTAGTATATGGAATAATTTGTCTTGTTCTTAAGAGAATTGAGCTCACTCTAAAAGGATGAGAGAAACATTTTATTTCATATTAGATTTTGTTTCATTTCATTGCTTAGATGTTTAAGGATTTGTTTGTGATTGATGAATGAGTTTTAAATTAGAATCTTATCAACATGTGAGAGGATATCCAGGGGTCTAAGTTAGGCTCTCTCTCTATTTGATTTGCATGATAATTGAAATTCATTCTTTTGCTTTTATGTTTCAAGTCATTTCATTTCTTATGCTTATGAATGGATCTTAGTTTAGTTTGGATTAGTACATGAGAGGACAATCAAAAGACTAAGTTATTCTTTCTCTCTCTTTGAATCTGAACAACAATTAAAGTTCATTCTCTTGTCTTTATTTCAAGTTTCTGGTTTTATGAATGATTTCTCTATGATACTGTAGGGAAGGACAACCAGGACCTCCTTAGTTAGGAGCCTCTTCCCTTGCATATTATATTGAATCATAAATAATTTAGTTAGACATAGAGTTAGTTGCCTACTCTTGCATATATATTGCTGGCACCATCACAAGCTCACGAGTTTCCTTGGTCGATAATTTAATGCAGCAATTTGTTCAAAGCCCAAAATTTTGAGCGTCACAATTTGTGGAAGACACCACCAGCGCAAACATCACCTAAAAAATCTTACCTACTCAGACTAAAATCCAGCATTTTTTCTTCTTCTAAAGTATTTGGGACTGGGACTAGCAAAACCTTTACATCTTTTTATTTTTATAAATAGAAAATAAACCTATTAAAATCTACTCCTTATCACCCATGAGACCAGACCGTTGGCCTCATATGTTTCTCTACTCTTAATCGCACATTCTGGGCTGGGATTAAATCGTCTCCAACGTATTTCTTCTCTACATTCTACAACAGAAAATTAAAAAACAAGCCAAACTAGGATTAGATAGTATAGTTTGCTATGGATCCAAGTCATAAAGACACTTGCACATGGACCAAAATACTGCGTAAAAAAACTAAAAACAAACTTCTTGAAGGTTTGAGATCCTCAAATTTTACATCCTTCTCTTCTTTGTGACTCAAGTTTTGAGCTTGTTAGAGTCACTTTCTTTTCTTCATTTCAAATCTGATTTTGGGCTTGTTAGAGCTAATTCTTCTTTCTTCTTTGTTGGTCCAGGTTTTGGGCATGTTTGAACCAACTATCTTCACTTTCTTTGGCCCAGGTTTTGATCATATTAGAGCCGATATTTGCACTTCAGAGGTCCATGTTTTGAGCATGTCTGGACCTCTCCCCTTTCTTTGTATTTTGGAAGATTTTCTCTTTTTATTGAAAACAAAACACTGCAATGGTATGTACAATGGGAATGGAAACTAGAAATTGGAAATCAGCAGAAGTAGTGTTTGAGCATCCTGCCATTGAAAAGACCCCCAAACAGCTCAGTACCATCTAAATCTTGTAGAAAAAAGGCATTCGAACCCACAGTGGCTTGGATGATGTATGGACCTTTCCACAAACTGTCAAACTTGCCGTGCTTTCCTTTATCCTCTCTCCTTGAGTCCCACTTCAGAACTTTATCTCCAATTTTAAAATCAACAGCTTTGGTTCTTTTGTCAAACAACCTCTTTATGTTTTCCTGAACTTTGATAGCTCTGTTATAGACCTCCTCCCTTGTTTGCTGGAGATGAATTGTTTGGTTTATCCTTCTCACCATACTGTCTTCTTTTGTTTGGATTTCTTGGACAAGTTTGATCACTGGTACACCCAAACTGGTAAAAAAAACTGCTTTTGTCCCATAGAAAAGCTGATATGGTGAGATGCCAATGGACTTCTTTGTTGTAATCCTGTCAGCCCACAGGGCATGCACTAACTTGTTATGCCATGACTTTTTGTTCTCTTCCAACAACTTCTTGATGATAGTCACCAGGCTTTTGTTTGATGATTCAGCTAAGCCATTACCTTGAGGATAATAGGCAGTTGAATGACCAAGTGTTATTTTATACCTGTGACAAAAATCGACCATTTTCTTGGATCCAAAAGCAGCAGCGTTATAATTGATTATTTTTCTTAGACAACCAAATCGAGAGAGGATGTGATCTTCTAGGAACCTAATGATGACATAATATGTGGCATTCCTAGCAGGTATGGCCTCTATCCACTTAGTGAAGTAGTCTATGGCTGTTAGGATCCATTTGTGTTGTGCAGAAGAAGCAGGGTGAATTTATCCTATGAAATCTAGGCCCCATTGCATAAAGGGACCTTCAACGGTGATGGGTTGTAGAGGTAAGGGGAGGAGCTTTCTTTTGCCTTAAAAAATCTGGCATTTGTGGCAGGCAATTATCATCTTATGGATGCTAGTAAGATACAGCTTAGTAATCCAACTCAGTATTTGTTTGCCAATGGGCTCCATCCTCGTGGCCACATCATCTTTCTACATGGAATTCTTGTTTAATCCTCTCTGCCTCATTTTCAGGCAAACATTTAAGCAATAGGCCATTTGGATTTTTCCAGTATAAGCCTTCATTCATTATGCAATAGCTTCTAGCTTTTAGCTTTAAGAATCTGGCCTTGGTCTTTGATAGTTCAGGAGGGGCATTGAGGTGTGTAAGCACATACAGAATGTCAGAATACCAAGGAGAGCTCTAAAACTTCTCTTCAACAGTGGGATCAGGAAATCCCTACTGCTCATCCAAGGTATCTACCATGTTAATGTCAAGGGATTGTAGATTTGATTCAGCCATTAGTCGAGCTAAGCCCTGACCTTTGATTAGTTTGGTGGGTTTTATCTCAAGGTCGTACTCTAGGATCACAACAATCCATTTTCCCCTCTTCCCATCTGGGTCTTGGGACAAGATATCTTTGACCACTATGCTAGGCACGTAGGCTATGGTGTGGGAATGCAGAATGTACACCCTAAAGTCTTTCAAGGCCTTGACTAAGGCATAGGCCTGTTTTTCCATTATGTTGTCTTTCAAGGGTGCATCTCTCAGTGCTTTGCTGAAGAAGGAAATGGGCTGCTCCATTCCCTCTGGATTTTTCTGTAGCAGAACTGCAACTACTGTATGCTCAGATGCAAATGATAAAATCAGAAAATCCTTTGAGAAATCAGGGCTGATTAGGACAGGAGCCCGAGTGAGTGCAAGTTTTATTGATTCGAAGGAATTTTTGGCCTCTACAGTCCATTTAACTCCCGCACCTTTCTTCAACATGTTTGTCATATTCCTAAGGTGTTCAGCTAGATTGGGAATAAACCTCCTTAAGAAGTTAATCTTCCCAATAAAGGACTGTAATTATTTGATGTTTCTTGGGTGTGTGATTTGTAGTATTCCCTCAACTCTTTGTGGGTCTATCCTAATCCCTTTCTCAGATATAATATGGCCAAGGAGTTTTCCTTCTTGCAGCCCAAATATAGTATTTTTAGGATTCCGTGATAGACCAAACCTTCTACATTTTTCAAAGACCTTTCTCTGATGTTTCAGGTGTTCTTCTTCAGTCATGGAGTAGACTGTTATGTCATCCAGATAGATGACAATGAAGTGTCCTATCTCATCGGAAAAAGCTATATCCATCGCTCGTTGGAAGGTTGCCCCAACATTCATTAGTCCAAAGGGCATTTTAACATACATAAAGGTGCCCCATGGAGTGGTAAATGTTGTATTGAGTTGGTCTTCTGGTATTACTAAGACTTGGTTGTAACCTGAAAACCCATCTAGCAAGGAGATCCTTTTTGAGCCTACTACCCTTTGAAGGATATGTTCCATTTTTGGAAAAGGGTAATTATCTTTGAGTGAGGCTCTATTAAGATTCCTGAAATCAATACACATCCTGATCTCCCCTATTTTATTTCTCACAGCCACTAGGTTTGATACCCAATCAGAAAACTTCACGGGCACAATTATGCCTGCCTCATATATTTTTTTAATCTCTTTTTCAACTATAGGCAATTGATTTGGATTTATTCTGCAAAGCTTTTGTCTAAAGGGCTTCTGATTTTCTTTCAAAGGTATTTTCTGCTGTATAATGTTCATTTCATAGGCCTTTAAGTCTTCATAGCTCCAAGCAAACACATCAATGAATTCCTTGAATAAGTCAATGTATTTCTTTTTCATGTTTGCCGGCAAAGACTTAGCCAATTTAATCATTTTGGGCTTATCTTCTGTGCCTATGTTGCATTCTTCAACGTTAGATTCCGTGTGTTCTATGGTAGGCTTCTTTGCTACATCATCAAATTCAAAAAGGTCCTCCAAAGGCACCAGACCTCGAGGTATGTTCTTATCTTTGGTCCGCAGCACCTCAACTTCTTCATTTTCCTTGTTTTCACAATTTTCGTTCAGGTTTCCAATCTGTTCGTTCAAAGTGTTTATTTCTATGTTACGGGGTGGTTCTTCCTCGTCTGAGGGTTCCTCACTTAGGCAGCTATCACTGGACATAGAGTCTGAATCAAAAAATTCGAACTCGTTCTTGCCTATTAGGAAATATTCAATCTGCTTATCGCCCTCGAAAACCTGCCAATATTTTTTGTTATCTGGCACTGCAAGTCTAAATTTGGTCTGTATTATGATTTTTTGGTCTCTTGGAGTCTTAGGGTATGAACTGGCTAGGCAAGATAATCCATTTTCAATGATGTTTTGACTCCTAGCAACAAACACTACTTCGTATTAAACAAATGTTGTCAATATATCCACGACATCGTTCCTATATGCTCTCAACCTAGGGTGTTTGGCTGTGTATTCACTGTTCACCTGTTTTATAACCAACTTAGAGTCTCCCTGCACGGCTATCTTATGGGCTCCTAATTTATTCAACAGATTCAAGCCTAGGATCAGAGCCTCGTATTCTGCAATATTATTTGTACATTTGAAATGCAGGTTGCAGGCATGGCTCTCCGCGTAGTCGCTCTCTGTGTTATGTAGCCACACCCCGGCTCCGACAGTTCTCTTGGTGCATGACCCATAAAATTTCATTTCCCATAGGGGTTCATTTTTCGTTTTATCCTCGTTTCCTTCTCGGACGTGGGTTTCACTGGTACGTTGTGTGACGGGTTTTGCGTGGTGCAGTGAGTGTTTTCGTTCTTCGTGGAGTGTATGAGTTAGTGAGGGGTGACTAACTAGCTAATTGCATTCGTTTTCTTGTTTGGTCTGAATCTCTGTTTCAGTGCACTGTCTAAGGGTTTCTTCTTCTTTTTCCTCTAAGTTGAGTGTATCCATTATGTTAAGGTCCGTAGTCTCATAACCTCTGTTTGCATCTATGTCTTCTGGTTCTGGCCCTCCCAAAGATTCATCGTTGCAAAAGATAAAGGAGTCCAGGTCGGTGTGTACAGAGTATAAAGGTGCATTTTCAGGCTTTTCGGGGCTACTAACCAGGAACTTCATTTGTGCCTCCTTGTACAGTCTTCTGGGTTGGCTAAAGACTGGGATTGTGGCATAGGCCCCATCCATCTGCATTGTACCTTGCAGCTTGGCTCCCCATGATGTTTACAATAACATGCCATATTTGGGTGGCACATCTGCCACAACAACATCCATGACCATGCACTTGGCTGGAATCTGGGTAAGGCTCACACATAAATCTTTGATTAGGACAAGACACTTCACCCTGCTAGAATCAAATGAATATAGGTCTTTGTAGGGTCGGGTTATCTCTAGGCCTAACCTTTCCATAACCACTTTAGGCATCAAATTGTTTGAGGCACCAAATTCATGCATTGCATTATGAAGGATCTTATCATGAATATTGAGACTGATATAAAAAGAAGGTACTACCCCTTCCTGAAATTTCCCTTCAATATTTGGACCAAACAGAAGGGCTGGTTGATCATCACTCAGATTTACAGTGTCACTGTTCTCACCTAGATTTAATTCTTTCAAAATTTGGCCTTTATATACATCCTGACTGGCCAACTCAGAGAGTGGGATAGAGAGATTTTAATTCTTGCAATCTCACTTTCTAAATTGAAAGTGGACGAACTCTTTGGAATGCTCAACTCTGTTTTGTTAGCCACCACCTTAGTGGCTGAATCAGTGGGCTGGTTCTCACTATGTACAGTGTTTGGAATTGTTTTATCAGGAGCACTAACTGTAGTGCTATTGCTGCTAGTTGGTTGACTCTGTTTATCAGTGTTTTGGTTGTCTTTTTCCTTTTTCTTCTCATAACTCTCGGCTACTGATTTGTTACTTTCAGCAGCCGCTTTAGAAGTTTTCTCAGGCCTCTTTTTGATGGTAACCTCAGGAGCTTTTGGTTTTGAAGTGTCTAGGTTCTTTTTTCTTGTAAGTTCATATTGTTCTCTGACCTGCATGATGGCATCCTCAAACCCTAACCTGTAATCCTCAGATTCTAACCATTCCTCATCCCAAAAGGAGGGTGAGGGTTGATCTTCTTCTGTGGAACAGTTGTGGATTAAGTTTTCCACTTCAAACATGTTTATTATGTTTCCCTCAGACTCCTCTATGATTCCCTCATCTTCATCAAGAAATTTCTCTTGGAATGGGGGAATAACTTGCTAATCTGATTCTCTTTGTCTGTTGGGAGTGGTGTTGTTTCTTCTAAAGTTCTGGTTCTGGTTGTGATTTTGATTTTTGTTTTGGTTACTGACCGTGACAACCATTTTTTCCATCATTTTTTGTAGCTTTTCCATGTTTTTGGATAAACGATCATAATTGGGATCAGATGTGGAAGCTACAGTGTCATCTCTATATGTTACCCTCTTCTCAGCTCTCAATCTTGCTCTCTTTTCAATCAGATTAGCTTTTACACCCACTGCTCCTTTTTTCATGTCTTCCAACGTGTTGTACTCTCTCTCCCTAAGCTGGTAGGCCATGTCAGCATCAAAGCCTTCAGGTTATTTTGCTAGAGCCATACCTTGGGGAGGTTTCATGTGTGGAGGAAGGGCGTTATAAACGCTGTTGAACCTTGTAGTGTAGTCATGGACACTCTCTCCTGCGTTTCTTTTAAGGTTCATATATTCTGCTAGGATTTGGCAAGGGTTTGCCTTAACTTTCCATTTGTTTATGAAGGTCTGATATAAAGCAGGGAGGTCTTGGATACTATTAGGAGGTAGGCCTTTGAACCATTTCTTCACATCACCTCCTAAGCTCTGGGAAAAGATTCTCATTTTGACTATATCATCATCTATCTCCATGTAGTCAAAAGAATCTTCCATCCTATCTACATGGTGTTGTGCTGTGGTAGATTCTTTGGCAGTGAAGTGTGGGATTTTTGATTGATAATCATTGGGTAAAGGTACTAGAGGCTAGGGTAAAACCAAAGGTGCATACCAGGCTGCCATGATGATGTTCTAATGAGGTAAAGGGTTAACCTGAGAAACTGGTATATGGATAACAGGGATACTAGGACCAACAGAAGTCTGTTGAGCAGATTTAGGATGACTGAGCCCCAAGTTCTGAATAAAGTGAATGTCAGGGGGTGTGGATGGAGGGGTCTCCTTGTCCCTAATGTGTTTACCACTATGAGATGGTGAACCGGGAAGCTCAAGGTCTGGCTGGTCTAGAACACTGAATGACCTAGTTCTTGGTAGTCTGTTCGGTAGGTCTAGGTCAAAAAATGGGTCTGATAGAGCTGTAAAGTCTTCTGGAGCAGAGTTAGCTCTATGGATGTGGCTGGAAATAGTTGGTCTTTTAGGTGTAGGAGATCTCTTGAGGATGCTCTCAGGGTTGTCAACTATTTTAGGTGGGTTTGGGTTAGGATAAGCTTTTGTGTGAATGGTTCTGAAAGCTAGAATGCTGTTCTCCAACAAGGCAGCTTACCCCTACTTGTTACCTTTATTGTGGTTGATGTTTTCTTAGAGGCTAGTCTTCCAGTGGAGTCTTATGTGAAACCAAGATAATCAGCAGGCATACTGATCACCAGTGGAGTCCTTGATCTTTAAAGAGCTCTGGAGTCGCCAGGTGGAAGGTTTAGGATGCTTCTGGAGGGTACACTGTCCACCAAAGTGCTTATGAGATGTCCTTTTTCAAGGATATCTTTAAAAAACAGCAAACTCTAACCAGAGATTGACTGGGAGGATTTTACCAGATATGTCACCTCTAAAGAGTGTGAGATCTGGAGGCTACCTGGCCCTTTCTAGACTCTGTCTAAGAGTGTGGGAGAAACACAACAAATGGTAGAGAAGTTGGAATGCAAATGGAAGTGTTTCACTACTAACCTGACCAGAGTTTTTAGGTTTTATGAGGCTCTTGTGATGTAGTATGGTGGAAAATACTCAGAAGTTCCCCAGCGGAGTCACCATTATGTTAGGGTTCCCATGTTTTGGAAAGGTTGGAAATACCAAAAGATGAGACAACATCAGAACCACTTTCAGACCCTAGGATCTAGCCCTCCTGGGTCCAGAGAGGGATCTCTCTATGATTGTCAAAGGTATATGTCTTTGAAGCTCAAAGTTAAGGTGTTAGGCTAGTTATAAGGCTTGGGGTTTGTTTGTTTAATTGTATGTTTGGTTGCTAAAAATCAGGAAATAAGGGTTCAATGTGAGAAAAGGACGAGCAAAGAGGATTTAGGCAAAGGAGAGATAATTCCAGGGAACATTCAAGACCATTGGGCAATGGAGTCAGGAAAGGATTTGCTTGCTAATCAATATGCAGGCTTTCAATTGGGCTAGTCATCTAAAGCATTGGATCTTAAAGATGATAGTGTGGTAGGATAGGCAAGAGGGAAGGTGAGAGCAAGGAAACATTAAAGATTCAGAATACAAAGTTGAAAACCTGAGATCAGAGAGAGACTTTGAACTCTCAATGCTTCGGCCTCCAGCTTGAGGGATCTTGGAAAAGGTTCAATTAACTGAAAAGGATCCTAGTGAGATAAAGACAGAGTTCTAGACCTCCCAGTGTTCCCAATTCATTCAATTAAACCTCAACAAGAACATCTAAAACACTGACCTCAATGATTCATACATCATTTAGCAGGAAATAACATCCACTACACTGGTTAAATTAATTGAAATCATCCCTCAAATACACATATAGCAGAAAAACATTAAAGGCAAGGAGAGCAGAAACATAGGGTACCTAGCAAGGGTAAATCCTATGCCAAATTTCTGATGCAAGCCAGTAGAAATGTAATGAAATGAAATAAACACAGAGATAGAAAAACATCACCAGCTGCTTTAAATCAGGATCCAAAGAAATGTGCTTGTCATATTAACAGCAACACCAGTCAAATACAACATTTCCAACAGCTTGAAAGTTCAGTCTGAATACATATTCCTCATCCTATATTACAACTTTACACAGAGAACATGTCTCAAAGGAAACAGCTTGCAATTCTCTGATAATCAATCAACAACCTTTACAATGAGTTTCCTCCTGATTTTATAGCTGAAAGATGAAGATGAGCGGAGGAGGTAGGTGAAACACTAAATGAAGCATTAAACTCAGAAAAGAAAGAGGGCCTAAAGCCCATTTTAGTTTTAAAATTTGTGCACTTATCTCTGGCATGCCTTTGGATGAAGGAATGATCTTCTTCAGGCTCCCATTTACTCTAGGTGTGGCTCTGATGCACTCTGGCTGCAGTACTATGTAGTACTTTGGTGAATAAACAAAAAAGGAAAATAAATGACCGTGAAGTGCGCCATGCTGCATAACAAATGCTCTGATAGCTTAGGACTGCGATCAAGGCTGAATGTTCTTCAGGGACACGGTAAATAGAGGAAACAATATGGGCGCTTTGTCCTTTCACAGGTAGGGATGTTCTGCTGATGTAGCTACTCTGATGGCATAGTTTTCTGTGTGCTGGGCCTTCTGAGAGATCCATGATGTCTTTGATCTGGTACACTGCTTTGAAATACTTGGATTAAGGCTCAAAATATTCCATTACGGGCCTTAAACACTCTGTTTTCTCCACTGATACTCTTTGCCGCTTCCACAATTGCCTCTGACTGTGAAAACGATGCTTTCATGGCTCTGGGGAAGTTTAACAGGTTTTAACCCTACTCCTTTAATGAAAGTATTGTCGGTATACCTTCCCAGGCCCTTCTCCATAATTTCAGTTCTTGAAAATGGTCCTTTCCTGAGTTCTTTGTCACTGTGACAGAGACTGAATCATGGCGGTTTTTCGCCACCTAATAACCCTGCAAAACACGAAAACCTGTTATGAAATCCATGCATGGAGGTGGTGGATGTAGGGGAGTCAAGAGGATGGAAGCGCGACGGTGATAAAATGCTGAAGAAATGGTGAAAAATGCATAAATTTGGTGTAAACTGTGACCTATAGGGTTATGGTGGAGAAATGAGCGTGGACCGTTAGATCATGGTCTGGTGACGAAGATTGACGGTGGAGATTAATCCGTGGGATGGCGTATGAAGTTGGGCGGAACGAATATGAAACATTAAACTTTAATGCATATCACTAAAGTTTGGATATAGGCGTAAATACAAAGAAACAGATTGAAATGCAATGAAAATGATCGTATGCGGTGGGACCCGTCATGGGTGGAGGGCGATTCAGCGTGGATCGTCGATCTTGGATCAATGGACGGATGAGATTGGATCGGGGAATCGCAATCGCAAAGTGCGAAGAGTGGTAGCGATTGGAAATCGCGATTGCGATTGGAGCGACAATGCGATTATGCGATGGCTGTTGGATCAACAAGGAGATTGACGGTGGAGATCTGATCGGAGGGGCGGAAGGGAAAGAGCGACGGGACGCGATGCGATAAGATCTGGGCCATTAATTTCTGCACGGATGGATGAATGTGATTTAGTCGGGAAATCGCAATCGGGGGGAACAAGTGTGACACATTACAAAAGTTCCGATTGCGATCAAAGAGGTAATAGTGATTAGCTACCAACTGCCAGATCGAAGCGTGATCGATGGTGGTATAGAATACATCTGGGTATTCATAGCATAACCCAATCGCATCGCTGAATAATGTTACAAAGGGATCTCGCCTACTCGACAACCTCGATTATAATTATGCCTAAGATTTTAAGCTGGTCTCGTAATGCTACGCGGGGGAAGTGGTTTATGTGTGTGGTCGGAGGAAAAGGGGCTAGGCCCTATTATGGCGGTGTGCTGGTTTTAGTGGCCCTTTTTTAATGAATTCTAAAAATTGGGAAAGGGTAACCCGTATGGGAAAAAAGGGGAAATTGGCCAAACAAAGGGTAAGGACAGAATTCAAAGGGGATTTTGGGGAGATTTAGGAGGACTAAGGGAGAAATTTTGGGATGGAAAGGGGAATTCGAAAAGATGAAAAAAGGGGTGAAATGGGACATTCTGCAGGGATACAAGGGGAAAATAAAGGCCTTCTGGAGCACAATTTTTTGCAAACATGGAGGCTTATTGGCTCCAGAACAGTAGAGGAAAAGGATCAAGGAGCAGGGAATATGAAAGGCTTCAAGGATGATGTGTTTTCAAGAGAAATGCATTCCTTGAAGGCTCATAAAACAAATTAGCCCCTTGCTTGCTTGTCAAGGAATTTATAGGGGGCTAACACATTTCAAGTGAGGTAGCTTTTACATTATATTAATGCGAGGCTGATACATCTATATCAAGAGAGGCTGAAAGATTTTCTGAAGAATATGGTAGACGAAAGAAAAATTCACAAAGGAGGACACTGCTTAAGGCATGAACCTGAATACATGAAGGCAATAATTGAATACCCAGCAATAATGGAAGCATTCAAAAAAGTAGGTTTCCTACAGTTTTGTAAGAAGTTGTAGGGTTGTCACACATAGGTATCCAAGGAATTTGCCATGAATTTTAAAGGAAAAACCACTAAAGCCGAGATATTAAGTGTGTCTATTACACCAGAGGTCATTACTATTGTTACAGAGATACCAAGATGTAAAGAAACCTGGTTCAAAGGGTTCAAATTTGATATGGAGCAGTATAAAGAATTAATGAAACCTAAGCACATAGACATGGACCTTAATAATGCTATCCCTAGAAGCTGCATCAAAGATAACTGCTCAAAACTACTGCTAAAAAATCATAAATATTTTACCTGTGAAGGCAGATATCACAAGGTTTATTCATATCATTTCAAATTGCTTCTACACTTCACTGGTAAGATTTCACTTGATTTTCCATTTTATCTACATAGGAGTCTTGCAAAGATGGCTGATAAGGTGCAAGCAAAGTCTGAAGGGAGTGAAACATCCTTATTTCATCATGGCTTAATGAAATTATTAATTTTAGATGAAATTTAGAAGATAGGCAGAGATTGGTCATCATTCTTGTTTATAAATGGTTTTGAGTTGGAAACCCTAACTCCTGCAAGAAACCCTAGAACTAAAGAAGTTCCATCACCACCAGTAGCAGAACCAAGCCAACCTATTGTTGCAAAACCAAAAGCAACTGCAAGAGTGAAGCCAAGAAAGCAAACTAAGAAAGGGCTAGAGAAACTCAAATGCTTGATGCACAAACTCTCCCACCTGCAAAACAGAGATCAAATGTTGTCAAATATGCAAACAGAAGCAAGATGTCACAAAAAAGGGACAAAAGGAGTAACTAGAAGCCAAGCAGTGGCATTGAAAGGAAATACAGTTGCTACAGAAGACAACCCAGTAACAAAGGGGAATCTAGAGGATATTCGTCATGTTATTGATATAGAGGAGACACCCATTTTCCAAGCTGAGTTCATTGGGGAAGATGAGCATAAGCTGAAAAAGGCCAAGTCTGCAAAGGGACTAGAGTTTTAGGGGGAAGATGCAGGGTTTATTTTCAAGAAAGAAAGCCTATGACAAGGCATGCTAGGAAATTGATAGAGAGCAGCAAGGAAGTTCAAATACCCACAGAGACAACTAAAAATCATAAATAAATTGTTGATCTTTCATCACCTACAGTGAAGCATACAATTAGCATAACAGAAAGGGGAAAAGAGAAAATAACAGAGGAAACAGAGTTTCGGTGCCTTGATGAGAAATTAAGGTTAGCAAAGCAGGAAATTGCTGTCATGAAGAAGAGGGCTAAAAAACAAAGCGTTGAAAAAGTATAGTTTAAAAGGATGAAGGCAATGTGGGAAGGACAAGTTGATTTTGCTTCTGAAAACTTAAGTAATGCAGAGCAATTTTTCAAATGGACAATGCCAGCAATAAAAGAACCTAAATTTGTCAGAATAGTAAACACTCATTTGAGAGCTACTAACAAAAGGCTTAACGACTAGGTGAAATATTTAGAGCAACAACTAGAGTTAATTCATGATGAGTTAAAGAGCAGAGGCATTAAAATGACAATCATAGAAGAACCAATAACTCAACCAAGTATAAATGAAGAAGGAAGGCCTCAAGAGATAGAATGAAGTGGGTTTACAATTTTTATGGATTGTAAATACTGAAGACAGGTTATGTTTTGAGTTTTGGAGGCGAACAAAATTTTCCCTTGGCAATTTTTTGAAGAATCTGCATACTCAGCAGTTTCGTAGTGCATTCAGTGTAAAAAAGTAGAAAAGTGCTATGAAACTGTTGTAGTTGATTTCCTTGCTTATTTTGATCAGATTTGAAAGGGTTGAAGACTAAGTTAGGAACTCAATTTGTTATGAAAGATATATTAAAGGGTAATTAAAATGATGCAGTGAAAAGAATTGAGTTTTTGGAGGACAAAGACTTGAAATGGCAGCGCTACAAAAAGTGCTACGAAACTATTGTGTTTTTGTAGCGCAGGACATTACAACATTTTGAGCAGTGTTTAATGCAGTTTTAGACAGCTGGAGGCTAGGGAGGACTTATGGGACGTGTTAAGCCAACTTCCAATAGCTAAGGACCACGAAATAAAGAGTACATGATGGTCAGAATGTTCAAAGAATGCAAAAGATCTTATGACTAAAAAACAGGTTATTGTTTCCTATTTTGGTGGAGGTCAGCAAAATGGTCATGAAGAAATGAAGCCCATCATCCAGATTTTACCATGTGATGATACACTTGGAAATGATGTAAATTTAAATAGATAAGGTTGTTATAGATAGTGATTAGGAGTTTGATTCCTTTTTGGAATAGGACTGTTAAGTAGGATAGGTGTCTTTTTGTAATAAATTCCATGTTTTATGGTTATGCAAGGTGTCAAGGGTCAGAAATTCGATGTATCTAACCTAGAGGCAGATCATCCCATGTTGTAAGATTCCTATTAAAGACCAAGAGGTCGAATTTGTTAAGGGTTAGACATTTTTGGCAACACTGTGCTTGTTGTGAATTGACTAGTTTTCAGCTAATACAAAGATCTTCTACTTGACGAACTTGAGATTCAGAAGGAGTTTTAGTGTTTCCTATTCTATTTGCATCTCTTGTATATTTCATTTACAGTGGTGTTCATCTATATTACTCATTCATCTGTTTGATGCTCTGACTTCCTATATAAGTGAACTGACTGTGTTTTTACTGTTTCATGTGTGTGTACCTTACGACTAAAACTATGATATGCCCCAACTTCCATGTTAAGTAGATTCACTGAATTACTAGATCGCTTTGACTCCATAAGCCCAATGAATACATGTTGATGTGATTCTCAACCTTCATATATCATTTATCTGTTTATTACCTAAATAGAGTTAGCCATCTATATTTTATTCCAAATCATTAACCCTTGAGAGAGCCCTCTCAGGCTGAGGAGGCTAAGCCTTAGTCAAAAGATTAGGTTTGAAATAGTTACATGAAATTGACTGATCAAGCAGCCTATTAGATCCAATTTTGTGATAACACTTAGAAAGATCTATCGTTAATAATAAGTTTCTATCTTTCTTGATGTTTGCTAGGAATGAATGAAGGTAAATTCACGAAAATATTTTAAGGTTTGTATGATTGTTGTTCTACTTGAAAAGGTAAGACTGAAAAATTTTTAAAGTTAGTTGTTATGGCACATTTTTATGCTAGTAGGAAAGACCTTCAATTTTTTGTGCAAATTATTCATGATCATATCTTTATTTTTGCACATTTTTTATACTGGTACTAATTGTCCATATCTTTCTACTCGCAGGTAGGGAATAGATTTTTTGACCACATTGAAAATTTCACTTCACTTATCCCTAGCCTTCTAGCCAGATAGGCTAGGAGTAGGTATAATCACATTTTAGTTTTTCTTGCATTACATTCACCCTGCGTTTCGTTCCTCATCTAGTATTTGCATTCACTTTATTTTTTTGGTTACTTCATTGTGTGATAATTTTCATGATTTTTCCTTTCTTGTTGTGTCATGTATTTTCTGTAATGTTTTATTAATATGATCTTGCATGAAAAATAAACTTGCTTGGCTCAAGAATAAATGTGGCAAAGATTTGAAAGGTATTTGTGACACAAATCAACACTTGGTTAGCTTTTGGTCCCTCTTCTTTGCTTGGGTCTTATATATTTAAAGTCAATGATGTATGAATGGAAAATATGATTCATTCAAAAAAAAAGCTATAATCAAACCCATGATGTTGGTATCAATTTTAGGACCTTCATTCCTTGACTCTGTATGGTAATTGAATGGTGTTTCAATCGTCGATCCAATCAATTAAAGAAGGGAAAGGAGAAAACTATGAGTGAACATATTAATTTCAGAGGAATATAATAACATCTAAGGAATAACCTCCCTTGCTCTCAATAATCCGGGATCCCTCTTTCGCCATGGAAATATAAACATCTATAACAGTCCAATGAGTATATTGAGAATAAAATAAAGGGTGAAAAAAGAGAAATACTTCTTGTAGAGAGAGGTGAATCAAGTAACTTCGCTAGGGTACTAAACAAGCTTGCTCGTAGTGAATCAATGATTCTGTTCCTGTAATTATTCCATTAGGGTACTAAACATGCATGCTAGTAGATGAGAAACACCAGAGATGGAACTAAAATTTTAAGCATATTAAAATCGCGAATAAATATTATCCTTCTCATGGATCAAAATAATTGGATATGGCAAGCCTTGTAAATGTATTTAGACAAGAAAGGGAATGTTAGAGACTACATATCTAACTAGGATAAATGGTGAAGCTAAGGCAATTCACATGGTGAATCAATGCATTCTAAAAGACTAGAATATATCCCTAAATCTATACCTAAACAGAGAAGTTGGAGTTCTTCCAGTGTGTTACCAAGTGTTTTCGTTTTGGAAAATACCCTCCAAAATTTTTCCCGCACTTGAATTTTGGAGCCTCCTTGCGATTTTATGATTTATCACCTCAAGTTGTTTATTTTCACCTCATGATTGGTGTAAAAACCCTAGTTAAAAATCCATGTAATAAATTTAATAAAGGGAAAATAATTGGCATGGTCATGGGACACGTATTCCAAGCTGAATGTTGGGAAAACCATCATAGTGTGGGTGTTAATTTGGTTTATTAATGGCTATGGAAATTGGAAAAGGCAATGGTAAATACTTTGGAAAGGAAAATTAGCACTTATTGGCATTCATTTATGAAAATAATGGAAAATAGGAGAAAAGGAAGGTGAAAGGTCACAGGTTGCATGTGAGGAGGAAAATGAAGGAAAATAATGGAGAAAACAGAGAAAATAAAGGTCTCGATGATAAAAAGGATTATGAGGATCAATTCACAATATTTTGTCAATTTTAGCTTGGAGCTCTCTCTCTCTCTCTCTCTCTCTCTCTCTCTCACACACACACACACACACACACACACCCACACACACACACACACTTAAATTTTTCTTGGATCACAATGGATTTGGAGAAATAAGGAAAGGAAATCAAGAAAGTGCAAGGGGACAACAAGATAAAAAAATACAACTAGATTTCTTTGCAGGTATCGAGTTCCATGTATGATTTACTTGCAATTTTTTTCATGCATGGTCTATGCATGTGTTTATTTTGTTACGATCTATCATTGGCATAGAGGATTTCTTGGATTGACAATGATTTTTCCTAGCCTTTCCATTTCCTGGATAACCATGGTGTTGTGGGTTTTTTCCATTTTTTTCTGGTTGGTGCTCATGTTTCTCATGGTTGTGGGTTGAGTTATTAGTTCCTGGATCCTTGGTTGCAAAAATGCTCTGGAAGCCCTGGAACATCTTGGGTTGAGTTACTAGTCCTGGAAGCCTTCGTTGAAAAAACACTTTGGAGCCCTTGGTGGGTTGAGTTACCAGTCTTGGAGCCTTAGTTGGATAAATGCTCTGGAGCCTTATGAAAATTGTGTATTGAGTTACTAGTCTTAGAGATAGGTTGGAAAAACTTCTCTCAATCCTTGGACAACTTCGGTAGAGACTGATCAGGTGATGGTTAGTGATGTCCGACTGTGAGGTGGAATCACTGGTTGAGGGTTGAGGCAATTTTTCCTCTGGAGGCCTTGGTTTGGTTTTTTTCAGTTATTCCATGATATCCCACATTCATGATGGAATATGTTGTAGGGGTGATTAGTTGAAGACATATTTGGTTCAGCCCAATCTATGGTCGGGTGGTATGTGGAAGTCTCTGACTTGGTTGTATTCTGCATATGTTAATAAGAGCTCTTTTCCTCTTGTATTTTATGAGTAAATTTACTTGTTATAATGTGGCTTTGATGGTTGTATATCAATGTTATTATTATGGTTACATTTTGGTTATATGAACGGTTTTATGAAAAAATATAGTTATGGCTCTCATCATGTTTTGATTGGTAAATGAATGGTTATTG
Organism: Pinus albicaulis; assembly: GCA_034641835.2. Taxonomy (NCBI): domain Eukaryota; kingdom Viridiplantae; phylum Streptophyta; class Pinopsida; order Pinales; family Pinaceae; genus Pinus; species Pinus albicaulis. The sequence goes on along the minus strand of CM076583.1, from coordinate 1,160,114,827 downwards.
AATGCATTACCCAAGAGATGTCATTGCATCTATTATGAGAGGGAAACACACCTTCTTGATGAATTTCAGATAAGTATGAGACTCATGCTTTCATACATGCATTTATAACCTGCAGTTTACATGTTTACATGCATGGTGTATGCATGTGGTTATTTTGTTATGATCTGCTATTGGCATAGAGGATTGCCTAGATTGACAGTAGTTTTTCCTAGCCTTTCCATTTCCTAGATATCCATGGTGTTCTGGGTTTTTTTCATTTTTTTTTTCTAGTTGGTGCTCATGTTCCTCATGTCTATGGGTTGAGTTACTAGTTCCTAGAGACTTAGTTGGAAAAATTCTCTAGAAGTTCTGGAACAACTTGGGATGAGTTACTAGTCCCAAGAGCCTTGGTTGGACAAACGCTCTAGTTCCCTTGGTGGGTTGAGTTACTAGTCCTGAAGCCTTGGTTGGACAGTATGCTTTGGATCCTTGCGGTATCTTTGGGTTGATTTACTAGTCCTGGAACCAGGTTGTAACAAACTCTCTAGAGCCCCAAACAACTTGGGTAGAGACAAACCTGGTGATGGTTAGTGATGTTCGATCGTGAGGTTGAATAATTGGTTAATGGTTGTGGAATTTTTGCCTCAAGAAGCCCTGGTTTGAAATTGTTTGTTTATTCCATGAGATCCCACATTCATTCTTGGAATATGGTGCGGGGTGTTTTTGGCTCAAGACAAATTTGGTTCAACCCAATCTATGGTTGGGTGGTACGTGGAAGTCACTGACTTGGTTTTGTTTTTCTTATGTTAATGAGAGCTATTTTCCTCTTGTATTTTATGAGTAAATTTACTTTTTATGATGTGGATTTGATGGTTTTTTTATTAGTGTTATTATTCTAGTGGCATGCTGGTTATAAGAATGGTTTTATGACATATTTTGGTTATGGCTCTCATCATGTTTTAATTGGTAAATTAATGGTTATTGAATGCATTACCTGAGATATGTCATTGCAAATATTATGGGAGGGAAAAAAACATTCTTTATGATGTGTAGATAAGTATGAGACCCCTGTATTCAGATATGCATTTATAATTGTATTTTAGATGTTTGCCACATCTTTGACGAAATTCCTAGTATGTTCTGGTCAGTCCAGGTCAAGTTTTGAGTTGAGAGTAAATGTTTAGCTTTATCATTGTGTCAATTATGATTCTCTAGTGATATTATTGAATTAATGAACATATCTGTACTTATAACCTACAGGTACTATGTACACATTGTTTTTATAAATGAGTAATTTGGACCTCCAACTTCCCAGTATCATAACTTTCGCATACAATCTCCATTTGACTATCATAATACCTCGTTTAGAAGATCTCCATGAGGAGCCAAATATATATTGATAATTTAACTCACACATTTTTGGTCTCACCATTTTCCTTGAAAATATTGTTTAGGCCCTAAAAATGGCCTCAAAAGTTTAGGACCTGAGAAACTGCCAAAAATAGTAAGTTGTATTAAATTTAAGGAAACAAAACTAAAATTAAATAGGGTTGGGTCAAATTAGGCTGATAGAAATGTGATCATGTGTCACTGGGTGTTTGCAGTCAGTTCTTGACATGTGCACTCCATTTTCCATTAGCGCATCTTGGAAATCAGGTCTCGTGCAGTAAATCTCATCTCATGTTTACCCTGGCGAGCTTGTGGATTTTAGTAAACGTGGGAGGGGTGGTTACAATTGGTTAATGATTTTCTAAGGGTTCTAGTCATATTTTGAGATTCTAACTATTGAAGCCACTTGCCTACACATGCTTAGCTTCTGATGCTTTCATAAGAACACCTCATTCTAGCAAGCCTGGTAGTCCATATCCATCCTTTGAAGATAAGCAGTACACAGTATTGGAAGACAGTCCCTACATAATATTTTGTAACAGTGATTGCGTAGTATTTAGTGGCAGATATTCCACAGCTCTCAAACATTACACATTTAATAATGACAACACAATGCACAATCCTTATGGACAATCAGTTCGCAATTCTAGTTGATATTCCCTCTTACTCCTAGTTAAAAGTGTTTCATCATCCAAGTGAGTTTTAACAATTGTCACTTTTGCACACTTTCGTTTTCACAAGTGTCACTTTCAGTTTTCTGACTGTCATTTTTTATTTCTTTCACCTTCGTAGGTGTCACTTTTTCTAATTATGTTTTTCATGTACCCATTTTACTTTCTGTTATCACTCCGTAATTTTGAGGTTGAAGAAAATATACAGAGGCAACATCAAAACTACTAGCCTAGGATATATCCCTCCTAGACCCAAATAGGGATCTCTCTCTTAGATATAGATTTGTTGATTGGGCATTTTAGGCTAGCTATTAGTGCATAGGGGTTTGTTTGAAAGTTTGTAGTTGAGACAATAGAAGAGGGAAATCGGGATATGGAGTCAAACAGGTGTACACAAATTTAAATGGATGAACAACTAAGCTCATGTGTAACGAGGCAAGCTAGTCATGCCAATGGATCCTTACAATTTGTGAAATGGAAAAGGAGAAAATATTAAGGTCCAATGTGAATACAAAGCAGACCCTATTTGAATTCTACATTCAAATATCATAGGAAAACATAAATTACTGCTTCAAGACTGAGAAGGGTACCCTATGATAAATCCTACACAAAAATTTCTTATCCAAAGTAAAGAAATAAAACAGTATGTGTAACTAGAGAATGACAGATTATATGAAAAGAAGCACTTCACCATAGATCATAACAAAAGAATCTGGAAAAAACAACGTCATTTCATTCATCCAAAAAAGAGTATTTACAACCAGATGAGCCTATTAAAATGTTTTTCCCCTTCCAATATCCTCTTGATACTGCTAATTCATACATTATTTATCTAAAATCTAAGTTGGTTACTTTGTATTTTTCAATGATAGTCATTAATTACATTCACGCTAAACTTTGACAAGTGGAACCATGTAGACAATGATAAGATATGTCTGGCCATAACAGTGGCCTTACCAATTCGTTATTGATTACAAAATAGGAGCAATTTGGCTCTTGGGATCATGAAGAGGCTATGATAAAATGAATCTGACATCTAGCCCTGCTTCTTCAAAAAACCATTGCTGGATAATTAAATCTGGTGCTATGCTGGCTGATTTAGCAGATCTGATTATTGTGCTGTGTTTACTGCCTTTTTCCATTCTTGTTGTTATATCATCATAGTTCTGTATGAACGCCCTTTGCCCGACTCGACCCGTGGTGTCTATCTCCTTGCTATCGTGATGTTCAACATTACTATGCCCTTTACTCTTTGTTGGGTCTTATCCTACCTGATTCCTTCTGTCGTGTTTAGCCCTTTCTTCATAAAACAATGTAAAAACCTCATACACCCAGATTTGAAATCCTTTAGATTTCAGCTTTGAACTAAATCACATCCACTTCGATATCGCAATTTACACTTCGACGTATTTAACATTTCCTTTAGTACTTATCCTTCTGAGCTTGTGAAGTGTGAGATGTGAGGGGTTCCCACCAACATCGCAAATCGCAAGATTTAAATTTTATCGCACATCGCAAAATTTAAGACTTATCGCAAATCTCAAAATTTAAGGCTTATCGCACATCGCAAGGTTTAAGTTTTATCAAACATCGCAAGGTTTAAGGTTTTTCGCAAATTGAAATTTTTAAGGTTTATGTTATGAGGAACGTGAGTTAAAGGCTAAAACTCACGAAGTGCGATGTGCGATGACCTAGGGTGATGTGGAAGGATGGAGATGGGGCCCATTCAATACCGTAAATCGCAAATCTTAAGGTTCTTTTATGAGGAATAGGATTTAAAGGCTAAATCTGGCGAAGTGGGAAGTGTGACGAAAACGGAGGTGACGTGGTGAGAAGGGTCCCACTATATCGCATCAGTGGTCTGGAGAAACAAAAAATGTATGCGGTGAGAAACTTTGTGATATGCCGATGCGAAAAGTTAAGGATAATTGTAAAGCGAACAAACAACAAGGGTGAGGTTTTATCGCATCGGGAATTTGGAATAGTGAGAGTAATTGAAGAGCGAAAGGGTTTTGTTTTTGCGATGTGAGAAAGGTAAGTGGGCCCATAATATGATAAGGGTGGTGATGATATAATATGTGATATATTAAAAGGATTGCTATGGGGGTTGTAGTTGTGAATAAAGAAATATATGGTAAGTTCAAATGGGAAATATGATATGGCTGTTAGTGGGTGGGCGGAGCTGCTTTTTTAACTATAAAAATCGAATTTTAATAGTTAAAAAAGGGGTTTTGAAAGAAATGAAGCGTGGGACTTTAAAATTTGGAAAAATGAAGGGTAAAAGAGGGTAAATGAAATGAATGAGGGCAGAAATGAAGTTTTCTCACCATTACACCTTATCAGCAACGCCTTCCTCTTTCCACTGAACTGAAAAGGCATATTGATTCCTTTGAAGTCCTTAACAATCAGGATTTCTCTTCCTTTTCTGGAAATAAATGACAGCCATGGAATATTATCTTCAATATACAAGATCTAAAAAGAATAATCAGTCACCTTGTGATACTATAGATTATAGGATACTAACAGAGGCTCTAGCTGGGGATGGCAGCTCCTTTAGAAGGTGTCAAGAACATTGTATATTAGTAGCCTAATCCATTGGGCTGATCCCAAATCTGCAACCTAATCTGCTACAACCTCTGTGGCAGAAAATATTCAAGCTGAAATCAACACTCTTTGCAGACTAAAGTCTGGAACACACTTGAACTGAAAACTGAAAAGAAATATGAAACTAAAACTGGAAATATGCTCAAAGTGTTGAGCTTATTTGAATGCCTACCTACTCTAGTCTGATAAAAAATTATCCCATCAAAAAATAATCAGATTTCCAATGTAACCAGTCAAGAAGATGGCTACATGACTGATTCTTTCTCACTTTTTTGAGCAGGTTGAAAAAAAATGACCACTCCCATCTTAACTATTGTTGAACATAAGTGTTCAACTTTTTCATTGAATTCTGCAAAAAACAATTCATGGCATTACATACTCCTTCTTTAAATGATTCTAAGAGGCCAGCAAAAGGATCTTGAAAAAATACTTGGTATCGAGGATTCAAATAGCAAGCTTCATCTAGGACTGCTCTTTGTTCCAACTTGTTGTGCTTAGGATCATTTTCAAAGAGAATATTTATACATTCTTCATGGTCATCTGATATGGTATCTTCCTTGTATATCAGTATGTTATCCTTAAGAAAATCTAATATATATTGACTGAGATTGCTGAATTTTGTCTAAAGGCCATCATTTTGATGAACATAAGTACTTTCTACCAAAAAGCCTTCTTGTGAATGTAAAACAACCTCAACATCAATCTGTTCTACATTTGTTTCTTCAGGAGGAACGACTTCAATACATAAATCAGCAGTAGAACCAATAGAATTAATCTCTTTATGACATCAATATTGAGAGGATGGTTGCATGCTTATAATATGATTGATTTCTTCTTCAGTTAAAGGAGGAGGTAACCTTTTTTTTCTTTGAATTAAACAATAATTATTTTCTTTCTCTAGTGAAGATTGGTCATGGTACTGAATGTCTTCTTTAGTTTTATACAAAGGAGAAGATGAATTATCATTTGTCTCTAGAGATAGATCATGTGAATCTACTTTCATTTCTCAATTTATCTCATTTTCAACTATCTCCCCTTGATTATCATGACATTTACCTTGAGAATGGAGCCCATAAAGTGCATCTATGAGATCCTCATCATTCATATCTACTAGATATTCATAAATACTTTCAATGTATTGTATGAAATCCTTAAACTGATCAGAAGAGTTTTCCACTAATGAAAAATATGGGGAATATTATTTATAGTGATCACAAAACACTTGATGGAAATATTTTAAAGAAAACAAGCTACCAAGGCTTAAACCTTCATACCCATTCCTCGATTTTCCTTCTAAAGTTGCCATAAACATCTTCATGTGACATTCCTCATGCCATTCAACTTTCAACTTCCATGAATGTATATGAAATTTAATGAGATGAAACAAAGAATCATCAACATTCTCATCTTGCAAAATAGGAAGATTTCTTTGCCAATTTACCTGAGGCATTTTTTTTGGGAAACCAGGAACATGATATCTGTTCATTGGAGCATATCTCCTTGCAATTGATCCCATTTTTAGCTTGTGGAGTCACCAATGAATTTCTGTTTCTGGATTTTACTGCCAATGGAGTCGCTAGGTGAATGGAACAACCTTTTGGTGTTTGAATTCTATTCACCATCGAAAGTCAAAACTAACACTTGAAGTATATTTCTAGAGAAAGTTCCCTAGTATGGTTGCCACTATGTTATCACTCCATAATTTTGAGGCTGAAGAAAAAATATAGAGGTAACATCAATATCGCTTAGGGCTAGGATCTAGCCCTCCTAAACCCAGAGAGAGATCTCTCTGTTAGATATAACATTGTTGATTGGGAATTTTAGGCTAGCTATTAGTGCATAAGGTTTTGTTTGAAAGTTTTTGGTTGAGAAAATAGAAGAGGTCCATTGGGATATGGATTCAAACAAGTGTAAACAGATTTAAAAGGATGAATAACTGAGATCATGTGTAACTAGGAAAGCTAGTCATGCCAATGGATCCTTACAATTTTTGAAATGGAAAAGGAGAAAAGATTAAGGTTCAATGTGAATGAAGAGCAAACCCTATCTGAATTCTACATTCAAATCTCAGAGGAAAACATAAATTACTGCTTCAAGACTCAACAGGGTAACCTATGGAAAATCCTACACAAAAATTTCTTATCCGCAGTAAAGAAAGAAAACAGTATGTGAAACTAAATAATGACAGATTACAGGAAAATAAGCACTTCACCACAGATCATAACACAAGGATCTAGAAACAACAACATCCTTTCATTCATCCAAAAAAGAGTGTTTACAACCAGATGAGCCTATTACAATGGTTTTCCCCTTCCGGGGTCCTCTTGATACTACTAATGCATACATTATTTATCTAAAATCTAAGTCTTTTACTCCGTCTATTTCAATGATAGTCATTAATTACATTCAAGCTAAACTTTGACAAGTGGAAACATGCAGATGGTGATAAGATAAGTCTGGCCATAACAGTGGCCTTAGCAGTTCGTTATTGATTACAAAGTAGGAAAAATTTGGCTCTTGGGATCACGAAGAGGCTATGATAAAATGAATCTGACATCTGGCCCTGCTTCTTCAGAAAAATGTTGTTGTATAATTAAATTTGGTGTTGCGCTGGATGATTTAGCAGATCTTATTGTTGTGTTGTGTTTACTATTTTTTTTCGTTCTTGCTGTTATATCATCATAGTTCTGTATGAATGCCCTTTCCCAGACTCGACCCATGGTGGCTATCTCCTTATTACCGCGGCATTCAACATTACTATTCCCTTTGCTCTTTGTCGGGTCTTATCCTAGCCAAGTCCTTCTGGCGCATTTAGCCCTTTCTTCATAAAACAACGTAAGAACCTAATACACCCAAATTTGAAATCCTTTAGATTTCAGGTTTGAAATACATCGCATCCACTTCGATATCACACTTTACACTTCAACGTATTTAACATTTCCTTTAGCGCTTATCCTCTTGAGCTTGCAAAGTGTGATATACGAGGGGGTCTCACCAATATCGCAAATCGCAAGACTTAAATTTTATCGCACGTTGCAAAATTTAAGGCTTATCGCACATCGCAAAATTTAAGGTTTATCGTACATCGCAAGGCTTAAGGTTTATTTCACATCGATAGGTTTAACGTTTATCGCAAATCCCAAGTTTTAAGGTTTATGTTATGAGGAATGGGAGTTAAAGGCTAAAACTCACGAAGTGTGATGTGCGATGACGGAGGGCGATGTGGTAGGATGGATATGGGACCCATTCAATACGGAAAATAGTAAATATTAAGGTTTTTTTATGAGGAATAGGAGTTAAAGGCTAAATCTTGCGAAGTGTGAAGTGTGACAAGAACAGACGGGATGTGGCAGGAAGGGTCCCACTATATCGCATCGGTGGTCTAGAGGAACAACAAATGGATGCGGTGAGAAAATTTGTGATATGCCAATGCGAAAAGGTAATGATAAAGGTAAAGCAAACAAATGACAAGGGTGATGTTTTATCGCATTGGGACTTTGGAATAGTGAAAGTAAATGAAGAGAGAAAGGGTTTTGTTTTTGCGATGCGATAAAGGTAAGTGGGCCCATAATATGATAAGGGTGGTGATGATATAATATGTGATATATTAAAAGGCTTGGTGTGGGGGGTGGAGCTGTGAATAAAGAAATATATGGTATGTTCAAACGGGAAATATGATATGGCTATTAGTGGGTGGGTGGAGCTTCTTTCTTAACTATAAAAATCGAATTTTAATAGTTAAAAAAGGGGTTTTGAAAGAAATGAAGCGTGGGACTTTAGATTTTGGGAAAATCAAGGGTAAAAGAGGGTAAATTAAATGAATGTGGGCATAAATGAATTTTTCTCACCGTTAAACCTTATCAGCAACACTTTCCTCTTTCTACTGAACTGAAAAGGCAGATTGATTCCTTTGAAGTCCTTGACAGTCAGGATTTCTCTTCCTTTTCCGGAAATAAATGACAGCCATGGAATATTATCTTCAATATACAAGATCTAAAAATAATAATCAATCACTTGTGATACTATATATTATAGGATACTAACACTTTATTTAGATTTTGCAAGTGTTTTTTTCACTTATTCTTATTGTCACATGTGTCACTTTTAGTAGTTTTCAGTCCTGCATGTGTCACACTTTAGCACACCACTAGAGGCATCTCTAGTGCACTCTTCTGCATTAGTTGATCTAATATATCATAAGAATATGTGTTATACACTCTCCCACATCTTACTGCACTTTCTAATTGCAGTCAACACTTGTGTCGTAACTTGTATCCTAAGTGTCACAAAGTTACATTTCAAGTGTCGCACTTGGAGAAAAGTGTCATTTTACTATTGTTTCATTGTATGCTTGTTAAGTTTGGGTACCTTATATATCCTTTTCATGTGGTTGATCATTTATGAGTGTGTGATCATGTTCAATTCATATGATATACTTTCACTCTTACATACTGCAGAGTCCTAAGCCACAGTGAAGAACCTTTTTCCTTCTGGAATGACACATTGTGTAGTCCTAGAGGAAAATCTCCCTTAACTGCACACTATGTAATCCTAGTGCTCAGTTAGACAAATTTTCCAATTACACTTTCTCAATGTATAGCCATGATCATACCTACCTTTCTCTACGAACTACATAATCACAATAGACAATGGAGCCCCTTCTAGACTCTTGCAGTGCCCAACTACATAGTCTTATGAGCCTCCTCCTCAAGCACTCTGCACTACAAAGTTAGAGTTCCCAAACCTTCTTCCCTTGTCTCCCTAACTTTCCTAACTATGCAATACATTCACCAAGTGAGCCTTCTACTATGAATATCATAGTTATAGTGAAAACGGTCACCTATAGGTCACTACAATACTCAATTGTGCAATCCTTAAAACCAGCTCCTCAATCATTGCACATTGCATAGTTACAGTGGCTAGTCTCATCTCTCCTATTGACTGAAACCCCTCACTATGTATTATTGTGTCCTTCCTTGCCTCCTACTATGCATTCCATAGTTCCAATGGATAGTGAGGCCATCCCTTAGTCTCTATGAAGCTCAAATGTGAAATCCCTTCCTCCTCTTCCTTGAGCACTGTGCACTTCACATCCTTAGTTCGCAAGCTCATCACCTTGTCTCCTAGACTTCACCACTACATAAGATCTTAATAAGCCTTCTCTGATTATCCATTGCACAATTCCAGATCACAATGCGGTCATCCCTAGGTCCTTATAGAATTTGACTCAAGGCAATTTAGTGTTACACAACAATTTGTCACCATCCCTGCAATTCCCCGTCTCGCACATTGGAGGGCTTATTCCATGACTTGTGAGTAGTGACATAACTTGAAAACACTTTCATGGCATTCCCCTGAACATGTACTTTCATTGCCCTGAAGACAACTCCTTGTGAAAAAACCCTAAAAATAGCCTTTTCATCCTTGGCGCGACTATTCAGTGTTATACCCGCGTCAATGGGGGGAATTCTTCAAAGAGAGCGCGCCAATTGGCGCTCTGTCTCAGAGTCGCACTCGCGCCAGGCTTAATAAAGGGTGTTTTTTAAAAATAAATATGTGAATATTTTATTCATTCCTAAACTAGTTCCACTCTAGTTGGGAGTGTTGGCCAGTTCCTAATTGCAATAAACCAACTTGTGAAGAAGGCTTACTCCTTGAAGAAGGCTTACTGAAAACCAATAAGCAATCCCCCAATTGCAATAAACCACCAGGGAGGCTTACCTTGAATCCAACGCTGTCGTTTGTAGAGGGGGTAGCGCTCTTGTTCCCTTGCTCCGGCAGATCACAATCCTTCACGCTCGTCGTGATCGAACACCTGCACACACAATAAATACAACAAACACAAGCATAAAATCCAATATATACAATTATGTGTCAGTCAGAGAGGACACAACTCATGATCATAATGAACAAAACGAGTGGAACCATAACCAATAGTTGCTTATCATTAATTCATACAAAGGAAAATACAACCTAGCTCTGACGCTGAATTCTTCTTCGACGGGTCGCCAGCAGAATACGTCTCGGTAAAGCTTGTCAGGGTTGGGGACAAGCCTCTCTCTTCGATCGTCAATCTCCTTGCTATGGATTTGACACTATGAGGACTATTGCAGCATTCTTTAGGCTCTTGAAGGCTCTTGGAGATTAGCTTGCAAAGGAAAATGGCAAGCTTATATAGATGGAGGAAGGGGAGTTGGGATCCCTACAATCACGGGATTGGCCCTATCCTCAAGGAAGCTTCCATGAGAGGTGGAAAACCACTTCTCCTTCATGGAGATCCGGAGCCAACCTCCCAACTCAAATTAGGAACCAATTTAGGAATTGGTTGGAATGAATCTTCTGCCATTTATTTTTAAAAAACACCCTTTATTAAGCCTGGCGTGGGTACGGCTTTGTGACAGAGCGCCAATTGGCGCACCTTCTTTGGAGAGTTTTCCTCATTGGTGCGGGTATAACACTGGCTAGTCGCCCCAAGGATAAAAAGGCTATTTTTAGGGTTTTTCACAAGGAGATGTCTTCAGGGGAATGAAAGTCCATGTCTAGGGGAATGCCATGAAAGTGTTTTCAGATCATGTCACTGCTCACAGGTCACGGAATAAGCCCTCCAATGTGTGGGATGGGGAATTGCAGGGACGGTGACAAATTGTTGTGTAACAGATGCCCCCTAAAGCATGAGGCCCGAAAGAGAGAGAGGGGTGAAATGCTTTACAAGAACATGTCCAACTGAAAACACTGCCGTCAGAAAACCTACGTAGAGGAGTACAATTGATATCTCAAATACATGATATATATGTGGTATGGGCGTAGCCATCCATAGCAGAGTATACAATAATCCAGATCCAAGGCATGGACGCAGCCATCCAGTGAGGATCAATAAATAGACTCAGGTATGGTCGCAACCATCCAGAGAATGAGTCATGTAACTAATCATAATAATCCACAAAATTGAAGCCTCGATTCCAACAGACAAAATCCAAGGTCTTGCGCTCCATCTCGCCCCTAACAAAGTACAAGTTCAAGCATGTGAATATGTGAGCTGAAGTCGAACATGAAATAACATCGCCTGATTACCAGCCAATGATGAAAGTTGTTAACAGACGCAAGATGTACCACCAATAATGAAAATGGACCTCAAGGTACTATAGGTACAATATACGACATGAACAATGAGCCGACGTTAACACCCACATATAATTACTCGATCGGAGGCCAATGATGAAAACCTCATGTCGATCGCAAGAACCCGCCACCGAGGCATGCAAAGCCCAAGGTACTGAGTGGAGTTCTAGATCAACTTCCGGATAATGAGCTGAAGCTCCATGTATGACCTTGATCGAAGGTGGGCCATAGTGTTTCCCACATCATCGACACGAGACAGAGGAACATAATGTCTTTGTGAATCAGGATTAGATGAGAATCAGAGGAAGGTTGAAATTTGCAGAGGTCAACTTCTCTTGAACATATGGTGGCACGATAGTGGATTTGGCAGTATTTGACATCAAAAGATCAAAGGTCATGATGACGAGGCAAAGAGAAGATGAGAGGTCAAAAGGGATCACCCAAACCCACGGAGGCAAGTGGAAAACGAGATGAGATGTCCCCAACCCGACACGAATGCAGACAAGTGCCATGTTCAAGAGCGACATACTGCCGACACGAAAATGATGTTGGTTCCATTTTTCCCCACCATTTATGGCGAGTACCTCTTTATTTTTACACAAGCTTGAAGAGGATACCATATGCTTGTCATATAAGCCCATCCTAGTACATTTAACGAGCCCTAGGAAGGAGGAACTCGGGTACCGTCATTACGACTGAATCCGATTTCATCAGAGTTTAACGAGTCTGACAAAGGAAGAACTCGGTGTCTTTTCATGTTTAGAGAGTTTGAAAAGACAGCTGAAAAGTAAACTCCAATGGTCCCTTTTCATAAATAGTTCCTCAGATCCGAAAAGGTAGAAAACTATGTCTGAGAAAACCTCCTAGTCGCGATAGGCTAGGGTATTCCTTTTTCGTAAATAATCTATCCCAGCCCGAAAAAGGGGTAAACATATACTGGGTAGATGTCATTTCGTAACCACTTTAACGAGATCAAAACGACAAGCGACTCAACAATATTTTCATGTTTAGAGGGTCAGAAAAGCGCTGAAAGATGACTCCTCCTTGAGGAACGAGTGGTATAAAGGGTAGCTATTGGTTCCGGTGATGGTGGAACTGCTTAGAAAAAATAAAGGTCAAGAGACTGGCTAACAAGACCAATCATTGCAGTGGTTCCTCAAGAATGGGTAAAACAACCAAGTCAAGGCATATGATCGGCCAAGCAGATAGTGACGATGGAGTGAGAAAACCAAGGCTCATCTGGCAAAAATAGGCTGATAAAATGACAATCACAAGAGGTAAAATGGGAATGGTTTCATTTTTACACAAGCTTGAAATCAGGAAACTCTGCTTGAAGTTGGTTTCATTTTTACACAAGCTTGAAACAAAGATAAACTATGCTTGAAACCGGTTTCATTTTTACACAAGCTTGAAACGGAAACAAACTATGCTTGAAAAATTAAGCATGCCCCCAGCATGGTGATTCAATTCGAGGTACATGCCCCCCAAGCTTCAGTCCATATGAAAGGCAGATGGAGTGAAGGTTCAAGTTACGAGATCTAAGAAAGACTCGACTGGGATTTTACGAGATCTGATCAAAGACTCGAATTGAACAAGAACGTGTTTCATTATTTTAACGAGGTTGACACATTAAAAGAACTATCCTCAGACACCCTTGTTTCATTTTTTAAGGAGCTTGACACAAGACAAGGAACTATGCTCCGACAACCTTGTTTCATTTTTTAAGGAGCTTGACACAAGACAAGGAACTCTACTCCGACCAAACCCGGTTTCATTTTTTAAGGAGCTTGACACAGGAAAAGAACCATGCTTCGATTGACCTCATCAAGAAGTCATCGCTTCCAAGAGTTCCACTCCCAATGGAAGGAAAACATCTTGAAACTGACCCACGCCCTCAAGACTCGATGCACAATGGCACTATCAGCTGCAGTACAGTAATGGGTGGTAGGCAGCCACATAGTTGATCTGCGGTGGGGCAGATACAATGGGTGGATAAAAACCAGGAAGGGATGATGGCGGGCCAGCTGCCACATCAGGACCAAAGAACGAAAGCTGATCAATGGTCACGATCCGTCCTTCATGTGGAAAACAAACCACACGAAAAAGGGAGGAGACAAGCGCTCCCATGGCATAGGTGTAATTGTGCCCCAAAAGCAAATTGAAATCCAAGGGGCCTAGAACAACCATCACGTCCATATGGACAGTTTTACCTCCCAAAGTAACAGGCAGCCTTGGAAGGATCCCTAACGATTGACTAGTTCTTCTGTTAAATGCAAACAGATTCTGCGTAACAGGCACAAGTGGCGGTGAACCGAAATCTTGCCAAGTAGTTGAGGATAAAATACTAACAGACACACCTTCATCTATAATAGTTCTAGGTACGACCAAACCAGAGGTTTGTACCGTTATCTCAAAAGGCACATAAGACGGAAGGCAGTATCCTACAAATCGATTCCAATCAAAGGAAGCGACCAAACTACTCGGAGGGGCTACCATTGAATCGAGATGGTCTTCCCCTGGTGTTACGGTAGAAGAAGGAGCATCCTCCACGACCTCCATCTCGAAGGCGGGAGGAGTATCCTCCGGGACCTCCATCACGGGAGGCGGAGGAGCAGCTTCTTGAGATAAGGGACAGAGAATCTTTCTCCAAGTCCAAGGAATCAAGAAACAAGAACAACTTGGGGTGTGGAGATCCATCTACGTAAAAGGCCCGGTGCACCATGGGACGGCTGGGCTCAATTGACCCACTTACTCAATGGTCAAGGAATGGATTCCGACCGTGACTCGGGGGAGTGGGATTGACCAAGGATGACTCTTGAGCAATCGAGGAAAGCCGGGTGAAGGACTCAAAAGAAAGCCGATTATAACCAGTCAGGAAGGCATGGTGAACCACCAAGTTGTCCAACAATCGCTGTCTTCATGTGAGTAAGGTCAAAGGTGAATGGCATGGTGCCCTTCACACAACTTATAGGGATTGCAATTCATCTCTACTCTTAGGGAGCCTTACCAACACTGGGGCTGAAGACGCAGCCCAAATTGACTCTAAGCCAAAGGCAACTGCGGACGACCATTGGACCATACTTCGAGCACCTTGGGAATGCCATGATAGTCTCGAAGAAGATGGTCTCCCATGCACAACATGCAAGGGAACTTGAATTTCTGCGGTGGGTTGGAAGGTTTATCAAGAGGAGATGTTTTAGAAGCAGTAGCTGCAGCCTTAGCCTCTCTCTTATCGGACTTCTTCTCACCACACTGAATCCAGACACTAGGCGTAAGTGTAGGCAAAAGAACAGGAAAATAGTAAGATTTCACCTTGGAATCAACATGATGTTGTTTAGGTGGAGGAACTGATTGAACAATAGCGGAGATATTTGGGACCACATAGGTTGAAAACAACCAAACAGGCAACCCAACAGTTAACCCAGGAAGGTACAACGTCGCCATGTAAGGAGCACCAACATTCCCAAAAGGAGGAAAATGACCAGGATTCCCTTCTGAGGGGATTCCTTGGTTGGTGAAGTCCAGAAAATATGCCATCGAATGACTTGAAACCAATACCTAAGCAAAATCAAGGCACACAATCAAACGACCAACAAGCAAATTCTAACAGGGCGTGTGATCACAGGTGATTTATTTTACCACATTGAAACTTAGAAAATTCATCATTTCATGTTTTAAGAGTTAAGAAACGGATGAAAGGTGACTCTATCTCTTTCAGTTTTGAAACAAGTGTGAAAGGAAAAGTGCTTGATGATCCTTTCAAATTTAAAGAGTCAGAAAAGATCTAAATGACTACTCTGGTAATCTAGGCAAAGGGTGTACCAGATATCCGTGAATTTCAATATACACCTTGGTTTCAAAATGAAAGAGAAATCAACCAAGGACTTGACAATTGCATGCACCTCCCCCATCGTCAGGTTCGTATCACTTGTATGGGAAGTGTAGACCTGGCTCATGGATAAAGAATATGCCTAGTGGGGTCTCCTTTATATACGATTTATTACTTCCGGGAGCACAAGTCCAGATTTAAAGGAGGTCTAAAGCCAAGAGGTAAATGACAGCAGGTAAATGACAGCTACTAGGTTTAAAGACGCTGGAACACGTCTCTAGCCTAGACTTATAAATATTTCATTAATGTTTCAATGCTGCCTTAATGTAAATTGAATAAATTTTAACGTTTATCTTCAATTATGTTTCAGTTTTCAGGCCCTAGCGAGTGTAATGTCTCAAAATCTCTTAAATGCACACTACATGCCACAGTATATCATTTCATTCGATGAAAGCTAATTATGAGAGAGTTGAGAGCTTTTCACACAATAACAAAATGATCAGAAAACAACCAATAGTATCTCTAATGCAGCGAATGAAAACTAAAAGCTTTTTTTCCAAAGTTACTAATCACTAATAACACCGAAAATATTTAATTCACACTAACTAATCAAAAGCAAAAGAGATTTTTTTTTGTATTTTCAATGTTTGAGAGCAAATTGCACTAAACGAAATGAAAACTAATGGAAAGAGCAATTTGAGAAGCGATATCAATGGAGCAAAAACAAGCAAATTTCACTCAATGCAAATACACAATCAGACCTCAAATTGACAAAATAATTCCTCAAAACCAAGAGAATCCCAAAGACTCAAATGAACTAATGTAATCTAGGTCCAAAGCGAGACAAAGCGGAATTTAAGTGAAGAAGAAAACAATCACTCAAACAACACAATAAAATGATGGACAACTACCAAACGAATGTAAAGAAGCAATCACAAGGTTGACTGAATCGATAAAAACCAAAAAATCCCAAGGGAGGCTCGACACACAATAGCACCTAGATGCCTTAGGGCTAGAATGAAAAATCGATGGAAATGGGCAAACAACCAAAGGATGAAGGTCACAGTCAATCAAACAGGGCTCCAGAACACTCAAGCAGTTGAAAAATCAAGACCAAACACCCAGATCAAACTCAGAAAGCTCAGAAGAGAGTAAACCCTAGTACCTCACAGGATTGGCGCAACTGTGAGGCTGAAACTAGCGCCAGAAAGGAATTGGCGTGGGTAATACACAAGCAACCTACGCCAATGGGCGCGACTGTCAAGCTGTAAAGCGCACCAACCGAGTTTACTATGGAAAAATGAAAAAAGAGCAATCCAAGAAGAAGACCAGTGATGGTACAGTTAAGCAAAAAGATAAACACACAAAAAGAGCCAGCCAAAAGAGCTGATGAAGCAAGTAAAGTCAAGGATGGACCGAAAAACGAGACAGTACTCCAACAGTTCAGTTCATAAACTAGACCAAAGATTGACTGAAGCAGCTTTGATCTACTTCGCTAATGCAGAGCAAGAGCATTTCGAAGGCTATCTGGCTAACTTCAGGCTCTGTCTGTAGCTTACAAAGCAGAACAACAACAAGCTAGACAATCCCCAGTGGAGTCGCCAATTTTTTGAAGAGGTAAATCCCCTCTGCGGACAAAGGCAATCCCTACTAGCCCAGATCAGGTCTAGCAACAATCATAACACGCAATGGTGCAAGTTCCTAATTGCAATAAACCAACTACGAAGAAGGCTTACCTTGAATCCAACGTTGTCATTTGTAGAAGAGGTAGCGTTCCCGTTCCCTTGCTATGGCAGATCACAATCCTTCACGCTCATCACGATCGAACACCTGCACACGCAAGAAACACAACAAACACAAGCGTAAAATCCAATATATACAACTATGTGTCAATCAGAGATGACACAACTCATGATCATAATGAACAAAATGAGTGGAACCATAACCAATAGTCGCTTATCATTCATTCATCAAAGGAAAATACAACCTGGCTCTGACGCTGAATTCTCCTTCGGAGGGTCGCCAGCGGAACACGTCTCGGTAAAGCTTGTCAGGAATGGGGACAAGCCTCTCTCTTCGACCAACAATCTCCTTGCTATGGATTTGACACTATGAGGACTCTTGCAGCATTCTTTTGGCTCTGAAGGCTCTTGGAGATTAGCTTGCAAAGGAAAATGGCAAGCTTATATAGATGGAGGAAGGGGAGTTGGGATCCCTACAATCATGGGATTGGCCCTATCCTCAAGGAAGCTTCCATGAGAGGTGGAAAACCACTTCCTCTACATGGAGATCCGCAGCCAACCTCCCAACTCAAATTAGGAACCAGTTTAGGAATTGGTTGGAATGAATCTTCCGCCATTTATTTTTAAAAAACACCCTCTTATTAAGCCCGGTGCGGGTGATACACTGAAAAGACAGAAAGCACTATGTGCCCTCTTTGGATAATTTTCCCTCATTACGGCTACAACACCTGGGTCAAGCCAGGTTAAGGGAAAAAGGCTATTTTTAGGGTTTTTCACAAGGATTTTTCTTCAGGCAATGAAATTACATGTCTGTGAATGCCATGAAAGTGTTTTCAAGTTATGTCATTGCTCATAGTCATGGAATAAGCCCTCCAATGTGCGGGATGGGAATTGCAGTGGACGGTGGACAAATTGTCATATATTTTTAGTTCATTATGATGAAGTCTGGCTTAGCAGAGTCTGCTTGGGGTCAAGCTCCTTAAAAAATGAAACAAGGTTGTCGGAGCAGAGTTCCTTGTCTTGTGTCAAGCTCCTTAAAAAATGAAACAAGGTTTTCGAAGAAGAGTTCGTTGTCTTGTGTCAAGCTCCTTAAAAAATGAAACAAGGTTGTCGGATCAGAGTTCCTTGTCTTGTGTCAAGCTCCTTAAAAAATGAAACAGGCTGGAATGTGAGCAAAGTTCACACAATGAAGCAGCTCTAAAAATGAAATGTCAAGTAGAGTGAAAGTTTTTCTGTGTCAAGCTCCTTAAAAATGAAACTCTGTTCTTCTCAGAGGGTTCTTCAAATGTGTCAACCTTGTTAAAACAATGAAACACGTCTCGTTCACCGAGTCTTTGATAAGATCTCGTAAAATCCCAGTCGAGTCTTTCTCTTGATCTCGTAATTTGAACCTTCACTCCATCTTCCTTTCATATGGATTGAAGCTTGGGGGGCATGTACCTCGAATTGAGTCACCATGCTGGGGGCATGCTTACTTTTTCAAGCATATTTTATTTCTGTTTCAAGCTTGTGTAAAAATGAAACTGGTTTCAAGCATAGTTTATCTTTGTTTCAAGCTTGTGTAAAAATGAAACCAACTTCAAGCAGAGTTTTCTGATTTCAAGCTTGTGTAAAAATGAAACCTTTCCCTTTTTACCTCTTGTGATTGCCATTTTATCAGCCTGTTTTTGCTAGATGAGCCTTGGTTTTCTCACTCCATCGTCACTATCTGCTTGGCCGATCATATGCCTTCACTTGGTTGTTTTACCCATTCCTAAGGAACCGTTGCGATGAGTGGTCTTTTTAGCCAGCCTCTCGACCTTTATTTGTTTTGAGCAGTTCCATCATTACCGGAACCAGTTGCTACCCCTTATACCACTCGTTCCTCCAGGAGGATTCATCTTTCAGCTCTTTTCTGACTCTCTAAACATGAAAAGATTGTCGAGGCCCTTGTCGTTTCGATCTCGTTAAAGTGGCCACGAAACAACATCTACCCAGTATACGTTTACCCCTTTTTCGGGCTGGGATGGATTATTTACGAAAAAGGAATATCCTAGCCTATCGCGACTAGGAGGTTTCCTTAGACATAGTTTTCTACCTTTTCGGATCTGAGGAACTATTTACGCAAAGGGACCATTGGAGTTTACTTTTCAGCTGTCTTTTCAAACTCTCTAAACATGAAAAGACGCCGAGTTCTTCCTTTGTCAGACTCGTTAAACCTAAATGACATCGGAAATTGTCAATCATGACGTTATTCGAGTTTCTCCTTCCTAGGGCTCGTTAAATGTACTAGGATGGATTCGTCCGAAGGACGGACTTATATGACAAGCATATGGTATCCTCTTCAAGCTTGTGTAAAAATAAAGAGGTACTCACCAGAAATGGTGGGGAAAAATGGAACCAAAATCGTTGTCGTGTCGGCAGTATGTCGCTCTTGAACATGGCACTTGTCTGCATTCGTGTCGGGTTGGGGACATCTCATCTCATTTTCCACTTACCTCCGTGGGTTTAGGTGATCCTTTTTGACCTCTCATCTGCTCTTTGCCTCATCACCATGACTCGGAGTATTTTTGATGCTCAAAATACCGCCAAACTCATCGTCGTGTCGTGCTTTATATGGTCAAGAGAAGTGCCGATCTTGCAGATCTCCAACTCCTTTCCATTTCATCTCGATCCCGATTCCCAAAGACATTATGTTCCTATGTCTCGTGTCGATGATGTGGGAAACACTAGGGCCCACCTTCAATCAAGGTCACTTCCCCGTCGACTTCCAACTCATTATCCAGGAAGCTGATCTAGAGACTCCCTTCTAGTACCTTCTGGAGCTCTGTATACCAGCTGTAGGTTCTTCACATTCGACGGGAGGTTTTCATCATTGGCCTCCCATCGAGTGATTCTATGGGTGTCTTATCACTAGCTCATTGTTCACATGCCGTAGATTGTACCTGTAGTACCTTGAGGACCATTGGCATTAATGGTGGTACCTCTCGCGTATGTTAACAGCTTTCATCATTGGCTGGTAATCAGGCGATGTTCTTGCATGTTCGACTTCAGCTCACTTATTCACATGCTTGAACTTGTACTTTTTTTGGCTCGAGATGGAGCGCAAGACCCTGGATTCCTGTTTGTTATGATCCAGGCTGCGATTTTGTGGATTATCATGATTAGTTACATGACTCACTGATTGGATGGCTGCGACCATACCTGAGTCTATTTATCGATCCCTCCCTTTGGATGGTCTGCGTCCATACCTTGGATCCGGATTATTGTATACTCTGTTATGGATGGCTACGCCCATACCATATATATCATGTATTTGAGATATCGTTTGTATTTCTCTACGCAGGTTTTTCCAACGGTGGTGTTTTTTAGTTGGACACGTTCTCGTAAAGCATTTCACCCCTCTCTCTCTTTCGAGCCCTCATGCTTTAGGGGGCATACGCTACACAACAATTTGTCACCATCCCCGCAATTCCCTATCCCGCACATTGGAGGGCTTGTATCCGTGACATGTGAGCAGTGACATAACTTGAAAACACTTTCATGGCATTCCTCGAACATGTAATTCTCATTGCCCGAAGACAACTCCTTGTGAAAAACCCTAAAAATAGCCTTTTTCCCTGGCACGACTAGCCGTTGTTGTACCCGTGCCAATGAGGAAAATTCTCCCAAAGAGGGCGCACTAATTGGTGCTTCTCGTCCCGGAGTTGTACCCGCTCCGGGCTTAATAAAGGGTGTTTTTTATAAATGGCCGAAGATCTCATTCTAACCAATTCCTAAACTCGGTTCCCTAATTTGAGTTGGGAGGTTGGCTCGAGATCTCCATGTAGAGAAAGTGGTTTTCCACCTCTCATGGAAGCTTCCTAAAGGATAGGGCCAATCCCATGATTATAGGGATCCCAACTCCCCTTCCTCCATCTATATAAGCTTGCCATTTTCCTTTGCAAGCTAATCTTCAAGAGCGTTCAAGAGCCCAAAGAATGCCGTAATAGTTCTCATAGTGTTAAATCTATAGCGAGGAGATTGATGATTGAAGAGAGAGGCTTGTCCCCATTCCCCGACAAGCTTTACCGAGGCGTGTTTCATCTGCGACCCTCCGAAGGAGAATTCAGCGTACGTAGCTAGGTTGTATTTTCCTTTGTATGAATTAATGATAAGTGACTATTGGTTATGGTTCCACTTGTTTTGTTCATTATGATCATGAGTTGTGTCCTCTATGACGCGACACATAGTTTTATATATTGGATTTTATGCTTGTGTTTGTTTTCGTTCCTTGCGTGTGCGAGTGTGTTCGATCACGCCGAGCATGAAGGATCGTGATTCGCGGAAGCGAGGGAATGGGAGTGATACCTCCTCTACAAACGACGCGTTGGATTCAAGGTTAGCCTTCCTCGCAAGTTGGTTTATTACAATTTAGGAACTTGCACCATTGCGTGTTTTGATTGTTTAGACCCCGTCTGGGCTATTAGGGATCGCCTGCGTCACGGAAGGGGTTACCTCTTCAACACTTAGCTTCTTTCTCTCAAATCCCTTGTAAATCACCCTATCATAGTCAACATTTTCCATGAGCAGGAAGAGGTAGAATAGATGATTACCAAATTGTTGTTGGTTTTTCATGAGTGGAATTAATTTTCTAGTATTATCATCTTAACATGGCAGGGTGATACTTATTGGAAGTCATCAAGGAGAGGCTAGAAGAGAGTACTTGCAAAGAAGAAGAAAAAGGAGAAACCATTATGAAGGACATAAATAATTTGGAGCAAGACAAAGAGATGAAAAATAATGCTAAATTGGAAGGATCCAAAACTCATCTAGACCCTTTGGAGGGTGGAGATGAAGAACAAGAAAATACCCATCACAAAGAATTTTAATTCACAACAAAAAATAGAAGAGCTTGGCATTTATGTACTATGAAATCTTATGTCACCATCGCCAAGTGATGGCTTCTCAAAGTGTCATTACACACGTCATATGTATCATTGTATTTTTCCACATCACTTGTGGATTGTAATTATGTAATTTCCAAAAAATGAGAAAATATAAAATGTGTGGAAGCCCAAGGTTCCCACATGGAATGAGAAAGGTCACTAGAAAGTTCTAAGTCATGCAAAATCTCAAAGGCCACATAAAAATTCAAAAATTCATAGTAGGAGCTCAAGATTCATGAGGGAGATCAACAGTCACATGGGAGGTGAAGAGTCGCCTCATTTGTTATAAATATACCCTCATATCTCAAGAGAAGGGACTTTGGAATTTTCACCTTGGCATAGGAGAGAAGGTCTTTATTTAGAGGAGCAAGTGGTGACTTGATGTTCCACTATTGGGGCTAGTGTTGCATCGTTTTATGTAACATCTCCAGTTACATTTTTTTTTTCTATTTGCAACATACAAATGTATTATCCACCATGTAGTAATTATTTTTCGTCACCTTCTGATGCATATTATCAGTCAACATTTCTCTTCACTTTATTACTTCATTGTACTTTTAAACCCTTCATGTTTTAAGCATAGATTTCCTTGGCTATATTTACACCTTTATAATTTCAATGAACCTCTATATATATCTAGGAGCCACTCATTTCATTTTACATGGAAGTACCATAGATCAATAATTAAATTCCAATTTAATTATCATTAAGCACTCCCTTTTTTGGTGAATTATTAGGTACCATTTCTAAGTCCATTTCTCTCTATCCACGTCAGCAACATATTACCCAATTTAAAGGTTAATAT
The DNA here is from genome assembly GCA_034641835.2 of Pinus albicaulis. NCBI lineage: Eukaryota > Viridiplantae > Streptophyta > Pinopsida > Pinales > Pinaceae > Pinus > Pinus albicaulis. The sequence continues at coordinate 1,160,091,782 of CM076583.1, read as the reverse complement.
GACATTTAATTTCGAGGATACCTTACTAAATTGACATAAGGGAACTTTTCGTGGACATGGATATATTCTAATGAATTTTGATTATCCACTAGAAATTAATCCTCCACCCTTAACCCTATGAAAGTTATAAACCAAACTTTATCAACTACTTCAATTTCCTCGTTGATATTTAATAGAGTTAACGCTAGTATTTTTAACTCGAATGTGTATTTGGTTCATCAACTACGAAGTCTAATAACTACTTCGATTTTTCACCTACTTGCGATTTAAATTTACATTTAATGGAATTATAGTTGTAATTTAGGAACTCATACACCATGTTTCCACACATAACCTCATTCCATATCTTCCCATGTCACCTTTCTAAATGTAATTAGATACGTTTCTTAATGTGTGTCGAATTCTCCCTTTACATACTCTCAGGAAAAATTCATTGTTATGATATCCACATCAACTGACTAAACCATGTTAGTTGTATACACTAAATGGGTTTTAATACCATATTCTCTCTATATCGAACTACAACAACCCCCCGTGAACAACATTTCTCGGGATTTAAAATACATCTAATCCCTGGTACTGGTTTCACGTGGTTTTACATGGTTTGTCCTGGGTTAATCAAATCCCTCGATTCGTGGCTTATACCCTAGATATTCTACACATGGACGGCTACGATCTCTTGGCCTTAGGGTTTTTGGGAGCCCAATAAAGTCTGAAATTTTTGGTTTTAGATCCTTTATCACTTCATAGCTCGGTTGAGCAATTCTTGCTCTCGCCTTCTGCTATACCTCGCAGTTTAATGTTTACATTTTATTTATGACATTCCCACCTCTTCCATTCACCTTGGAGTTACAACACATGCTGGTAAGATTAAAATGAATTCTCATCTATTTACGTAGAGAGAAACCTCTTCATTTGATCCAGGTAAGAATCTTGTACCTTATCTTCCATTTATGACAGTCAACCTTAGTTTATGTTCTTTCTCTCTTAGTTCCGATGAGTTCATGTCAGTTTAGCTTTTTCTATATTTTTTATGTAACACCTTTATTTCCAACTTTGTCTCAGTTGGCTCTTTCCTGACATGGAGAAATGGGAAATCCGTCCTCTACACCATGCATACGCTCGAAAATCCATTCCTTTTACACAGGTGACCACTCTTCTATAACTTTGATCTCAAGTTTCTACGAGGTAATTTCCATTTTGCAGGATTGAAATGTCTATTGGTAACAGAATATGCATCTACCTTCTAATTTACACGCTAATCCATTTTTTTAGCGATGGGGTTTAGTTAGAGAGAAAATTTATGTTCTTCAAGGAACAAAATTTATGGGTTTTAGCCAGTATTTCCACGATGATATAATGGCTGAGTTTATACATCTTTTTTTATGGAATGCTGGTTCGAAGTCATTGCCAACCGTGGCCTCGACTAGTAAGTCTATTATGCTCTGTACAACCACTATTCGTTCCGCATTTCTCTATGCCTGGTTTCCCTTTACTGATGGTTTACAGATTAAATTTGGTTAGTTAGATGATAGTCCAAGACTATTTCACTTATCATTTTGTTATCGATAATTTCTTAATACTGTCTCTAAATGCTATGTAGGGAACAAAAGTCGTTGAATCTTCTCCGCTTTTCATATTAGTTCCTTGGAGATTTGTCTTACAGCTCTATCGTTAACTGCAGGTATCATTATTAAAATTCTCTAGCCATATTCCCCTTATAGCTTATGCAGTTATATTACAACCATGATTCCTCTGTTTGATTATTCCGAGATTTTTATGTTTTGGAGAATGTCTTTATTTATCTTAAAACATCTCTATTTATTGTTTTCTATTGACATTAATTGGGGACGTATTTTTCTTCCCCATGATTATAGGCATTATTGCCCTCTTTAACTCTCTGTGGTGTCATTGTTATAGTCAATCAGAAAAAATACTACCCCATAAGTTTCGAATAAAAATTTGGGTTGTTCTTCGATATTCACGAATTGCAATCCCTTAGTCCCTATTATCAATATGAATAAGTATTATACAATTTATTATTCACCTTCATATAATATCTATGCAACGAGGCCACTCTGGTATTCGAGAAATCACAGGAAACCTATTTTCTTAGGTAGCTTTTCAATTAACTCGAATTTTACGATGGACCTCTTCTCATCATTTTCTCAATTTGTACATAGTTGTATTTATTTTAAGCAGATTTCAACTACGATCATGCAAACATAACGCTTGTTAGCTTTCTTTATTTTATTTATAATTAATTCTCTTCCTATTCTTTTGAATATAAATTCTCGGAGTTTTCATTTTAACAATTTTGACTTAATTTATCTCTGTTTAAGTTGCATATTACATCCCTCTCTACAATAACTCATTCTCCTCTTCTTATTGCAAGTTTAGTTTCTAATATTTGTCCTTAAGGTAGTTATTTACCCTTATGGTCTTTACATATGTTCTGGTTTCTTGTTATCCTTATAATTCTGAACCAGAACTAATTTCTAGTTCTGTCCCTTGTAGGTATTGTGCACATAATTCTCGATTTTCATACTGTGGTTTGTCTGATTTCTATGAAATCATAATTACGTCTATTGCTCTTCAGGTTGTTCCAACAACTCACCTTGGATCTTTCTGCACCGTTCACAGGAATATTTTATAGTTTATATCTTGTGGGACATAGTTCTCTTTATATAACTCTATTATACCAAGTTGCATTTGAACTTGTGGAATTATTGGGATTTATATCCTAAGCTTTCCTAACTCTGTGATATGATATTTAATCTTTAATAAATGTCTATTTATAGTTCAGAATCATAATTTTCTTGAATATTGTATTTCAGTTTTAATAATTATTGCGATGTTCCTCCTCGTAATTCGATATTATTATATTCCTAATGCTAGTACCTTATTTCTCAGTGCTGGTATTATTGGGATTTGCTTAAATGGTTGAGTTTAATATGCACTGTTCCTCATATTTACTTTCCTTTTCCATTAATTGGAAATTAGAATTTTATGTAATTGCTAAGAATGTAATATAATTCAAAACTAATTTCTGAATTCATCCGGAACATATAATTACATTTCTGTCTAGTATATTTTAGTTCTTAATTTGTTTTGGCTATACATGCTACGGCATAGGAATTTGATTGGCTATAAAATTTCATACTATTTGTCAAGTGTATGTATTTCCCTTCTGTATTAGTATCCTGATAGCAGTTTCTGGTTTTCAATTTAACATTAACCCAATAATATTATGCAGTAACAGTTTTCTGAGAGTCATCTAACCTTAGATCTAATCCTTTAATCAGTTTTAGACATTATGAGAGTTGGTACTCTTTATATTTAAGTCTGTACAACAATGCAGGACATACTATATTTATTATAGTCAAATCTATTCAATGTACAGACCTTCCACAATTATTTCTACTTAACCTTAATTCTACAACATATGCTCATACTCATATTTCACCAAGTTCATATATATATCTATATTACCTAACTTCACCAGCAAACTCATAACAAAACTAGATTATAGGTTAAAATGAAATTAACTGGTGCATACCAATTAAGGGAGACTAGGTTCCACCCAACCTTTGAGCTCTCTCTCCATAGTTCCCTCCGAGTAGAGATCAAATCCTCCAGCCATAGACAACCTCTTGTCTATCCTGAATCTGCTTATTTAAGCTTCATTTTCCCCTCAAACTGTTTCCTTAACTGTGTCCAATTAATCAAGATGTTGTTTTCCTTTTTGCATAGGCTTTCCTTTTGTTTCTTCCACAAAATTACTTTAAAGCTATATTTTCCTCTTTCTAGCTTTATTCCACCTCTTCCGAGTAACTTCCTCTTTACTAGGGTAGCTTTTTAGATTTTTATCTCCAATTTAAATTGCTATATTTAATTTATTTCCTAAAAGGATTTTTAGAGAACTGTGAAAGTCTTATGATCCTTATCCATCCCCATGGATGTGGATCCCTGATCTCTAATCATAATATAGTCCTTTCACCATTAATTCCTTTTTCATTTTATTAATTTAATTTAATAAAATATATTCACAACAAATACTTTATCTAGGGTCCACTTGACCCTTAGAGTCTTTGACTGCCTATTTTTAAAAGCAAAAAATTAGGGACATTACATATTCCCCCTCTAAAACAGAACACAGTCCTCAGTGTTACCAATTATTATGTTGATTTCTCAACTAGAGATGAATATTCCTCCTTCATCTTATCTTCTTACTCCAAATAGTTTCTTCAGAGTACAAGTACATTCCCCTACCTTCACTCTTCTTATTGTTATATTCTGGAGTTTGATTTCTTCCTGCTTCATTATAAGAAGTATATATAGAAGAATCATTTTTTCCTGCTTCCACCTGTTCATAGTTCATATCACTTCATATGAGTAGTATCATATATTTATTGATAAGAAGTAATCATGATAATATTATAGACTTTAATAGTCTTCAATAAAGTCACTTGTTAGCAAAACCCTTCAATGTTCATAGTAGTATAGTGCAATTTTAGCACAACTACTTATCATTCCATGTATTTCGACAAGACTTCCTCCTCACAAATCCATGGTGTCGTTTGAATTTCTTGGTGATTCCTCTGCATGTCTTCTCACATTGACTCCTTTTTTTAGAATTATACCATTCCTGTTACACTTAGATTCACAAAACAAACACCTCTGAATTAGCAGCTCCTGTATTTCTATAAAACCAATTTTGTCACACACAATGGTCCTGCTTAAGATTTTGTCCCATTTTATTTTTCCAGTTCATACATGTACCCCATGTACTTAATATTTGATTGATTTTATCAATCTATTACGATGGTAATAAACCATGCTCAAGCTCAACCTAACACTAGTTTTTCTATAACACAGTTTTCAAATTCCACTTGAACTTTACCTTATCAAGTGCATCAGTTATTACCCTTCATCTTAAAACTTCATATTCATTTACCATTTCAGTCTTGGATACATTGACTATTTTTTATTAATTTCGGGTTCCAAACCAACCAGTTTCAAAAATTTATCCAACAACTTCCTATTTCTTCTCTGGAATAGGGATAGTATCCAAAGTTTCTGTCGGATGCTTATGTTTGATTATCTCTTAGTAACCCTTTTCGCCTAGAATTTTCATTACTCTTTGTTGAGATTCAACAAGATGATGAGCTTATTGAAAATCAGTCACCTTCACTAAGTGGGCCCGTAGGCTATTTTTAGGTGTAAGTATATTTTTAGACTATGTCTATTTTTAGACATGATGATCATATTTCAAAAGTTGCAGGATGTTATTTGTGGATGGTTGGTAAAGTTGGAAAAATAGATGAAATTCTATTTTTAGAACATTGGGCGAAGTCTATTTATAGATCATTGATCTAAAAATAGAAGTGTCGATTATTATTAGCTCTTAATAATAATCCGACAATAAACAACAACTTATTCTCTTGGAGCACTTAATTTCAGTGCACAGATTTGGAAAATCAGCGGGCTGAAGGAATTTCGCAATTCCTAGGGTTTAATGGTGGTTCATGCATGGAGGACTCAGTTAGAACTGAAGTGGAAAAGTTATGACAGAGTTGGAAGAGTAGTTCATGGAGTTGTATTTAGTTTAACTCAGTTAGACTCAGTTGAGCTAGTTGTATCTAGTCTAACTGAATGATAAACTAGTGAGAGTGGAGTGAATTAATTAGTTAATTAATTCACAAATAATAACTCATTAATCAACTGAACAATACAACAGTTAACTACAGTGCATGGCAGTTCCAGTGGAGACCCAGTGGAGAGATAGGTGAAAGGGAAAGATGGACTATTTGTTGTGACTATAGTGATGCATTGATTGCACCACACACACATTGGAGTTTCCAATGAGGATTGTGCAGTCAAGGCAAGTGTAATTCGAATTCATTCAGAGGTATTATTTAGCAAGATTGCGCAGTGGAGGTAGGCTATCAGGTGGCAAGAAATCGGTGCATGGATTTGCAGATTTCTTATGATTAGTGTGTGACGATTGATTGTACTGAGAGCTTGATGTACTAAGCTTTGTATGATATTGTTACATGATCTCCATGATACATAATATATGATATTTGGGGTTTTTAGCTTCAGGCTTTCCCGTTAAACAACTTTGTTATGTGCGATTGTTTTTATTGCTTCATGTGTTTCCAATTGAGTTTAAATTTCCAAAAAAAGATTAACAGTGGAAGGATTTTGTATTTAGCAAGAAGATAAAATATTGTTAGATAAGTGGAATCTAGATATATACATGCATATGGTATATAATTTCTACATGGTATCAGAGCAGTGTTAATTTTTGAAGATTACAATTAGGAAGAATTGTTGAGTTTGTGGGGGTGGACAATTCGAATTTGTTGCAGAAAATTCTTGGTGTGACAGTTGAGTATACATTGAAGTGTATTTCAATGGGTTGTGATTGGAGTATGCCCTTTATGGCAACTCGAATTACATAGCCTAGAAGGATAGGATGGAGGTGGTGCTGGAAGATAATGGACTGAACGAGTTCATCGACAGCGATGTTCCTAAGCCGGGTTCTAGCGATGCTGCAGGACTTGATGCATGGTAAAAGAAGGTAGCAAAGACAAGAAGAATTCTGTTGGAAGGTGTAAAGGACCATATTGTGTCAAGCCTTCATGGGAAAGCCACTCCATTTGCAATGTGGAAGGCTTTGACAGATTTGTTCCAAAGTAGCAGCGACCAGAGGAAGTTGGCGCTAAAAAATAAGCTCAGAAAAATAAAAATGGAGAAGGGCGATAGTATTCCAAAATATATCACGAAGTTTGTCCACTATAGGGATGAATTGGGAAGTGTGGGGATTACTGTTGATGATGATGACTCAGTGAGCTTGGCTCTCCTTGGGCTTCCGAAGAGTTGGCATAGCTACAAATACTTTGTCAATGGACGGGAGAAACTACCGGTTTGGGAGCGACTTTAGTCAGATCTTGTGCTGGAGGAGATAAGGCGAAGTACCAGGGATGGCTCTTCATCGAAGAATGATGATGAAGAGAATTTTGCTTTGGCTGACAAAGCAAGGAAGGGGAAAGGGAAGAAATTCCACTCCAAATCCAAGGCTAAAGGAAAGAATCAGGATTTGTCCAAGGTGAAGTGTTTTCACTGTCACGAACATGGGAATTTCACCACTAACTGCCCACAGAAGAAGAAGGACAAGAAGGCTGCTAGAGCTACAGCGGGTGAGGCCTTAGCCTCGCAATTTGAACTTGATTTCTCCTTGATCACATGCTTGGTTTCAAGCGCTATGGGATCCATGTGGTATCTTGATAGTGGTGCATCTTTCCATATCACGGGAGACAAGGAGTTGTTTAGTGACTTGGAGGAAAAGGATCTCCAAATGCATATAGAGATGGGCGACGATGGTCGATACAATGCGATTGGCATTGGGACCATTACTTTTGAGAGGGAGTCAGGTAATCCATTTCTATTGAAAGATGTTATACACGTTCCAGGTCTGAAGAAGAAATTGGTCTCGGTTGTAATGTTGGAAGACAAAGGTTATGACGTTGTTTTCAGTGAGGGAAAAGCCTTCCTTCGACATAAAACAATGGGTAAAACCAAGAAGATAGGGATTCGAGTTAAGAATCTCTACAAGCTGGAGGTAAATGGTTATGTTGCAATGATGGGCAAAGCAGAATAAGTGGTGAGCCGGGATGAGGGCGAATTATGGCACAGGAGATTGGGCCATCTTGACCATGGTGCTTTGAATATTTTGCAGCAGATTTCTACTGGAATTCCCAAGGGTACTCTTGCGCAGTCAGATCAGTGCAAGGGATGTACTATGGGTAAGTTTGTGAATACCACCTTTCATGAGAAGGAGAACCGTGCTTCGGTAATCCTTGAGAGAATTCACACAGATGTGTGTGTACCTTTCTCGATTTCTTCAACTGCAAAACATAGGTATTATGTTATATTTTTTGATGACTATTCTCATAGATGTTGGATCTTATTCATGCAAAATAAGAGTGAAACATTCTCAAAGTTCTGTGAGTTTAAAGCATTGGTGGAGGAGGAGTCAGGGAAGCAAGTGAAAGCTCTATGGAGCGATAATGGTGGTGAATATATCTCGGGCGAATTCAAATACTTATGTAGCAAAGAAGGAATTCGAAGAGAACTCATAGCACCTCATAACCCACAGCAGAATGGGGTCGCAGAGAGGAAGAACAAAATGATCGTGGGTGTTGCACGAGCGATGTTGCATGACCAGTGCCTACTGATGCACTTGTGGGCGGAAGCATGCAACACTGCGGTTTATGTGAAAAACCATTGTCCTCATAGAGTACTTGGCATGAGTACACCTGAAGAAGCTTTTACTGGTAAGAAGCTTGATATTTCTCATTTGAAGATTTTTGACTCATCTGTTTACATTCATGTGACAAAGGACGCCAGGAATAAGCTGGAGCCGACTGCAGAATTTGGGATATTTGTGGGGTACAAAGAAACACGCCATAATTATCGTGTGTATTTTCCAGACATTCGGATGACTGTGGTGCGATGGGATATAAAATTCAATGAGGTGAAAGCCACGAAGTTGTCGCTTGAGAGGGAGCTACACTTACATGTAGAGGAGAAGCTACTTGCTCCCAAAGATGAGCCTCTAGATGTGGATCATCCACAGGAGGAGATTCATGGAGTGGAGGAGTCCACTCATGCAGAACCAAACATCAGACAAGGCAGAAAGCGTACCACAGAAGCTAAGAGATTGAAGCTTGATGCGGCACAGAATGTAGGAGTCCTATATCACAGTGTGACAGAGGCAGTCACTTGGCTAGTTTATTGGATAAATGGCTCTTATGAGCATGTGTATCATGTGAGCCATATTCTTCGAAGAAGCGATGTAGGAGCACACATGGGTAGATGCCATGGTGGAGGAGTATGACTCCATTGTCAGAAACAATGCTTGGGAGATTGTTCCAAGGCCGGTGGGAAAATTAGTTGTAGGATCAAGATGGATCTACAAGGTAAAGCAAGCTGTTGATGGGAGTGTCGAGAAGTATAAGGAAAGATTTGTTGCCTGGGGCTTCTCACAGATCGAGGGGATTGACTATGAAGAAACCTTTGCACCTGTCGCACGGTATTCTTCCATACGGACCATCCTTGCTCTCTCAGCGCAGATGGGTTGGCACATTCATCAGATGGATGTGAAGACTACATTCCTTAATGGGATCATTGAGGAAGAGGTGTACATTGAGCAGCCTGAAGGATTTGAGATCTTCAGTAGCGAGTCACATGTGTGCAGTATCAAAAGAGTGTTGTATGGGCCGAAACAAGCACCTCGTGCTTGGTACACTTAGATAGACAGCTATTCACTGGACTTGGCTTCACCAAGAGTGAGGCAGATGCAAACCTGTACCAAATTCTGGTGGAGGGTAAGATTTTAATCATTGTTCTTTATGTTGATGATTTAATACTAACGGGTGATGAGCAGTTGATACACTCATGCAAGGAATATCTTGCAAAGGAGTTTGAGATGAAGGATTTGGGCCTCCTTCATTATTTCCTTGGATTGGAAATATGGTAGCGGGAAGGTGAACTGTTTGTGTCTCAAGGCAAGTATTCCCGGGAGATATTGGAGAAGTTTCACATGCAAGGCTGCAAGCCTATCGACACTCCTCTTCCTGGTGGTTGGAGGAAGGAGGATGCTACATCGACAGAGGTAGTGGATGCCACTGCTTATTGATAGTTGGTTGGTTCGCTCATGCATTTAGTCAATACACGACCAGACATATGCTATGTTGTGAACCAGCTTTCACAAGCGATGGTTAAGCCTACCAAGCTCTTTTGGAAGTTAGGAAAGCATGTCTTGATATATCTCAAGGGCACATCTGAGTATGGTTTATGGTACAGATAGAAGAATGAGGTGAAGTTGCATGGCTTCACGGATTCAGATTGGGTAGGAAACCCAACAAACAGAAAGAGCACATCAAGATGGATTTTCAATATCGGATCTATGGCAGTTTCTTAGTATAACAGGAAACAAAGATCTGTGGCACTCAGTTCAATAGAAGCAGAATACATGGAAAAAAGTCAAGCTGCATGTGAGGCTATCTAGATGAGGAAGATTCTGGTTGGTTTGTTCAGTTCACATTTAGATCCCGCAGTGATACATTGTGATAATCATAGTTGCATTAAACTCTCGATTAATCTTGTGTTTCATGATATATCTAAACATATTGATATCTGGTATCATCATATCAGAGATTGTGTGCAGTGGAAGATCATGTTTCTTTAGTACATTCCTACGGAAGATCAGGATGCAGATATTCTGACGAAGGTGCTCAGCAGGAGCAAATTCGAATACCATAGAGGTAGGATCGAGGTGAAGGATAATCCTTATCTTGTTGAGAGGGAGTTTTGAGATTCAACAAGATGGTGAGCTTAGTGAAAAGTAAGCACCTTCAGTAAGTGGGGCCCACGGGCCTAAGTGGGCCCACGGGCTATTTTTAGGTGTAAGTCTATTTTTAGACATGGTGATCATATTTCAGAAGTTGCAGGATGCTATTTGTGGATGGTTGGTCAAGTTGGAAAAATAGATGAAATTCTATTTTTAGAAGATTGGGCGAAGTCTATTTATAGATCGTCGATCTAAAAATAGATGTGTCGATTATTATTAGCCCTTAATAATAATCAGACTCTAAATATCAACTTATTCTCTTGGAGCCCTTTATTTAAGTATACATATTTGGAAAATCAGTGGGCTAAAGGAATTACGCAATTCCTAGGGTTTACTAGTGGTTCATGCATGGAGGACTCAGTTAGAACTGAAGTGGAAAAGTTATGACAGAGTTGGAAGAGTAGTTCATGGAGTTGTTATTCAGTTTAACTCAGTTAATGGAGTTAAACTCGGTTGAGCTAGTTGTATCTAGTCTAACTGAATGATACACTAGTGAGAGTGGAGTGAATTAATTAGTTAATTAATTCACAAATAATAACTCATTAATCAACTGAAAAAATACAACAGTTAACTACAATGCATGTCAGTACCAATGGAGACCCAATTGAGAGGTAGGTGAAAGGGTGAGATGGACTATCTGTTGTGACTATAGTGATGCATTGATTGCATCACACACACATTGGAGTTGCCAATGAGGATTACATAGTCAAGGCAAGGCCAATTCTAATTCATTCAGGGGTCTTCTTCAACAGGGATTGTGCAGTGGAGGCAAGCCATCAAGTGGCAAGAAATCAGTGCATGGATTTGCATATTTCTTCATGTTAGTGTGTGACGATTGATTGTAATGAAAGCTTGATGTACTAAGTTTTTTATGATATTGTTACATGATATCCATGATACATAATATATGATAGTTGGGGTTTTTAGCTTCAGGATTTCCCATTAAACAACTGTGTTATGTGCGATTGTTTTTATTGCTTCATGTGTTTGCAATTGAGTTTAAATTTCTGCAAAAGATTAACAGTGGAAGGATTTTGTATTTAGCAAGAAGATAAAATATTGTTAGATTAGGGGAATCTGGATATATACATGCATATGGTATATAATTTCTACACTCTTTCCTCATATCAGGTCAAATATGTCCTATTTTAAATCTTGAATTTAATTTTAGTCACAAGTATGTCCTATCTAAGGACATCTATGATACTTTTCTAAAATTTCTGTTGTACACGAGTCACATTGTTAATGTACCATCTGTTTTTGAAATTATAAGTTCCTCCTGATTTGGAATATCTACCAATATTTCAGTATATTGCAGTTTTTCCTGGAGGTTGTTCCTGCTTTATTACTGCTCTCATTTATGTTTGCCTCAATTATTCCCAGTCAGAGCTTTCATTACTCTAATATTCTTCCAACTTTTAGGGACATTCCTCATTAAAACATCTACAATATTATTTTATTTTCCTTCTTTTAGGTTTGTTGTTTATTTCAAACTCATTAAGGAAAAACAAGAACCTAGTTTTCTTAACATTTTTTTTCATATTGTTAAAGAATTTATATTTCAGCCTTGTGTGTTCCAGGAACAAAACCCCTTCTTACCTTACAGGTAATTTCTCTGCTTCTAGCAGCATACATTTCAGCAACATCTTTAAGACATACTCCGTATAATTCTATTTGTTTGTCTTAATTTTTTTTTGAATCACATGCTACAACTAAGTATTTATACTACTAATCCTTTTTCCCGAGTCCCAGTATCACTTACCTGTTCTTGGATGGGGTTAGAATATTATAACTAGGAGTAGTTATTAGTTTAAGTCTTTTAAGTGTTCAAGCTATTTTGACCCTTTTAGGTCCATTCTAGTATTTTTCCAAAACCATGGTTGATCTTATGGCTGAAACATCAGGAAATATTGTTCATTTCATGCTCACTTGAGCCTTTCCTTAACCCAATACTTATCATTCTTCTGAATTTACATGACTTAACCACTAAGTTTTTTATAAAATTCCTTTTTGTTAAGTCTATCATGTCATTTATGTCTTCTAGATTTTGTATAATTGTAAAAAAATTATGAATTTTTATTTAGGTTCTGCTTTACTTGTCACATAAAGGAGCACAACAGTTTCCATCTAATCACTTATAACTTCTAATAACAACTTATTCTGCAGATGTGATGGGTAACGCATTATTTTCTACTTTTTTTGGTAGCATAAAAAACACCCGATTTTGAAAAGTGGTGATGCAGAATCACCCCTTTTTTTGTGCACATTTTTTACACTAATATTTTTATTTATGAAGTATGAATATTTGTTTTAAAATGTTAGTGATTTTCATGCTAATTTTGAAACGTATTGATGCAGCATCAATTTTTTTTTTTAGAGCGGTGATTTTCATGCTAATTTTGAAACGTATTGATGCAGCATCAACCTTTTTTTTTTAGAGTGGTGATTTTCATGTTGGTAATAAAACACAAAACTTAGATAAAAATATATATATATAAAAACAATAAAAATGTAAAAAAAAAACAAAATTAACTCGTAAAAATAAAAAATTTAAACAAAAATAAATAAATAAAACAAAAACAAAAAAACAAAAATATTCGAAAATTATATCAAAAGAAATGACAAAATTTGAAAAAAAAAACACATAATTTAAAGAAAAAAACAAAAATTAACCAAAAAAATAAAAATAAAAAACATCAAAAACATTTTTTTCTAAGTTATTAAAAAAAACCATATAATTAAAAAAAAAAAAAATTAAAATAGAAAATTTAAAAATAATTAAAATTACAAAATTAAAATTAGATAAAAAAAATTAAAATACAAAAAAGAAAAAATTAAATTTAAAAATTTAAATTAAAAAATAATAATAAGAAGAAGAAAAAATACAAATTTAAAAATTTAAAAAAAATAATAATAATAATAATAATAAATAAAATAGAAAAAGAAAATTAAAATAAAAGAATTAAAATAAAAAAACTATCATTAAAAAACAATAACAAAAAATAAAAAAACCACGTGCAACTAATTAAAAAAAAAAATATCCATAAATTTACTAATTTTTTTAAATGAAACAATTTCTAAATTTTAAAAATGAAAAACTAAATAAACTAAAAGATTTTTAAAAAAAATTAAATTAAATTAAAATTTAATAAATAAATTTTAAATTTTAAAAAATAAATAATCTAAAATATTAAATTTTAAAAAAAAAACTTTAAAAAAAAAACAAAAACAAAACAAAAAAAAATTAAAACAAATTAAATTTAAAATATAAAAAAATTAAAAAGAAAAAAAGAAAAAATCAAATTAAAAAAAAATATTAAAAATTAAAAACAAAATTAAAGAAAAAAATATATTACAATTAAAAAAAAAAAAAATTAAAGAACAAGCTAAAATTTAGAAAAAAAAAATATTAAAAAAAGTAAAAAACAAAAAAAGAATTTTTTGATGCGTGGGTAGTGCCACCCCGATCGGCCCCTCCGTCGCGGGGAGGGGGTGATTCGAGAGTGTCGGCCTCACTTAGCCACCTGGCGGGAGGGGCGGGTTAGGCTGCGCCACCGCGATCGGGGTCTTATATATATATATATATATATATATATATATATATATATATATATATATATATATATATATATATATATATATATATTCTTTTTTTTTTTATTTTTTTTAATTCGAAAATTAAATTTTTTTTTTTTTTAATTTAATTTTTATATTTTTTTATTTCAATTAAAATTGTGTATTTAAAATTAGAATTTTTTTTTTTAATTAAACGTAATATTTTCAAATTAATTTCTTTTTTATTTTAATTTTTATTTAATATATTTTATTTAATTTTTTTTTTTCAATTTTTCAATTTTAATTGATTTTAAAGTTTTTAACTTTTTATTTTAACAATGTTTTTTTTTTTTTGGTTTATATTCAAAATTTATTTGTTTTTTCATTTATTTATTAAAATTTAATATATATATTTTGAATTTAATAAAATCTAATATATATATATTTTTTAATTAAGTTCATATATATATATATATATATTATATTTAATTTAATTTATTTTAAAATTTATTTGTTTTTTTTAATATATATATATTTTTTAATTTAATATTTTTATTATATTTTATTTTTTTCATTCTTTATTTTTAGTAAATTTTCATTTTTTTACTTTAATTTAAATAATGTTTTTATTTATTTATTTATTTATTTTAAAGTTTTAAATTTATTAAAATTTAATATATTTCTTTATATTTAATTTTTTTTAAATTTAATAAACATTTTCTTTTTCTTTTTTAAATTTAATTTCTATATTTTATTTTTTATAATTTCTTTCTTTTTTGAACTTTTTTCAATTTAATAATTTTATTTTTATTTCTATATATTTTGAAAATTTTAATCTTTAATCTTTAATTTTATTTTTTATTTTTTATTTTTTTTCTTAAATTTTGGTTTTTTTTTTAATGTTTGAATTAAAATTTCTATTTTGTATTTATTTTTTATTTTTTATTCCTATATATTTTTAAATTTTAAGCTTTAAAATGTTTTATTTTTTAAATTTATTTTTTTTCTTAAATTTTAGGTTTTTTTTAATGTTTGAATTTTAAAAATTAAAAAATGTTATTTCTATTTTTAAAAATGTCAAAAATATGACACAATTTTTTTTTGTTATTCCAGCATCAACTGGTTTTGTTTTGAGGGTGTTTTTTCAATCCTTTTTTCAAGAAACAATTTTGTTTTTAGCATAATTTTATAAAATGTTGAAATTTGACCTTAAAAAAAAACCAAGTGCATTCTGGAATACACTTTTTTGTTTTGGGGGTGTTTTTTCATGTTTTTGAGTCTTTTTGGGCTAGAGTTCTCATTTTGAGGTCAGGTTACCTATTTCATCGTATGATGTTTTAATTCATAAATTTTGTATCTTGTTCTTTATACAACTCTTCTTTAATTCTCATTTTATGCTAACTTATTGATCATCTATCCTGAGTAGAGAATACTCATTCTTGATCATCAATTTATTTAGTTTTCAGTAGTCTATACCTACTTTGATGGTTCCAACTTTCATTTTGACCAACATTACTAGTGCTCCTAGCAGTGATACATTTGGTATTACATAGTCTCTATTCAGAAAATTTTATAGCTGTAGTGTTAACTCTTACAATTTGAGGCTACTCATCCTGTAGGGTTCTAGAGACTGGCGTAGCTTATGGTTTTAACTTCATTTAACAATCAGCGTCCCTCTTAGGGGAATATATGAGGAATTTCATCTAGAACTACCTCCTTACTCTCTCTGATGATTGGAAATTTTTCTACAAGTTCATTTTTCAGTTTGCTGTCTTAATTCTACAACATACATTTTTTAGCCTTTTGTTGCTATCCTTTGTACTATCACTGGTTTTCCAACACCACTGATACCCTGTAGTGTTTTTTTTCTTTCCTACCCAGTCCATTCCTATCAACACCACATAGGAAATGAGAGGGGAAACATTTAACTTTAACACATGTTATTTTACCTATTTACCTTTCAGCGATCTTGGGTAACTTATATTTCACTTAAACAATTCTAACTTGTTGAAATTTTTCTTTCTTTTGCTAAACTACACCTAAATCTAGAACATGTTATTTATCATGCATATATGTAATTTTGTTTTCAATTGTCTCTAGCCTCTTTTATCCTACAACATATTTTATACTTCTACTGATAGAATATCTATAATTTTCAGTTATATATAACTTTCTTGATCAAATTCTATTTCTAAAAGTATTTAATCCATGATAAGTGGTTCAATATTCCTACCTTTGAACTTTGAGGGGTTTTTTTTCTTAAATTGTGGTCCTTCCACTCCACATCTTTCATCGTTCTATTTTCTTGCTAATCACAGTTAATTTATTCTGCAATTAGTAGTTTTCAGTATTATTGGTTTCCAAATTTCAGGAGACAGAATCCCTCATTCCTCTCCTTATAGCTAGTAGGTAGGCAGTTTTTAACGTCATCCTACCTTTTCCTTTTCTTTTAGTATAAAATGAAAATAGTGAAGCAAGTTGGTGAGCTTGGTAACAACTCAACAATAATAAGTTTTTCCAACCTAAGCTCTTGAAATTCTTTGGTTTTTCCATCCTACTATCGGTCATTCTGATATCTATTATTAAATTTAATCTGAACATCTTTTTAAGTGACAATTTTTTCTCACCTATTTTCCTACCACTATAAGGTAGCCTTACCTTGAAAATTTGTAAATAGCCAACCTGGTTTTCAAGTTTCTATTCCCCTCACACTTGAAAATAAATTATCATGTTTAGAAGCCAAGCTTCTGTATTTTCCTCCTCCTCTCCATCATAAGAGGGAGGCTTGATTTTTTTCGAAATTCACCCTGTAATTCCTTGTTCCTTCTAGACTACTGTCTAAAGGATTTTATCCTCCTCAGACTCTTTTGAGTGGTTTTTCAGTTGCATCATTTATTTTTGCATATGATGCATCATAGCCATCAATGGCACATTTGGATTTGATGGATTTTCTTCACCACCCAGATCTACATACATGTCATCCCCCTTTTCTCATGGTTTGCAGCTTTATGGTTCTGCATTGTTTCATTGTACATAAAAGTAAACATTAGTGAAAAATTAATTTAATAAACAATTTACAGCAACAAAATTTTTCTCCGGTGTGAGCACACATGATGGCCTAGTATTTTAACATGGGCTTTGATGCCATTTGTAACATCTCCGGTTCCAATTTTTTTTTCTATTTGCAGCAGACAGATGTATTACCCGCCATGTAGTAATTGTTTTTCGTCACCTTCTGATGAATATTATCAATCAACATTTCTCTTCACTGTATTACTTCATTGTAATTTTAAACCCTTCATGTTTTAAGCACATATTTCCTAGGATATATTTACACTTTTATAATTTCAATGAACCTCTATATATATCTAGGAGCCACTCATTTTATTTACATGGAAGTACCATAGATCAATAATTTAATTCCAATTTAATTATCATTAAATCACTCCCTTTTTTGGTGAATTATTGGGTAACATTTCTTAGTCCATTTCTCTCTATCCACTTAGGCAACGTATTACCCAATTTAAGGTTAATACAACATTTATTTTCGAGGATACCTTACTAAATTTACATAAGGGAACTTTTCGTGGACATGGATATATTCTAATGAATTTTAATTATCCACTAGACATTAATCCTCCACCCTTAACCTTATGAAAGTTATAAACCAAACTTTATCAACTACTTCAATTTCCTCATTGATATTTAATAGAGTTAACCTGGGTCTTTTTCACTTGAATGTATATTTGGTTCATCAACTACGAAGTCTAATAACTAATTCGATTTTTTACCTACTTTCAATTTAACTTTACATTTAATGGCATTATAGTTTTAATTTATGAACTTGTACACCATGTTTCCGCACATAACCGCGTTCCATATCTTCCCACATCACCTTTCTAAATGTAATTAGATACGTTTCTTAACGTGTGTCGAATTTTCCCTTTACATACTCTTAGGAGAACTTGGTTGTTATGATATCCACTTCAACTAACTAAACCACGTTATTTGTATACATTAAATGGATTTTAATACCATATCGTCTCTGTAATGAACTACAACAACCCCCCATGAACGATATTTCTTGGGATTTAAAATACATCTAATCATTGGTACTGCTTTCACGTGGTTTTACGTGGTTTGTCCTGGGTTAATCAAATCCCTCGATCTGTGGCTTATACCTGAGATCTTCTACACGTGGACGGCTACGATCTCTTGGCGTTAGGGTTTTTGGGAACCCATTAAAAGTCTGCAGTTTTTGGTCTTAAATCCTTTATCACTTCACATCTCCGCTGAGCAGTTCTTTCTCTCGGCTTTTACTATACCTTGCCGTTTAATGTTTACGTTTTATTTCCGCCATTTCCACCTCTTCCATTCACCTTGGAGTTACAACACATGCCGGTAAGATTAAATCGAAGGCTCATCCGTTTACGTAGAGAGAAACCTCTTCATTCGATCCAGGTAAGAAGATTGTACCTTATTTTTCATGTGACATTCGACCTTAGTTTCTCTTCTTGTTCTCTTAGTTCCGGTGAGTTCGTGTCGGTTTAAATTTTTCTGTGTTGTTTTTGTTACACCTTTATTTCCCGCTCTGTCTCGGTTCGCTCTTTCCAGACATGGAGAAATGGGAAATCCGTCCTCTACACCATGCATACGCTCGGAAATCCATTCCTTTTACACAAGTGACCGATCTTCTATAACTTCGATCTCAAGTTTCTACGAGGTAATTTCCATTTTGCAGGATTGAAATTTTTAGTGGTAACGGAATATGCATCTACCTTCTAATTTACACGCTAATCCATTTTTTCAGCGATTGGGTTTAGTTATAGAGAAAATTTATGTTCTTCGAGGAACATAATTTCTGGGTTTTAGCTAGTATTTCCGCGATGATATAAATGTTGAGTTTCTACATCCTTTTTTATGGAACGCTGGTTTGAAGTCGTTGCCAACTGTGGCCTCGACCAGTAAGCCTATTATGCTTTGTACACCGATTGTTCATTCCACATTTCTCTATGCGTGGTTTCCCTTTACTAATGGTTTACGGATTAAATTTGGTTAGTTAGATGATATTCCAAAACTATTTCACTTATCGTTTTATTATCGATAATTTATTAATACTGTCTCTGAATGCTATGCAGGGAACGAAATTCGTTGAATCTTCTCCTCTTTTCGTATTAGTTCCTTGGATATTTGTCTTACAGCTCTATCGTTAATTGCAGGTAGCCTTATTAAAATTCTCTGGCCCTATTCCCCTTATATCTTACACAGTTATATTACAGCAATGATTCCTCTGTTCGATTATTCCGAGATTTTTATGGTCTGGAGAATGTCTTTATTTATCTTAAAACATCTATGTTTATTGTTTTCTATTAACATTAATTGGGGACATATTTTTCTTCACCATGATTGTAGGTGGTATTTCCCTCTTTAACTCTTTGTGGTGCCATTGTTATAGTTAATCGGAAAAAAAAAATGTCCCATAAGTTTCGAATAAAAATTTCGGTTGTTCTTCGATATTTACGAATTACAATCCCTTAGTCCCTATTATCAATAGGAATAAGTATTATACAATTTATTATTCACCTTCGTATAATATCTATGCAACAAGGCCACTCTAGTATTCAAGAAATCACAGGAACCCCATTTTCTTAGGTAGCTTTTCAATTAACTCTAATTTTATGATGGACCTCTTCTCATCGTTTTCTCAATTTGTACATAGTTGTATTTAAGTAGAGATAAGTAGAGTTCAACTATGATCATACACAAACAAATTCTTGTATTTCAATTTTATTGACTATTACTATGTTCCTCCTCGCAATTCGATATTATTATATTCCTAATGTTAATACTTTATTTCTCAGTGCTGGTATTATTGGTAATTTCTTGAATGGTTGAGTTTAATATGCACTATTCCTCATATTTACTTTCCTTTTCCATCAATTGGAAATTATAATTTTATGTAATTGCTAAGAAAGCAATATAATTCAGAACTAATTTCTGAATTCATCCGGAACATATAATTAAATTTCTGTCTAGTATATTTCAGTTCTTAATTTTTTTTTCCTATACATGCTACAACATAGGATTTTTCTTGATTGTACAATTTCATACTATTTGTCAAGTGTATGTATTTCCATTCTGTATTAGCATCCTAATAGCAGTTTCTCGTTTGCAATTTAACATTAACCCAATAATATTATGTAGTAATAGTTTTCTGAGATTCACCTAACCTCAGATCTAATCCTTTAATCACATTTAGACATTCTGAGAGTTGGTACTCTTCAGATTTATGTTTGTACAACAATGTAGGACAAACTATATTTATTATAGTCAAATCTATTCAATGTAAAAACCTTTCACAATTATTTCTACTTAACCTTAATTCCACAGCATATACTCATATTCAAATTTCACCAAGTTCATATATATATCTATACTAGCTTACTTTACCAGCAAACTCATAACAAAACTAGATTATAGGTTAAAACGAAATTAACTAGTGCATACCAATTAAGGTATACTAGGTTCCACCCAACCTTTGATCTCTCTCTCCATAGCTCCCCCCGAGTAGAGATCAAATCCTCCAACCATAAACAACCTCTTATCTATCATGAATCTACTTATTTAAGCTTGCTTTCCCCTCAGCCCATTTCCTTAACTGCGTCCAGTTAATCAGGATGTTGTTTTCATTTTTTCCTAGGCTTTCCTTTTGTTTCTTCCAAAAAAGTACTTTAAAGCTATATTTTCCTCTTTCTAGCTTTATTCCACCTCTTCCCAGTAACTTCCTCTTTACTGAGGTAGCTTTTTAGATTTTTATCTCCAGTCTAAATTGTTATATTTAATTTATTTCCTCCAAGAATTTTTGGAGAACTGGGAAAGTCTTATGATCCTTATCAATCCTCATGGATTTGGATCCATGATCTCTAATCATTATCTAGTACTTTCACCATTAATTCCTTTTTCAATTTATTAATTTAATTTAATAAAATATATTCACAAAAAATATTTTCCCTGGGGTCCACTTGACACTTAGAGTCCTTGACTGCCTATTTTTAAAAGCAAAAAATTAGGGACATTACATTGTAATTATGTATCTTGGGACTTTAACTTAATGTATGAAGTTATTAGATTTGACACACTTTAATGCATATGTCACGTATGATTGTAAAATTATTCTTTCTTTGTTTGTGGTGTATGTATATGTTAACACATACTAATAAAAATGAACTTTTTGGTTGGCTTTGGTATACATCTTGTTGAATGTGCGTTGTTATTTTATTTTATCTTCATTGTTATTTTGTGATCTATTTTTCTGGTTAATCAATGATTCTTTCCATGATCTTGTGTGTCTCTTTTAGAATAGTACTGTTATTTTTCTTCTAGAGGCTCACTCTCTCTTTTCTTGGCATGAAATTACCTTATATACATTGCAATTGTATGCTTCATAATGTTAACTTAATTTCTTGTTTCAAATTTTGTTTGCATAATCTCTTATGTTAATAATTGTAACTAAGGAAAATCCCCAAGATTAATGGCAACCGACCTTATTTCCTAGTTGGGGCTCCTACTCCAAATAGTGTGAGGTCTAGTTTGGAGTTCATACAAGGGAGACCCCCATTGTTGGCATATTTCCAACACTTTCAACATAACTATAGGTCAATGTAATAAAACTATTAAATGTATTAAACCTAGTAAAAATATGAAACATATGTCAAACTAGGTTAATGTGGTAAACATGTCTACTTGGAAAACATAGAAAATTAGATCAAATTAGTAAACCATGGTTAAGTTAGTAAACTTAAGTTAACTTAGTAAATATAGTAAACCTATTAAATGTAGGGCAACCTAATAAACATAGGTCAACCTAGTAAATCCTATAAACCTTTATAAACCTAATAAACCTATTAAACCTAGGTAAAGCTACTAAACCTATGTAAAAGTAGGTCAATCTAAGTTAACCTAGTAAACCATGGAAAAGCTAGTAGAACTAAGTCAACCTAGTTGACTATGGTTGACTATATTTTTTTTGTTGTTCATCACGTTATGATATCATTTCTTGTATATCAAATCAAAACATTATTTCTTGTTCATCACGTTGTGACAAAACATTGTTTCGTGTTCATCACATTGTGACGTCATTGTTTTATCCAATTGTGACATTGTTTTTTGTTCGTCACATTACAATGTTTTTTTCTTGTCACATTGGGAAGTTGTTTATTGTTAACCGCATTGCAATGTTTTTTATTGTTTGTGATGTTGGGAACAATATTAAAATTAATGCCCATGGTGACTATGGCTTTTCATGGTACACATATTGACTATGGTTGACTTTGATGCTCATGTTAGCTATGGTTGACAATGTTAACCATGCCGACCATAGTTAATCATAGGTTACATGTGTTAATTTATAGATTAATGTATAACCAATGTATTATCAATGTATAGTAGACATTGTAAACCTAGGTTAACATGGTTGACCATGGTTCATTGTTCATCACATTACAACATTGTTTTTTTTTCATGTTGGGAACAATGTTGTTTTTCATGTTGGTACCGATGTTGGCTATGGTTGACTTTGATGCTCATGTTTACTATGGTTGACCATGTTAACCATGTCCAACCATAGGTGGCATCTATTAATGTATATTTAATATGTTATCAATGTGTTAATTTGTTTATTAATTGTAGATTAATGTATTATTAATATATGTGAGTATTGGTTTTTACACATTTTAAGATCTTGTTTCGTAAATGATGCATGGTTATGCATTTAACCTTTGTTTTTTTATTTTTTCTAAATTTTAAATTGTTTGCTTTCCTTGATGTTATTAAGTTCATGCAAGGGTTAAATTTGATGGGTATTTACCCATGTTTTTTTTAATTTAATTGTCAAATACTGATCATTTTAAAATATGCACGTCATTAATGATGATTACTTAGATTTTCAAGCTGTCAATTTGATGAGTGAATTAAAATTTTACTTGCATCCAAATACATACACACATACATACATACACATATACATATATGCAATTTAGAATAAAAATTTAGAAAAAAAAAATAGTGATTTTATTTGTTGAGACCCCAAGATAAGTATTGCACTACATAACACCCATAGTACTAAGAATTTAAGATGAGGCTTCAAGAAAAGCATAGATTCATCCATAGTGGATATTTGGAGTTATTAGAAAAAACTTGTTTCTATATTTATTTACATTGTGTGATCCTACATTACACACATTCAACATAAAGTGTGAACATTGAAGCTTGAAGCTTGATTCAAAGATAAAGGTTGAGACTAACACATGTATACACCCACAGGCCATTGATATTCGATATAAAACACTGGCTATGTTGTTTTATGTAGGTGAAATAATTGTTTTTTGTTTGACTTTGAGAGTTTTATGTAGTTTCCTTATTGTTGGAACAATGGTGATAGCTCCCAATTTTTATAAAGTGGGTCTATTTATTAGTTTGATTAGAAAAAAATCTATTTTGATGGTTGGATATGGAAATATGAAATGTGTGATTACCAAGGATATGATGCTTCCAATAAATTCACAATTGAATTTACACACAGCTAGATTTTTGCTATATTCTTTTTCCTTCTCAAAAGATTATGAATTTCTTCAAAATCCATGCCTACATATTATTGTTGCTTGAAATGTTAGAATACTTCCAAATTCTTATTTAAAATTGCTTCAAATTTTTATTATTATTTATAAGGTCCTCCTTAATTCCAACTCATCAAATTGAAACCTAATATCGATTCCTCTTCAAAATACATTATAGTTAATAGGTTTCACCAAGCTACTTGAAAACTTTTCTAGAATGGTTTAACATAATTTGTAAAATATTTGAAATTACGTAAGTAGTGCTATATATAATTGCACAAAATTATGGGCCAATTTGGAATTAAGAATAAATATGGTTGAATATATTTCATTTAAAGTAATATAAAACATATACATCTATGAGTTACTTGGTTGAAGCTTATTTTATGGTCAAGTTAGAATTAAAAAATTTACTAGCATAAAACACAAAACTTATAGTAACAGGAAAAAGAATTTTTATATTCACAACAAAATGTTAACAAAGATACATAATACATAGTATTTAAATGATGGCTAAAAATAAAAATCAAATGGCATGATAAGGGGAAATTTTAAAAAGAAACTCATTATAAAAATTTTACTAGACGAGTAGGAGTGTCCATCAAATTTACACCTTGAGTTCATTACCTTTTTAACTACATCTATTTACATAAAGATTGACACGTTTTTATTTCATACTTTGGGACGTTGATATTTCTTTGTGATATTGCAATGTTAAGTTTTGAACATTGTTGTATATGGCCAATAATGTTTGTGAGATTGTGATATCAATTTTTAAACGTGGTTCTCTATGGTAAATTGTGGCAACTATAGGCGAGCATTGCTAACTTTGATATGGTTAACCATGTTCTGGTTGACCATGTTCCCTATGGTTAACCATGCTAACCATGGGAAGCCATGGTCACCATGGCTGACCATAGTTGAGCTAGTTTGACCATGATTGAATATTGTTGTACTATTGAGAAAAGTTACAAAATTATTATTATTATTATTATTATTAACTATAATTATTATTATAATTTTTGGATATAATTGAATATGGTTGTCTATGGTTAATTATTAACATGTTATACATGATTTTTATGGTTAACTAAAGCATATTCAACAAAATGATTTTGATTAATGTTAATGGTGAATGAACACAATGTACATATTGACTATAATTGACCTAGTTAATCATAGCTTAAAATCACAGTCTAAATTAATATTAGCTTAAAATCATAATGTCTAAATTAATGTAGTATTTGATTTGAGACCTAATGTATTAATACAGATATATTGAAGTCTAAAAATATTATAATATTATTAATAAATTACATCAATTTTATTAAAAAAAATTATTAAATTTTATGGTTAAATATTATTAATAACTTTAAATTTTATTTTTTATTAATAAATATTTTTATTGTTCAAATTTATTACAAATTTTAATAATAATAATTAATGCAATTTAATACCAAAATTAGAAGACAAAAACTTAAAACTATATGATGATGAGGAAAAAATTACAACCAATGAATTCAAGCCAATGCTCGAGCAACAGTGATCACATAATTCGAGGGTGGGAGAGAGAGATTGATTTAGATTGTCGGTGGGGATCGCCATAGTGTGGGATATTCCTAAACAAGTCCATCATTTCAAAGTGCTAATTGCCTTGGTATTTAACTATCTAGATGAGGAAACTGGAAATGGAATTTGCGCGCATTTAATTTATATGCCTACAAAATTAATCAAAATGGTTTTCTGTCACTTCACTTCCTATAAAATTCTAACCTATCATAATGGGTGTGGAGCCATATATAGCTGGCGAAAGTTCTGAGTTCCTTTCATAACTTGACTTTCTTGAAGCATGCATACAATTCTGTACCAGTCATGGCTATCAAAATTTTTTTTTTTGATGTTCGTAACTCATCCAACTATGGAAATAATGCAGATTCGGCATAGAAATCTATGCCAGCATTTGCAAATAGTAGCGAAATATTGGAACAAAGGAACAAAGGTGCTTGTATGTGAGCTGGCAAATGGTATTCTAATTTTTGGTAACCACATTCATTGAATGGTCAAAACTGTAGTCATAAATTATGGAGGTAATGGTTTGGAAAATTTCAGATGTCTAGAAAAAGGATATGGCTGGATCTGAGAGTATTTTATGTGAGATTGAGCTCATGTCCACTTGAAAACACGTCTCGGTTTTTAATTCTTTGTCACATTCATAGATATTTTACTATTGGATTCGAAATGAATGGCGAGCACATTTCTCTTTGTCAAACTACTTCTTCCATTCTGTGCAGGTATAGAGTTGATAAGCCACTCGAAGAAGTTACTTATGTCAGTACAGACAGTGTTTGCATAATAGGAGCCATGAATTTTTAGGTTTCTGATAGGGATGTCTTGTTGGTACGTGGAAAGCTATAAAGATTGGATAATACCTTTAAATGGATGATGGATTGTTGTGCCAAATTGGTGGCTCTGTGTTCTTCCGTGGACGAAAGACTAAGCAAAGTTCTTGGAGTGTTTCTGCTCCTGCGGTGGAGGTCTGTGGTGTTGGTTGTTGTTTGAGGTCTAGTGTGATTTAGACAAAGAAATTTGAGTTTTTTTTTTAAGTCTCTTAGAGGACTCTGCCTTGATACCATTCCATAAGACAAGAAAACTATGAACCTCTGGAAGACCACAGAACAGAGTGATCGCCTATTTCAGGTATGGTGTGGCGTTGAATATGGTGGTGGTTTTGATTTTGTAATTTCTCATCCATGCCATTGCCCAAATTCATTTTGAGGTTGAATGTATGTTTTGTTTACTGCAGTTGGAATAGGGGAACTACAAGATGCCCTAGCCTCACAATAAATAGGAACCCAAACTCTTGATTGCAAAGTGTGTTCATGTGCGACATCATAGCATTAAGGCTTTATATGATCTGTGCCATCGAATGACTTCTCTGAGCTTGACATTGTAACCAGTGATCATAATCTCGAATTTCGGCTAGTTAGTCTGAAAGCTTGTACGTAACTGTCAGCTTATTAGCTACCCATGTTTTCACTGTGATGTTTTCCCAGACCATTTACTAATTTTTTTATGCAGGTCTATGCATTTGTATTAGCAGTTCAAGTGACTTGGGATAGTTTCCAAATGACCCTCTCCAAAAGGATCTAAGAAAATAGCTCCATAGTGGGCAGGGGAGTAAATAGTAGAAATCCATTATTATGCCTTTACATGGCCAGAAGAGGGAGCAGATCATTGTGCCAAAGATATCAAAAGCAACCACTCTAGGGGTTTGGGTAGCTCATTGGAGAAAGGAAAAAAACCATTACTCTGTCAATGCCTTGTTCTTAACCAATAAATGCAGCATGACATATTCAATGGAATTCGAAGTCCCTCTTTGATATTTGACAGGAAACCTACTGTTCTACATTATTAAGGGCTAGTGTGATGCAAACATGGATTGAATGTTAAAAACCTAATAGTATATCTCTACATGGCCTCAAGAGAGGGTGTGCTTTACCAGATGGGGGTGTTGGGATTATTGGTGAATGGAAAAGCACATTACTTTGCCACTGCCTTATTGTTATCCAGTAAAGTTAGCTCAACTCCTTGCATGTTTGATGGAATTTCAGGTGCTTCTTGGATATTTTTTTGTTGGAATTTAATTCCAATTGCTGCATGCAGATGCATGACAGCAAGTTTAATTGCTGATGGAAATTTGAAGGATGGACGACAACATCAGCAAATCTCCAAGTCTGATCTTCACGCAACTAGTCTCCTACACACTTAACGATTCACCCACCATTAATAAATTATGCACCAACCAGTTTGACTTACCACATTTTGATTTGATCGCCAGCACCATTCCGGGGGGCAGCAAACCTGAGCATCTAGGGGGAAGATGACCCACCGGAGAAGGTGATGTCATCCCTTCTCGAGACCCACCACAGGAATTCCATGGGCTAAAGAGAACTCGCTTGATTGTTCTCCAAGCACTCCTCGGAAAGCATAAAGTCTTAAATGTTTTAATTTTTATTTTTTTTTGTCGTATTAAAGTTTTTAACTTTGGGTAAAATTTTGTTTACCGTGGAACTTTTGGTTTGAACTCAGAACATATATATTTTATAATATATATTTTAAATATTTTGTATTTACAATATATATAATTATTGTAATGAAAAGTAAAAAGAAGGAAATACATATACCATATGCTGTGTGTACATTATAGAAGGTAGAAAATCCAGAAGGCTGTAAGTATTTTGATAGTGCAAGGTAATTGACTGTGTAGTGTAATATGCCTGAAGGCAGAAGAAAAAAGATAGAGAGTAATATAAAGCGAGTGAAACTGTGAGAGGGAGTGTGCTCGAATAGCCAGAGGGAAAAAAGACAGAGTTTGATATTCGTTGTGTTTTGTAGCAGTAGAAGTTTATTTTGTAAATCCAAAACAGAGTTGTTTTGAAGAAGTTTTTTAATTCTGTAATAGTTTAGCGGTTTAATGAAAAGAGTTTTTACTCCACCTCTCTGTGCGTGATTTTTTTTAATTAAATCTCTGTGTTGAGTTGAGGAATTGTTTTATTCCTCTGTGTGTTCAGAATTGTTCAGAAATTCCAACATCGTATTGGAGCTAGTCCAGACTCTTTGAAGTTTGTCAAAGAAGCTGAAGGAAGGAGTTGTTGATGTAGTTCTCTAGCAGTGTGAAGGCTTAAAAAAAGTCCAGGTATTTACAAACAGAGTTTTTTGTTTGCATTGGAATACAGTCCAGAGAAATTTAAGAAGGAATTCTATTGAAGACAGAGTTTATTTCTCAGCAGAGAGACAAATTGTTTAAAAACACAGTCAAGTTTTATTAGATAGTTCAGAAAGCTAGCCATGTCAGGAGCCAGCACAAGTACGAGTATAGGAAATACTAAACTCCCACAGTTTAATGGGAACAACTATGAATATTGGGAAATCACCATGAGAGCCCTTTTTTCCTCTCAAGACTTATGGGAGCTTATTGAAGATGGTCTAGAAGAACTAGTAGACGAAAATTATTTTAATGCCTTAACATAGGTAGAGAAGGATTTTTTAAAGAGCAATAGGAAGAAGGACTCAAAATCCCTCTTCTATCTCTATCAAGCAGTGCATGAAAGTGTATTCCCAAGGATAGCAGCAACTAAGAGGTTGAAGGATGCATGGTATACTCTCCAGACAACCTACCAAGGTATGGAGAAGGTAAAGACTGCAAAGCTTCAATTAATGAGAAGGGATTTTGAAGTTATTTGCATGAAGGAGTCTGATACAATAGACTATTTCTTTACTATACTGATTGGGTTGATTACCCAAATGAGATCTCATGGAGAGACAGTAGAAGAAAGAAGAATAGTGGAGAAATTATTGAGGAGCTTACCCTCAAGGTTTGATGTCATAGTCACAACCATTGAAGAGACAAAGGATCTCTCAAAGTTTACAGTTGATGAACTTCATGCATCATTGATGACACATGAAAAAAGATTGAGCAAAACAACAGACTCATCTTTGGAGCATGCCTTCAAGACCCAAATGTCCTTTGGAAGAGGAAGAGTTCAAGGCAAAGGAAACTACAGAGGAAAATGAAGAGGCAGAAGTCTGAACAAAGGAGGAATAAATAACCTTGCAAATAAAAATGGAAGGGGCAGTAATCAAAATCAGAACCAAGGCCAAGGAAGCAGCCAGCAAGGTGGACAACATCAGGCACATGGATATAGGTATGATAAATCCCAAGTCCAATGTCATTACTGTAAGAAGTATGGGCATTATGCCAATGAATGTAGGAAGAAACAGAGTGAAATGGGTAATAGACCTAGTGCTAATTTTACTAAAGAAAATATCAGTCAAGAAAAAATATTTTTAGCATGTAATATGGCTGAAGAAAAGAGTGAAGATATATGGTTTCTAGATTCAGGATGTAGCAACCATATGACTGGAAACATTTCTATGTTTTCCATGATTGATAAGAATGTGAAGTCTCAAGTAACATTGGGGACAGACAATAAGGTCTCTGTCATGGGAAAAGACAAAGTAAGTGTTTTGAAAAAGAAAGGAGAAGGAAAATCCATATCAGATGTATATTATGTGCCTGGTATGAAGTGTAACCTCTTGAGCATTGGACAAATCATTCAAAAGGGGTACAATATTTTCTTTGAAGATGATGTATGCACCATCATGGATAAACCACAAAGAAAAAAATGCATTGCACAAGTGAAGATGACAAGGAACAGAATGTTCCCTCTCAAGATGAGAGCAGATTTGAAGAAAGGAGCAGAAATTGCAGGAGTGACACAAGAGACATTCCAAATAGAAGCCAAGGATGAAAACTGGTTATGGAATTTTAGATTTGGACATCTCAACTTTGGAGGTCTGAATTTGTCGCATAGGAAAGGAATGGTAAAGGGATTACCATTGATTGAGAAACCAGACAACCTATGTGAAGGTTGCATCTTGGGCAAACAACACAGAGAAAGATTTCCATTAGAAAAGAGCATAAGGGAAAAGGAACCCTTAGAAATTGTCCATTCAAATTTTTTTGGACCAATGAAAACACCGTCATTAGCAGGAAGGCACTATATGCTGACTGTTATTGATGATTTCACAAGAAAAACATGGGTCTATATTTTGAAATTTAAAAGTGAAGTGTTTGAGAAATTCTGCCACTTTAAAGCTCTTGTAGAGAATCAAAGTGGGAAACGTATTAAAGTCTTAAGGACAGATGGAGGAGGAGAATATATCTCCAAATATTTCATGCATTTTTGTAGGGAAAATGGGATAAATAAACAATTTACAGCAAGGTATACACCGCAGCAAACTGGAGTTGCTGAAAGGAAAAAACGAAACATCATGGATATGGTAAGAAGTATGTTGAAGGCAAAACATTTGCCAAATGAATATTGGGCTGAAGTTGTACATTGTGAACCATATATTTTAAATAGATGCCAAACCAAATCTATTATGAATAGAGTTCCTGAAGAAGCGTGGAGCGGCATAAAACAACATGTCACCCACATCAGAGTTTTTGGTTGTGTGGCTTATGCACACATTCCAGATCAACTAAGGAAGAAGTTGGATAATAAGGGGGAGAAGTGCATGTTTATTGGATACAGTGAAGAATCAAAGGCATATCGACTATATAACCCATCCACCAAGAATTTTTTTATAAGCAGATATGTACAGTTCATTGAGGAAGAAGCTTGGGATGGAGGCATAGAGAAAACAGTGAATGTTAAAAGTTGTTTGTCTCATGATGATAATGAGGATGAGATGGCTGAAATACATCCGTCATTAGTAGCACCACCTCCACCAACACAAGGAAATCAAGGGACACCAAAAGCAGGTATGAGAACACCCTTGAGAAGTGATGACAATGCTTCTCCAAGCACACCACAAGGAGCAGATTTGAGTGCTTCTACAAGAAAAAGTACACCAAGTGAAAGAGGAACCAAATTCAGAAATTTGAATGATATTTATGAGAAAGAGGCAGAAAATGAAGGTATGAACTCTTTATTTGCATTATATTGTCACGTATACGATCCTATTCATTTTGAAGAAGCAGTAAACGATAAGAAATGGATAGATGCTATGGATGAAGAAATGAATGCCATAGAGAAAAATAAAACACGGTAATTGGTTGATCTACCAAAAGGTAAAGAAGTGATTGGAGTCAAATGGGTCTACAAGACCAAAAGAAATGTTGAAGGTAATATTGAAAGGCACAATTCCAGACTTGTTGTCAAAGGATACAAGCAACAACAAGGAAGAGACTATAAGGAAACTTTTGCACCGGTTGCAAGAATGGAAACAGTAAGAGCGGTGTTGTCCATAGTAGCACAACACAAGTGGAAAGTTTACCAAATGGATGTGAAATCATCATTCCTAAATGGAGTATTGATGGAAGAGGTTTATGTTGAACAACCTCTGGGCTATGAGACAGAAGGCCAAGAGCACAAATTTTGCAGATTGAAGAAATATCTTTATGGGCTGAAACAAGCACCAAGAGCATGGTACCGTTAAGATAAATGCCTATCTACTGGAAAATGGGTTTGAGAAATCTGACGGAGAACCCACATTATACATCAAGGAGAAAGATGGTAAGATGCTCATTGTTTTTTTATATGTTGATGATGTGATCTTTACAGGTAATGATGCTTACCTCATTGAGAATTTTAAAACAGTCATGAAGGATGAATTTGAGATGACTGATATGGGATTTTTTAGATACTTCTTAGGAATAGAAGTAGAGAAAAATGAAAATAAAATTTTTATTTCTCAAGAAAATTATGTGAATGAAGTTTTGGAAATATTTAACATGCAGGATTGCAAGGCAGAAATTACTCCTACGGTGATGTGATTGAAGTTGAGCAAAGAAGACAACAACAAGGATTTTGATCCTAGTTTGTATAAGAGCATAGTTGGCAGCCTCATGTGTTTGACTGCAACTGGGCTAGATATTATGCATGATGTGAGTTTAATTTCAAGATTTATGGAAAGGCCAAAGGAGGCACATTGGCAAGTAAAAAAAATAATTTTGAGGTATGTGAAAGGAACAAAAAGGTATGGTATTGAATACACCACTTCAGAAAATTTTAAATTGATTGGATATACTGACAGTGATTGGGCTGAAAGTATAGATGACCGGAAAAGAACCTCTGGTTATGTTTTTCATATGGGTTCAGGAGCCATTTCATGGGCTTCTAAGAAACAACCAATTGTGTCTTTATATACAGCAGAGGCAGAGTATGTGGCAGCTACAGCAACAGCATGTCAAGTAGTTTGGATGAGGATAATGTTAAGGAGTTTGTGTCATGAACAGGTAAAGACACAACAATTTATTGTGATAATAGCTCAACAATAGAATTGCCAAAGAATTCAGTGTTTCATAAGAGAACGAAACACATAGATGTCAAGTATCACTACATCAGAGAATTAGTGAACAATGGAGAAATTGTTTTGCAACATTGCAGAACTAAGGAGCAGTTTGATGATATATTGACAAAACCATTGGGGCACAAACTTTTTAATTAAATGATAAAATGTCTAGGTATGGAAGAAAATCCAGCAGTTGAAATTAAAGGGGAGTGTTGGAATTTAATTCCAATTGCTGCATGCAGATGCAAGATAGCAAGTTTAATTGTTGATGGAAATTTGAAGGACGGACGACAACAATAGAAAATCTCCAAGTCTGATCTTCACGCAACTAGTATCCTCCACACTTAATGATTCACCCACCAGAAATAAATTCTGCACCAACCAGTTTGACTTACCACATTTTGATTTGATCACCAACACCATTCTGGGGAGCAGCAGACCTGAGCAGCCAAGGGGGAAGATGACCCACCGGAGAAGGTGATGTCATCCCTTCTCCGGACCCACCACAGGAATTCCGTGGGGTAAAGAGAACTGGCTTGAGTGTTCTCCAAGCACTCCCCAGAAAGCATAAAGTCTTAAATGTTTTGATTTAATTTTTTTTATTTTTCCGTATTAAAGTTTTTAACTTTGGGTAAAATTTTATTTACTGCTGAAATTTTGGTTTGAACTCAGAGCATAGATTTTTTATAATATATATTGTAAATATTTTATATTTACAATATATATAATTATTGTAATGAAAAGTAAAAAGAAGGAAATACATATGCCATGTGTGCATTGTAGAAGGTAGAAAAGCCAGAAGGTTGTAAGTATTTTGATAGTGCAAGGTAATTGATTGTGCAGTGTAATATGCTAGAAGTCAGAAGAAAAAAGATAGAGAGTAATATACAGTGAGTGAAACTATGAGAGGTAGTGTGCCCGAATAGCCAGAGAACAAAAAGAAAGAGTTTCATATTCGCTGTGTTTTGTAGCAGCAGAAGTTTATTTTGTAAATCCATAACAAAGTTGTTCTAAAGAAGTTTTTTTATTCTGTAATAGTTTAGCATTTTAATGAAAATATTTTTTACTCCACCTCTCTGTGAATTATTTTTTTTAATTAGATCTCTGTGTTGAGTTGAGGAATTGTTTTATTCCTTTGTGTGTTCGGAATTGTTCAGAAATTCCAACATTGTTTAGAAAGCTTCAGATTATTGATCTAGGTTATTAAGGGCCAATTTATTAAGATTTATTTGGAAACCTTCAGATGTGTTTTTTTTTTCAAGTTGGGTTGTGTCGAGGCGGGGGCTAGTCCCATTGTTGGATAAAAAAATGAGCTGTCACCAGAATTGTGTGACACTTCTTGGAACAGTGGCCCTAAAAAACCCATTAATTTTAGTTTCATATCTGCAAGGTACATTAGATGAAATCTTAGATACACACTATATCCCATTAATCAAATAAAGTTACATATATACATGAGGTATAGTCTCAAGATAGGGAAGCTATCTTGGATGCACAATAAGTTGGTTGAGGAAATATCTCAACCTCACACCAAACTAGGAACTTAGTTTTAGCTAACCTAGGAAATAGGAACAGACTCTATACATAGAGAGAATCACAACTGAATACAAGTAGGAATTACACATTCCAACACACCCCCTTAATGACTACTTGTCTCAATATCCATCTGCAAAATCTACATGTGGTCCTGTTTGGTAATTACACTTTGGTTTGGTAAGTACACTTTGCTTAGCTTGTTCATGCTATTATGTCGACGTCCATATAAAGGAGCAACCATCCACGAGAATGCATGGGTACCAACCGCTGCAACTGCTGGTCTCGTAGGATGTCCTTCACATACATGGTTCTGTCAACCATTATCACTCTATACATGTACCTGTATCTACAGATCCCCCTCCAATGTGGGTTTTATCAGATGACCCGTAACCATGCACTTCCTTCATCGGTGAACTCTCACCAACATTGGATCTGTCTTAGATCTCTTCAGCAAACTTTTACCAGATCCCTTCATCGGCAACCTTTCACCGGATTTCTTCATTGGCGACCTTGCACTGAATCTCTTCATTGGCGACCTTGCACCGGATTTCTTCATCGACGACCTTGCATTGGATCTCTTCATCGACGACCTTGCACCGGATCTCTTCATCAGTGGGCGAACACTAGCACAGACCTGTTTCCAGTCCACTTCACTGTTACACGTGGTTTCTGGCTGACCAAAACCGAAACTGCAAAA
Source organism: Pinus albicaulis (assembly GCA_034641835.2). NCBI lineage: Eukaryota > Viridiplantae > Streptophyta > Pinopsida > Pinales > Pinaceae > Pinus > Pinus albicaulis. The sequence goes on along the minus strand of CM076583.1, from coordinate 1,160,057,101 downwards.
TGGTTTCTGGATGACCACGAACCTATAATTACAAAGTGGTTTTGAGATTACCACGAACTTTTATGGGGATACACATGCCTTTAAAAAGCTTACATACTCCAACTCTTGGAGTTACCAGGTACATACAATGACCACTACAAAACCATCCTAGACTTGCTTACCATTCAACTCTGTGACTCATTATACAACATGATATTGAGTCTATTCCAAGAAACTCACACAAAAAAAACTTTCACAAACTTGATTGTCCATCATCCTTTGCTGCTCACCATACCATTCATATGATAGAGCTTTCTCGCTTGAATATTCCTGTCATAGATTTTGCACTTTTGAATTTTGGATATACTGGTCTTGAATCTCCATTATATACCTGTCATTAGTTAGAGTCGCAAATTATAACAAAATGAATTCATATTGAGGTTGCGAATCTCAATATGTATACAAACTTTCAAGACATATTCCCTTCAAAACAATATGAAAACACATTCCAAAATCAAAATATTACTGTGATTTTTGTGCATTAAGACAAAAGCACCAACCATAGCTGTAGTATCTTAACTGCACAATCATTCAACCTAGGTAAAAATATCCCTTCTCTGACATGGCAGCTTTGCCATCAAATTCACCACCAAGTTCAAGCACCATTGTCTCCTTTCCTGGAAATATTTGTGAATCCAGCACTCTAACACCTGTGCTGACAGCATATTGAAACCAGCATTTGAGGACTCGGCCATTCTCAGTGGCCTCATCCACCCTCTCACTATAAAACAACTAAACACTCCAAATATCAATGCCCAATCATAAGCAAACATCCGCTGCACATATCACTACTTTTGATCTACACCAGTACTTTCGTTGCAATTGACAAATCGCACCCCCTATCTCAGATCAAGTCAGTTCAACACGTTGGTTCGGTTCTTTGAAATCTGCAGCAAATAGATTCTGAGAAAAAAAAAAGGATAATATGGCAAGGAGTCAATAGGAATGACTACACCTCCATGCTATCAAATTTTCGCCATCAGTTATAAAACAAAAAATACGCAGCCATAAGCAACCCTCAACTTAGGCAACCAACACTGATTAGATGTGACACCTGACTTTGGATCTACAGTGACCAGGTCGAAGAAAAGGGCTTCAACCCCAACAGATACCGATCAGATCAATTGAATCCTTGAAGGATCTTATCGTCGCACAAGCATCCAAGAAAAGGGTGTGCATGTTCCTCCACAGCACTGTCGCTGCTCACCACTACTCAGGGTAGCACGACTCTTCATAGCTATCACAACAACGATCCACGTCACTCACAGATGCACAAGTACCAATAGCAGATTCAATAGAATCGTCTCAAGACTCAACCGAAACTCCAGCTTTTCGCCAGAATATCCTCTGAATCGGCTGTTGCAACTGATCTCGTCACCATCGGACTAGTACTTGCAGATTCTTAGCCATTTTCCATTGTAAAGAATGCATAATTTCTTGTTCGGAACCCTCCACCCTGCGGGGCTAAGGTACCGGAAGCCGCTTCACGCCCTGCTATTAATCGGGAAAAAAAAATGTGCAGAATGCATGTGCAATAATAAATGCGAGAACAAGTGCTCAAATCCTATCATCATCAGCGATCTTCCACAATTCCACACCTAATTTTTCTGCAGGTAGTAGAGGCACCACACACACTCGGAATACACCAGACTCGACCCACAAGCATTCCAATCAAACATTACTATATGGATTCTACGAGCGAATTCTTCAAAAAGTCAAGCACGATTGGCCTCTCGTCGATGCAACTTCCTCTCCAGAAATGACACCGTCCTTCTCACTGCATTCAGTGTCATTGGGCTGTTGGGAAGGCTCTCTGGGGCCGTGTCTTTAGCCTTTGTTTCCACATCAATGCCCTCATCTCCGCACTACTGGCGTATGAGGATTTTGAGGAGAATTTCCCTATGGCTAAGCATGTGCTGTGTCCAGATTCCATCCACTGCTAGATGGAGCCACGCTCATATGTCATCCCCGTGGCAACCATCACTAGATCTCTCATTATATCCAACGAGATCGAGCACTTAACAGATCAGAAACAAACTGGAAACTCTGTCTCTTTCCCATCTCCATAGGCTATCAAAGGCTCCTTGCGCAAATCCGCAACATTTTCTCAAATTTCCTTCGTTTCCTCTCCACGCAATGTTAAGAAGATCAAACCGTTCCTTTGCTCAAATGACTGAATAGATTTGGTGGAGCTTCCCTTACCAGCTATGGAGGGTCTCCCACCAGGCACAGAGTCCACCTCCGATATCAAGAATGAGAAAATACCTCTGCTTATCGAAGATGTGGATGTAGAGCTTTTTCACAATGAACTCGAGAAGGTCTTCGGCCTCAAAATTCATCATGAACTCAACCTTAGGTTAGGATCTCCAGAAAAATCAGAGTTCCAATCCCTGTCTCTATAATAAGTAATAAGGGGAAGGAGGCGCCCAAAACCTCGTTGAAAGATCTTTTTTTTTTTCCACCACTAACAGGCGGGAGGATCAACAGGGCTTTATAAAACCTAGCGTTTCGAAAGGAAGTGAGTAAAACGCTAGTGCAAAGGATGCAAAGAAATATGGGTGGAGCCTCTCCTCTAGATTGAATGCTTAAACCTCCATTTGCACGCCATGTTGAGCTCCAACTCCAGCTCCACGGGTGAGAAGACAGGCATCTATGCTCATCTCAATTATCAACTAATGAAATGGATTTCAAATCTGAAGAAGAGTTGATAAATCATCTAGATGTTCAACTGAAACATGTAGGTGGAACAGACCACCTTTGTTGGTAAACAGACTATAAGTCCCAACAAGATCGCTTTCTGCAATAGTTTTCCTGAAAATCTCAAAGTCCAACACATCGGCTATCAATTCTTCCGTAGTAGTTATATTCAATGCGTTGTACATCCTGTTGGAAAAATACTGAGAAGGGGGGTGAATCAGTATTTAGTGCAGACAATAAAACTTTGATATTTCCTTCTTAAAAACCCATACGCTACTTTCCTGAATTCAACTCGCGTATATACGCAGATATCCTTTACAGAACTCGCGTATATCCAGTGAATTAATTATGTATTTAATTCATGACTTAGATCATTGCATTACTCATTTATCAGATGTTCAGAAAACAGTAAACAGGTTCAGAAAGAACAGAGTAATCATCACACATAATCAATCACATATGAACACCAGGATTTTTAGGTGGAAACCCAATTTGGGAGAAAACCACCGCTGTCGTCGTCTCAATATTCAATCTTTATTATTAAGAAAACTTATTACAACATGTACTGGCGCAGACTCATACCAGCACGCAGGCACCCACCTGCAGAAGGCTACAACCTTCACTCGTTTAGCAGCCTTTCCTGGAAGGAAGCAACAACCCCCTGCTCTCGTTTACTAGCCTCTCTTGGAAGGGAGCTACTACCCCCTGATATTAACACCAGCCTCTCCTGGCAGAAAGCTTCTACTTTCAGACTGAAGGCTTCAACCCTCAGATCCACTGCAGACCACGTTTCATCAATTTTCAAACTGGATCAAAACAGCTTCAACACAATCCTTCACTTATCAACAAATGTCCTTTTCCCAGAGCATCAAACAGAACAGTGAAACCATTGTAACCAGAATATCAGAGATAACCCAGACTTCAGAATAGATATGTAGAATCTCAATCAGCTTTGAGCAACCATCAGTTCAAATTGCATACGCGCTTTTCTTCAAACAGACTCGCGTATATACGTGCTTTTAATAAAGGCAACCCGCGTATACATCTGTGCACTTTTCAGAAAAACCCTAACAGTCCATATGTTCCTTTGTTTAAACAGATCCGCGTATATACGCACTTTTCATGAAACGAACATGCGTATAGATCTATAAAAGGTAAACTTTGCAGAACAGATCAGATATGTGGACTTACCTAGATTTCTTCAATATCTTCAATAGATTTGCGCCAAGTCTTCAATACTTCTTTTCAGATCATCCTAGAGACTCATCATTTCCAGATCTAGAGATTTTGAACCCTCATCATATTCATGGGTGCATCATAGATTCAGATCTATCGATTAAGAACAGAGTTCAACCATACAAATAAAATTCAGAGTGAAGTATTCATTTAAAGCCCAGACACATGCACACCCTTTGCACAAAGATTTTCTTCTCCTTATATAGGTTTACCCTTTATCAATACCATGAGCCAAAACCACACCTCTTCTGATGGTATTCCTGGATGGGGTCAAATAGACAACCCAACGCTCAATACAATGGGTCAATACCATGGTAGTGACCCCTGGTTTTACACTTTTAGAGCGCAATTGAGCATACGCGACTTGGCACGTACTTTCCCACGTGCATACGCTACTTCTCCTAGACAAACCCGCATATGCCTTGAGACACACACTTTTCATCATTGGTCTAACACATACTGGAATTCCTTTAATCATTACATATGAGCTACTCTGTAGACACATCCGATTTACATCATTAATTAGTATATCAAGTAAGTTTCCATTAAGTACAACTTTCATCAAGTAGGTTGCCATCATATTTATTAAGTGGGTTGCCATCAAGGACAACACTCTGCATCATATTGCCAACAATCTCCCCCTTTGGACTTGATGGCAACCACGATGGTGTTTGATCACAACAGGTAGATACATTAAGCATAATGATAGTCTCCCCCTATTTAAACACCATGTCACTCTCCCCCTTTGACATCAAGGGAAAAGAGCGGATCAACACCAACACAAGGTTTTTCTCCTCATGTTGAAAGAAGAGCGTTGGAGATCTGATGTGCACTGAAGTTACCATGCTCCCCCTGATTTCATGCTGGATCTTCAAACATGTTTTTCAATGAAGTACATGACTCTATGACCTTCCTATCACCAAGGACTCATACTTACATCAAAGATCCAACCAAGTGGATTTACAGATGAGACTCAAGTACCCAACCAAGTGGGTTTACACATTTTGATCCAATTACCCAACCAAGTGGGCTTACACATTTTGATCCAACTACCCAACCAAGTGGGTTTACACATTGAACAAGTCCTTACATGACTAAATATTACAATTTACATCATAGGTCTCAACATGACCTTTTCATCAAATTACAAATATGACCCTTCATACCCAAGACAAAAGGATATCAAGAGAGAGATCATAATTCAAAATCATCATAATGCCAACAATGCATTATTCTCAGCAAGGCTAATGCCCCCCCTGAATATGTGCATCCTGAACACTTTCAACAGCAAATCATCAAGGCATCTTCACCCAAAATCAGAGAATGAAACAGAAATATACGAGCCGAAATACCACCAGAGACTCCAAATAGCATCAGAGATACCAAACAGCACCATAGCTTGTGCTAAAGAAATGCTGACCCAGAAAATTTGTTAGCAACCACACATACGCGGTTTTCTGTGTATGAACTCGCGTATATACGCGACTGTCTTTCAGGAAACCCGCGTATCCAAATTAATCTTCAGAATTTTAATCAGATCTGATCCTCTGCATGGTAGAGACTACTCCCAGATTCTGTCTGAGATATTCGAACGCTTCCCTCGGCAGAGGTTTGGTAAATATATCAACAACTTGTTCTTTGGAGGGAACATACTCCAACTTCACCTTTTGTTCAAGCACTTGTTCACGTAAGAAATGATACTTGATGGGAATGTGCTTGGTCTTGGAATGCATAACAGGATTCTTTGAGATACTGATGGCACTTGTATTATCACACATAATGGAAATAGGAGGTGAACATTTGATTTGGAAATCTTATAAGGTTTGCATCATCCAAAGAAGTTGAGTGCAACATGATGCGGCAGCCACATACTCTGCTTCTGCTGTAGATAAGGCAATAGAGCTTTGCTTCTTGCTGAACCAAGATACTAACCGGGGCCCCATATAGAATGCACCACCACTAGTGCTTTTCCGATCATCAACATTTCTAGCCCAATCTGCATCAGTGTAAGCATGAAGAGTGAGATCAACATTCTTTGGATACCATAGTCCAAAGTCTTGAGTTCCTTGTAGATATTTGAATATTCTTTTGATAGCCTAAAGGTGAGACTCTTTTGGATTAGCTTGGAATCGTCCAACAATCCCAACCGCATGCATAATGTCTGGTCTAGTCCTAGTGAGATAAAGTAGACTTCCTATCATAGATCTGTATTCTGGTTGATTCACCGTGGGAGAATCATCATGAGAACTGAGATTACATCCAGTTATCATTGGTGTACTTACAGGTTTGCATTCTTCCATGCCATACTTCTTCAGAATTTGCTTAAGGTATTTTTCTTGTGATAAGAATATACCATCTGCAGTTTGATGCACTTGCAAGCCAAGAAAGAATGTTAGTTCCCCAAGTAAAGACATTTCAAATTTTTGCTGCATGACAGAAGCAAATTTCTGACTCATAGATTCTTCATTACTTCCAAAAATGATATCATCAACATATACAACCACAATCAAAAGTTTATCATTTTCAATTTTTGTGTATAAGTTACTATCAGCAGACCCCTTTGAAAATCCTTGTTGATGAAGATATTTGTCAAGACGATAATACCATGCCCTTGGAGCTTGTTTGAGACCATATAGAGCCTTTTAAGTCTACAAACAAGATTTTCATCATTTCCCAAAATGAATCCTTCTGGTTGTTCTATATAAACTTCTTCTTCTAGATCACCATTGAGAAATGCAGACTTAACATCCATTTGATAAACTTTGATTTGTTGGAAGCTTGAAAAGGCAAGAAACATTCTTATGGCTTCAAGTCTAGCTACAGGAGCAAAAGTTTCTTCAAAGTCTATACCTTCTTGTTGAGTATACCCTTTGCAAACAAGTCTAGCTTTATTTCTTACGACATCCCCATTTTCATTTAACTTGTTTTTGAATATCCATTTAGTTCCAATGACATTTTTGTTATGAGGTCTTGGAACTAATTCCCAAGTGTCATTTTTTTCAATTTGATCAAGCTCTTCATTCATGGCTTGAACCCAACATTCATATTTGCTAGCTTGATTGACATTGTGTGGTTCAATGGTGGATAGAAATGCCAGATAGCTAGAGGATCCTACAAGAGTCCTTCTTGTTTGTACACCTGATGCCTTATCTCCCAAAATATGAGATTCTGGATGATTCTTTTGAACATATCTGGAAGGAGCCTTTTCAGATAAATCATCTTCAGGTTCTTCATTGGATCCATTGTCTATATCATTCCTATTTGATGTAGAAGGACAATAGTCACCATCATCTTCTTCTGTTGTTTGTTTTTCTTCTTTAGGGGCTGCAGGAGACTCATCAATGACAACATCAATACATTCAACAATCTTTTGAAGCCTTTTATTGTAACATTTGTAAGCTCTGCTTGTAGATGAGTAACCAAGAAGTATCCCTTCATCTGATCTAGGTTCAAACTTGCCAAGCTTTTCATCATTATTTTTGATAAAGCATTTACTTCCAAAAACTCTAAAATGCTTCACAGAGGGAGAATTACCATACCAGAGTTCATATGGAGTTTTGTCACAATTTACCCGAACATGTGCCTTGTTGAGAATGTTTGCTGCTGTATGTGCTGCTTCTCCCCAGAAAATGTCAGGTGTTCCAGAATCATCAAGCATAGCTCTATCCATTTGTTGAATTTTTCTATTCATTCTTTCTACTACGCCATTTTGTTGTGGGGTGCCTGCTCCAGAGAAATGTCTTTTTATGCCATGTTGTTCACAAAATTCAAGGAATTAATTTGATGTATATTCTCCTCCTCGATCAAATCTAAGACACTTGATTTTTAGATCTAATTCATTTTCCACTAGTGCTTTGAAGATCTGAAAATTTTCAAATGCTTCATCTTTGTGTTTAATCAACCCAATCCAACACATCCTAGAGAAATCATCAATAAATAAGATATATTATTCTTCCCCACGTGGTGACTTTTTCCTCATAGGTCCACATATGTCAGTATGAATAAGTTCAAGAGGCTTACTTGATGATCCTTCTTTGGCATTAAATTGTACTCTGGTCTGCTTACCGAATTGGCAAGATTTGCATATGATACTCTCTGGTAGAGTAATATTGAGAAGACTACGAACAGCTTTAAGTCTGCTTGATTTGTTGATTTGAGAGAAGCTAAGATGCCCCAGACTTCTATGCCATAGCCAATTTTCTGAAGATTTGCTCAAGTAACATTGATCTTTGTAGTTCTTCAATACATACAGGTTTCTTGGAGTTCTTTTGCCTTTTATAATAGTTTTACCTGTATCAAGATCACGAACCACACATTCTTTTGAACTAAAGACAACTTCAGTTCCTTGATCACACATTTGACTTACACTTAACAGGTTATGCCTTAATCCATCCACATACATGACATCATTAGCCTTCACCTTTTATTTTAAAAACACAGACCCTTTTCCTTTAATTACAGCAGGGGTATCATTTCCAAATGTAACTTTCTTTTCCTTTTCTAGAGCATTATATGCAAGAAGTTTGCTTTTGTCACCTGTCATGTGTATTGAGCATCCACTATCAATGTAACATTGATTTTCTTCACCTTCTGCAAATAACGCTATCCCACAATTTTCAACCTGTAATTCCTTCTTTTTCCATACTTTGGAACTTGAAGGAAAATCCTGTTTTGGCTGGACTTTGCTCCCGCATTCAGATTCTAAATGGCCAAAGTTATTGCAATAAGTACATTCAACTTCATTTTGAAGAGGAGAAAAGTTGTTATAGGTGTTCTTCTTTGGTTCAATATCCATCCTTTTCTTTCTTGCTTCTCTTGTCATGATGGTTTTATAGGCAACACATTGAACAACTTTATGACCAAAATTGTGACATGAGAAACATTGTCCATTGAAGTAGAAATTTTGCGATCATGAAATCTTCTATTTGAATTTACCTGTTGGTTGTAGCTTCTTTGAAAGACATTCCTGTTAGTGTTCCTTGAATTGTGATGATCATGCTTTACCTGTAAAGATTCTTTATTCCCTTGCTGAGTGGCTGAATGTAGTAAACTAGCTGTAGCTGCTTTTAGATAATTTGGTGCTGAAGCCTAAGAGGATTCTCTGGTATAGCCAAGACCTGTCTTTATAAGAAGAGAACGTTGTACCTTGATAATCTCATCTAAGGTTTCAGATTTTTTAGCAAATCTAAGATTCAGAGTCTTTTCTTTCTCAAGTTCTTTTGTTAGACTTACTACTTCACATTCTAAATTCTCATTGTGTTTCTTCGCTTCTTCATTCTGCTTTTTCAGAGTCTCTATGGTAATTTTCCTTTCTTCTAAGAGAATTTTACATTCTTCTAAGCGAATTTTGAGTTGATTGTTTTCTTCAAGAAAATCATTGTCCTCTAGAGCATCCACAAAAGTATCATTTTCATCTTTAGATTCAAATGCCATGAGAAGTCTAAGATCTTGTTCACATTCTTCCTCACTATCAGAGAACCCATCACTGTCTTCATGAGTGTAGTAACTTTTCCTAGTGCTAGACCAGTGCTTATTCCTTCTTGCTACTTCCTTCCCTTTTGCAGATGTTTCTTTATAAGGACACTTAGCAGCATAATGACCAACTCTTCCACAATCAAAACATTTGAAAGGAAGCTTACCTCTAAACCGTCCTGTGCCAAGTTGAAGTTTCTTTACAAAATTTACCTCATCTTCTTCTAAGATATATCCTGATCCTTCTGCTTCTTGTACTTCCTTCCCTTTTGTAGAAGCTCTAAAGATGGCTTCTTTGACTTCAGATGGTCCTCCTTTTCTCATTTCATAAGCAGTTAGTATGCCATGGAGTTGTACGACAGTAAGATTTTGAAGATCCTGTTTTTCTTCAAGAGCAGAGACTTTTGACTCAAATTTTGCCGTTAGTGATCTTAAGATTTTATCAACCAAAGTAGATTCTGCTATTGTTTCTCCCATGTTTCTCATACGATTTACAATATCATCAATACGTAAGAAGAAACTAGCAACACTCTCATCATTATGCATCTTCAAATTTTCATATTCAATTCTGAGAGTTTGGAGTTTTGCACTTTTTACCTTTGCATCTCCTTCATAACTTAGAATTATTTTGTCCCATATTGCCTTTGCTGTATTCAGCTGCATAACCTTGAAAAATTCTGATTCAGTTAGACTTCCCAATAGTGCATTGACCGCCTTTGCATTTGTTTCATAATTCTTCTTTTCTGTCTGATCCGTTGGTACTGCGGCTAGATATTGATATCCTTGTTCAACAATGGCCCATACATCTACTCCCATAGACTGAAGATAGGATCTCATCCTTATTTTCCAGAAGATTAAATTGTTTCCATTAAAGAGTGGAGGCTTGATAGATGTTGTTCCATCTTGATTTCTCATCTTGCTTGATCTTCCTTCTAGCGGCTAAGCTTTTTCAGAAGGACCTTCTCTGATACCAATTGTTGGAAAAATACTGAGAGGGGGGGTGAATCAGTATTTAGTGCAGACAATAAAACTTTGATATTTCCTTCTTAAAAACCCATACGCTACTTTCTTGAATTCAACTCGCGTATATACGCGGATATCCTTTAAAGAACTCGCGTATATCCAATGAATTAATTATGCATTTAATTCATGACTTAGATCATTGCATTACTCATTTATCAGATGTTCAGAAAATAGTAAACAGGTGCAGAAAGAACAGAGTAATCATCACACACAATCAATCACATATGAACACCAGGATTTTTAGGTGGAAACCCAATTTGGGAGAAAACCACCATTGTCGTCGTCTCAGTATTCAATCTTTATTATTAAGAAAACTTCTTACAACATGTACTGGCACAGACTCATACCAGCACGCAGGCACCCACCTGCAGAAGGCTACAACCTTCACTCGTTTACCAGCCTTTCCTAGAAGGGAGCAACAACCCCCTGTTCTCGTTTACCAGCCTCTCTTCGAAGGGAGCTACTACCCCCTGATATTAACACCAGCCTCTCCTGGCAGAAAGCTTCTACTTTCAGACTACAGGCTTCAACCCTCAGATCCACTGCAGACCACGTTTCATCAATTTTCAAACTGGATCAAAACAGCTTCAACACAATCCTTCACTTATCAGCAAACGTCATTTTCCCAGAGCATAAAAAAGAACAGTGAAACCACTGTAACCATAATATCAGAGATAACCCAGACTTCAGAATAGATATGTAGAATCTCAATCAGCTTTGAGCAACCATTAGTTAAAATTGCATACGTGCTTTTCTTCAAACAGACTCACGTATATACGTGCTTTTAATAAAGGCAACCCGCGTATACATCTGTGCACTTTTCAAAAAAACCCTAACAGTCCATATGCTCCTTTGTTTAAACAGATCCGCGTATATACGCGCTTTTCATGAAACGAACATGCGTATAGATCTATAAAAGATAAACTTTGCAGAACAGATCAGATCTATGGACTTACCCAGATTTCTTCAATATCTTCAATAGATTTGCGCCAGGTCTTCAATACTTCTTTTCAGATCATCCTAGAGATTCATGATTTCCAGATCTAGAGATTTTGAACCTTCATCATATTCATGGGTGCATCATAGATTCAGATCTATCGATTAAGAATAGATTTCAACCATACAAATAAAATTCAGAGTGAAGTATTCATTTAAAGCCTAGACACATGCACACCCTTTGCACAAAGATTTTCTTCTCCTTATATAGGTTTACCCTTTATCAATACCATGAGCCAAAACCACACCTCTTCCGATGGTATTCCTAGACGGGGTCAAATAGACAACCCAGCGCTCAATACAATGGGTGAATACCATGGTATTAACCCCTGGTTTTACACTTTTAGAGCGCAATTGAGCATACGCGACTTGGCACGTACTTTCTCGCGTGCATATGCTACTTCTCCTAGACAAACGCGCATATGCCTTGAGACACACATTTTTCATCATTGGTCTAGCACATACTGGAATTCCTTTCATCATTACATCTGAGCTGCTCTGTAGACACATCAGATTTACATCATTAATTAGTATATCAAGTCAGTTTCCATTAAGTACAACTTTCATCAAGTAGGTTGCCATCATCTTTATCAAGTGGGTTGCCATCAAGGACAACACTCTGCATCATATTGCCAACACATCCTTTCCTGAAAAATTGTACATAGCTTCATAGTGATTGATTCCTTTGCCAACCACTGGTAGTAAGTAGCAACCAAAGTGCACCAGAACGAACCCAGCGGGGTCAACAGTGATTCAAAAAATAGAATAGTACATCTACATATGTTATTTCATGTCTTGTAATCTGCTCCAAAACTTTCGCATCAGGCTCTTCTCCAGAGCACACAACAACGCACAGGTCGGCTCACCTTCAATGTTAACAGAGGCACACCACATCGACTTAAATTTGGCGACCATCCTGTTGCCACTGAGAATGAAAAGACCCAGCTGCCGTCTGACAGAGTCTTCTTCTATTGAACACACATTGCAAAAACTATTACACCCTCTCTATGCCCCCTCTTCTCCACGCAGCAACATGCTTCACAATGATGTTATGAAGAATTAAAACAATACAAATACACTATTTTATTTACCTCGGCCTAGGAGGGGCCAAGGGCCCTCACGGGCTTTAATACCAAGATGAAATCTCAGATACACACTATATCCCGTTAATCAAATAAATTTACATATATACATGAGGTATAGTCTCAAGATAGGGAAGCTATCTTGGAGGCACAATAAGTTGGTTGAGGAAATATCTCAACCTCACACCAAACTAGGAACTTAGTTTTAGCTAACCTAGGAAATAGGAACATACTTTATACATAGAGAGAATCACAACTAGAGACAAGTAGGAATTACACATTCCAACCACATTAACAAGCATGGTTCTATCACAATAGCAAATAGAATCATTACATCAAATATCTTTTATTGCTTTTATATGTGAACATTTAAACCCTGGTCTTTGGCTAAGTATGCCCTTTTATAAAAAACAAAATTCAAAAGAATACATCATGACCCATAGCAAAACCAAAAAAATAAGATTCAACTGAATCTAATTTAGAATCTTAATCAGAGGAATAATAAATCTTTTTTAGTCATTGGTCTAATCATCTTCACGAATTGATAGGGCATGTTGATGTTCTAGACTACAGGCTGAAAAAATTTAGACTTTAGCTACAAAGATTTATTTTGTAACTCTCCCTGCCTTGACAAGAAGATCCAATAATTGCATTTTTTGTGCTTTCAAATCTCGTCCAACACCTTATTGTCTTCAGTTTCAAAATCATTTTCATTAGTCTTATGATAAAATGATGCCCAGATCACATTAGCAATCAAGTTTCCTGGCTTCGCGATAGAAATTCTCAGTGAAGCTCATGCTAACAAATAAGCTTCTTTGTGAAGCTTGTTGATAAAACTTATCATAAAAGTAAATTAAATTTGGCAAATATTGAACATTGTAGCACAATTCATTTATCAAAATTGTTTATCATGGTATGCCTGACTCTCTAACTCTATATTTTGTATATTTCTGAAGGCTAAGATTTTAGGAAAAATAAAATTTGGCATACACACTGAATTTTTGTCATACTTCTACATAAAACACAAATATTTTGCTTGTGAACCATATATGACTCGAATGTGATGGCGAAATGAAGTATTTTTTTATCCTATTTTTCTTATCTTGGATACTTTATATGCACTACCTTCACAAATAGTAACGGTTAACCTTAATTTGTATTGCATGCATGAGGAATTTTATTTTCCAATTTCGAATGAGACTTCCAACTGTCAAATCAATGCAGATAATTGCTTTGGAAGTGCTATGGAGTGATCAACATTCAAGTCTCAAAACCAATATCCACATGATTTTGGCACATGATTCATGAAGGATCATTCTTTATAATTTTTATTTTGTCGTTCTATAGAATTCTTTGTTATTCTTCAATTGCTTACCCAATGATAGTCTTGTGATGATTCCACAAAACTGGTTGTGAAAAAAAGATCTCAATCCAAACTGCCATTCAAGAAGTGGTGCAGCGGTTACCATTCTACAGCCAGTGATTCTCATTATACACACAATGGAATGTTCAAGCGCTAAAAGAAATAGGAAGATCATTCGGATAAACAACATATTCCTAGATGTTCAAGTACAAATGACATGTCCCTAAACAAAAGGACAATTATTTGGTAGAAAATAGTGGAAACATAAATGATCCATATCTTGAATGTTCTTTGCCAAAGAGATATTTTTTTCTTCATATTGGATGATGTTTGCCATGTTTTTCCTACATCAAGGTCAACTTATAGCTCAGTCTAATCACTTTGATAAAAATGTGTGTCCTATGCTCAGAGCCTCCTTACCGTATGCATCTTTTCCCACTATGGTGCCTTGTGTGGCAACCTTTTTAGTATTTTAGTCCACAAACACAATCTTGGGGTGACAATGATTGAATTGAAAAGCCACAGTTCAAACATATAGATGCATGTTGATGTTGTCGAGAAGTGCCCCTACCATTGGAACTGCAAAATGCATTTCCGTGAAGGAAATTTGCCTAAAAATTCATCGAGCAAAGCCAAATCATTTTGATCCAGCTAAATTCATTCATAATAAGGGTCTGTGCACCAGTTTCCGTACCTGTGGCTTCTCTCGCTATCAAAATTATATCTCAAGTGGTCATTATTGGCTCCTAAGAAGACATCCTTTACCTAGAGACTGGCATCGACTATGGGTTATGCTAATGAAAAAAATCCCTTAAGCCTTAAAGAGCAATAGACAATTTCTCTAACCATTTTGATTCATATATCAACAGCTAAAAGCTAGAGGAGAGGAATCAATCTTACAACCGAAAATTGTTAAACTTCTAATATATTTTGTTAATTAATAATCTTAAATCATTATTAGCTATTGACTATTAATTTGATGGCTGATTTTTTCAATCCTATAACATTAAATCCGAAAGAAATAATACAAAATGGCACCCAGGAATCTTTCTCAAAGGGAACGACAGCGTAAATATGATATGATATTTTAATAAAACCATACCCAACCATTTTATATTTTTACAATAACTTTGATGTCAGCTATTTTTATAAAAAAGAGAAACACTTATTGACATGCGAATCTAAGTATCTTCCTAAATGACCACTTTTCAAGATACAAAGTCTAAATTCGCTCAGTACATTCTATGAAGAACGTACACAAATGTCAACAACTTCGACACTTAAAAATGGAAGAGTGTTTCGTTTGACGAATTGAGGGTTGATGGGACAGCTCCCGATCAACCCCTCCGGCGACCCCCGAGCTTCTCCAGCGCTCTAGTGGACCTCGCGGAAAGCTGCGACGGCACTCTCCTCCCCGTGGACGATGACGACACTTCCTCTTGGCAGACAGTGACGACAACGGCAAAAACTCAAATAGTGGACCCCGTTTCGCATCCTCTGCCACCTCTCTCCCTCGCGCCACTCCTCCCCCATCCACCACCCGGGAGATGCCACCCTACGACCACCGACCACCTACCTCCATTAATGTTGCACCGCACAGATTGATAATTCCGCGCATGAATGTTCTTTCAGTTTCTTAGTCACTCAGTTTGGTCCATCAAGCTCAGTTCAGGAGGGTCAATCGGGAGCAGCATGGAAAAGGAGTTTCGTCTTCAAAGCATGTTCATTCGAGCATAAAACCAAGCAGGAAAATATCAAACTGAATCGCTCCAGTTAGCATTGTAGTTTGAAATTTTGATTTTTTTAAAGGCCTTTAGCACTATTTTGTATGGACATTTATATATTTGATGGAGAAAGGTTGTCTGAGTAAATGTTTTCATAATTCCGAGTGCATTTTTTCATATGTTTTAATGTTTTCTTCTTTATCTATGCCACATAATTGATGATAACTCTATCTTTTTTACAATGATACACTAGTATCCACTCAGCATAAAATCTAGGCTACAACTCTTATTGGCATTGCATCAAACCCATGCAAGAAAGTAT
Source organism: Pinus albicaulis (assembly GCA_034641835.2). Taxonomy (NCBI): domain Eukaryota; kingdom Viridiplantae; phylum Streptophyta; class Pinopsida; order Pinales; family Pinaceae; genus Pinus; species Pinus albicaulis. Next base: position 1,160,041,147 of record CM076583.1, on the reverse strand, counting down.
AACCAAGAGTTGGTTCCATTGCAGGGAACCAAAACCTTAACATGTATAAAATATGAAGTGGAATCTAAGAGAGGTAGAGATTGAAGACAAGTAATTTTCCTTTAAAAAGAAATTGATTTTTCCCAAAAACCCAATTGATTTTTCCTTTAAACTCAGCAATGTTTTACCCAAAATCCAGTAGCATGGTTCTTGATGATAAAGCACTATTTCATTATTTAAACTCTCTTTTTGAATTTAGAAATGGTTTCAATGTTGTATTTCATTTTGCAAACATGTTCTGAATTAACATTCTCCACAATCCAATCTTTGGAAGTAAATGATTGAAGGATGGAGATAAAATTGTCAGCTCAATCTCTTTACATATTTGATCATAAAATGGAGACAAAATTGTGCCAAAAAATCATTTGAATTCCCAAACCACTTTGATATCTTGAACTAATATTTTCCACCATCTAAGTTTTCATTCTTCTCAAACACATTTGATCAAAGGATGGAGATAAAAATGTTGCAGTGAAATTTGAAATCACAAAACAATTTGAGGCATTTGCAGAAAGCATGTCAATTCTTCTACTCCAGCAACCTGCAATAGACATAAGGGTGCCCTTACCCAATAAGTACCACAGCCATATATGTTCCGGTAAGAGTGTCAATTTGTAGAAATTCTGTGCTCTGCCTTCACAGATATCCAACAGTTGTATAAGAAGAGAATTTCTCAATGTAGGAATCGCCTGTCTCACTCAAAATAATAATTGACTTAATATATAGTGTCTAATATGGTCTATCATAAATACATCATCTTAAAAAGTACAAAAATAAGATGAATTTAAATAAAACCATTTTTAATATTAAATTGAGATTGGAGTTTCAAACAAAAGAAAAACATTTCTGTTTTAAACCATTCAGACCAAACCAAGTGAATCATAAAAATCAACAAAATATGATATCAAGAAAACATCAACAGTGTAATTTTTTTTCCTGTAGGCACTAGAAAATCAGCGCCTACAGGAAATAAATTTCATGCTTCCATTAAAGTATTTTCTGTGGGTTCTTTGATTTCATAGGATTGATCAAAGACAATGATCAAATTTCAGCCCAAATTCTCAGATACAACTATGGCCAATGTTAATAAGGATAGATCTATTTTATCCACCCACACAGCTAAAATGAATCAGCTACTTTCCATATGGATCTCTGTGATATTTTTATTTTATTTTTTTCAAGCTATGTAATTATTTTCCCTCCTTAATTATCTTAAATGATTTTTATTTTTAATAATAAATGAGTGGTCAATTTGTTTTTCTATTTTATGTGACACCTTTATTTCACTTCACTGGAGAGTGTACCTAGTTTCTCTTGGTACAACCATATTTCAATTTTCCATTTACATTCCTGTCACACATATGAATACATTTTATGGTGGTCTCGAAAGCCCCCAGTGATTTTTGTGTTGGCTTTATCATAGTACCAACTGTTTCAATTAGGGAAAACTTAGTGCACCCATCGAAGGAAAATCCTATATCCTATATCCTATATGAGGATAATTGATCTGAAAATGGAACTATTTGTAATGCTATGCAAAGTATCCATTATCAAAGAGTTTAGTGTGCAAAGTGTTCTCCATGACTTGCAGGTTAAACAAAGTAGTTTTGGTTTGTTTCTAAGTTTTATGTGTGAGGATTTGTTAATTAAATTTACTGTTTAACATATCACAGCAGAAATACATAGCAGGTAAAATTCACCATAACATAACACAACAAATTGTTGAGGCATTTCACCCCTCCTGGGCTACGTCTGCCAGTCGAAGGCTCCCCAATGGCATGTCCTTGCTCTATTAATTTTCTCAAAATGGTTACACAGTGAAAAATATGCCTAAACAGGAAAAACCAACTATAAATTCGACTTCAAAAGATAGAAAATAGCTATCAATGGCTTTTGTTTCACCTTAAACAATGAAATATAACCCAATACAGTGCCTTCTCCATGATGGCCCTGATGGCTCCTTCCTCTTCCCTGAAGCAAAATTTGCTGTAAATCACCTCTGTTCGCTCTGAAACCTATCCCAAACTCTCCAGAATGCTGAAGAAACCCAAAATTGACTAAAATTTCATCTTATTTGGTCGAAATTTTTTGCCCAATGTCACTAGAAAACCTCCTCCAAAACTGGTGGAACTCCAGTTAGAACTCCAGATTCGGTGGAATAGACTGAATTGGCAGACTCTACCCCAAATTGTCGGAACGGTAAACGATGACATTTAATGTTAGGCGGAGTGGCATGTGGCCACCCCTGGACTAACTGCCGAGAATGAATGTTGTCATAATGGTAGCCGTGGCATTTATAGAGCTGCTGGCCACATGGCCCGATTCCGCTGTCGTCGAACTATTATAAACCACCACCATTAACCGTTAGTTCCTGGAAATAACGTGCAGTCACATGGAGTATGGGGGTTGGCCCTTAGGGGCTGGCCCCCTTTGCTTCCCAACCCATTTTAATTTAAACTTTAAATATGTGTTGTGAACCTACATGTTAATAAACATTGTGTAGGCGAGTTGGTGGGCGCTCTTGCCCGCGGCGGTGAGGTCCGAGGTTTCGAAACCCGTGGACCCATAAAAAAAATTTCACACCAAATTTGACTGTAGCCTGGGGCCACATGGTAGCCTCCGAGCATGCCACGTGGTGCCTGCTGATAGGCCCTCCAACCTTAATAAAAAAATAAATTTTTGCATATATATATATATATATATATATATATATATATATATATATATATTTTACAAAATTTTCCATAATGTAAAATTGAGTCAAAGGTCAAATTTTGGAGGTTATTGGGCGATTTAAAACCTCCGTAACTTTCACATACGACCTCGGTTTTGAGAACCGTTCATGGCACCAAAATCGAAATGACAAGACCTTTCCGATCGCTCAAATTGCAACCATTTCTGAGCACTTCCAGTTTTGAGCATTTTCTTAACTTGGACATGATCTCCTGATCACACCTCCCTAGTGGGAAGATTTTGGACCCCAAAAGCTCTCCGAACTACAGAAACTGAAGATGAGGAGACTGATTCTCCACTCTTCCAACCTTGAACCACTGAAATCTCCCCGATTTCATCAAATTGAGCTTCTCATAAAAAGATAAATTCTTCCTTGAATCTGTTGACCGACTGTTGCTAACCTTGAATGTGTCATGATGAAAATTTTTGAAGCTTGCAGAACAACAGCTAAAATTTTCAGAAAACATACTGCTCCTACAATGGTCTACCTTCAAATGAAACTAAAAATAAGATTCACCTTGCCAACTATCCTTATGGCTATTTTTTGTCGAATGAGCCATGTAATTGTGTCGATTCCCGACCAAGTTTTCTCACCATAGTACTCTGCCATTCTAAAACCAGCAATGATCCTTACTGAAATGTGTGCCTTCTTTGCTTGCATGCTTTACCCTCTCTTGGATTTTTGCACCACTTTGCACTGACACTTTGTTTTCTGCACCAATCGACACCATAGACACTTGCTGCAACTTCTTGTCATCTTCTTCCCAAGACGACCTGCTTTCAGACTGAAACAACTGATTATTTACATCAGCAACAACATGAAAAGGATTATGTACAAAATATTTTTTCTTAATCATCAACAAAATAAAATTTTTACTTGCATTGACAAGCCTTTTCAACTGACCTGCATTCACTAAAGAATATTCTAGCTTCTTCCGATGTGCTCTCACAATTAACTCCTTGCCATCTTTGAATAGATGATACTTGTTCTCATGGCGATGGAAGATCACTTTCCTGTCATATAAGTAAGGACTGCCTAATACCACACCTGTAATGTCAAGTGGTACCACATCTAATTCAACCATGTCAATATGATGAGCTGTTATGGCGAAGCCCAACATGCACTTCCTTGAAACTTGTAAATTTGCATCCTTGCAAATCCAACCTTCGTCTAAACTCTTGCGTGTAATCTTGTACATTTTTTCCCTTAACTTGTCTAAAACTTTGCCAATTCATGATAGCCTTTTGTAAATGAGCTAATGGATAAAATTGCTTTTTAATTGCAGTAATAAATTCAGCCCATGATAAAGTGATCGTACCATGTTTTTTAATCTCATCCTTGGTCTTGGCTTCCCACCACACTAATGCTGCTCCTTCCATTCTCAAATAGGCTAACTGAATCTTGGTTTCATCTTCATGAAGCTTTTGTATCCTCAAATAAACTTCCAACTGTCTTATCCAATTGTCAATTTTTTCTGCATTGACTTCACCATTAAACATAGGCAACTCAAATTTAACATCAAGCTTTAAAAATAAACTTTTACCAATGTTTTTTGACTTGTGAGATTGATTCACTGGAGTAGAGGATGACGATGTAGAGGAAGAGGATGAATATGGGGATGGTATATCACCATTTTCTCCATGTCCTTTCTTTGACTTGTCGTCACTTTTAATTCCTCCTGAAGAACCCTCTCCTTCCTTGTGGTGTTTCGACCCTTCTCCTTCAAGCCTTTCATTCCTTTCTTGGTAGAGTATCCTCAGCATCTCAGTCATGTCTAAGAGCGCAATTCAGAACACCCGTTCTTCTTCTTTGGGATCAATGTCTTTAGGAACTTCTCCTTCTCTTGAAGACATGCTTAAGACTTCTTCTGTGGCTCTTGGAGGTGAATTAGAAGGCGGAGTTAATGGCTCTCTAGCCCTCCTTGGTTGAGGATTATTTTGAGCTCTAACCAATTGTCCTTCCCCTCTCTTGAGCTTAAGCCTAGTAAGCATAAAAACTTGCAAACAGTCAACTATATCTTTGCACAAGAACAAATGCAGAGTAAAACTCTAGCTCTAATACCAACTGATCTGAAAATGGAACTATTTGTAATGCGATGAAAAGTATCCATTCTCAAAGAATTTAGTGTGCAAAGTGTTCTCCATGACTTGCAGGTTAAACAAAGTAGTTTTGGTTTTTTTATGAGTTTTATGTGTGAGGATTTGTTAATTAAATTTACTGTTTAACATATCACAGCAGAAATACATAGCAGGTAAAATTCACCATAACATAACACAACAAATTGTTGAGGCAGTTCACCCCTCCTGGGCTACATCTGCCAGTCCAAGGCTCCCCAATGGCATGTCCTTGCTCTATTAATTTTCTAAAAATGGTTACACAGTGAAAAATATGCCTAAACAGGAAAAACCAACTGTAAATTCGACTTCAAAAGATAGAAAATAGCTAGAAATGGCTTTTGTTTCACCTTAAATAGTGAAATATAACCCAATACAGTTCCTTCTCCATGATGGCCCTGATGGCTCCTTCCTCTTCCCTGAAGAAAAATCTGCTGGAAATCACCTCTTTTCACTCTGAAACCTATTCCAAACTCTCCTAAATGCTGAACAATCCCAAAATTGACTAAAATTTCATCTTGTTTGGTCGAAAATTGAGAAAGTTATGACCAAAACAAATTTTTACCTAGTGTCACTAGAAAACCTCCTCCAAAACTGGAGGAACTCTAGTTAGAACTCCAGATTCGGCGGAATAGACTGAATTGGCAGACTCTGCCCCAAATTTTTGGAACTATTAACGGTGACATTTAATGTTAGGGGGGGTGGCATGTGGTCACCTCCACACTAACCGCCGGCAATGAATGTTGTCATAACCGTAGCTGTAGCATTTATTGCAGAGAGCTGATGGCCACATGGCTCGGTTCCACTGCCTTCAAACTATTATAAACCACCATCGTTAACCGTTAGCGCCTGGAAATAACGTGCAATCGCATGGAGTATGGGGGTTGGCCCTTAAGGGCTGGCCCCCTTTGTCGCCCAACCCATTTTAATTTAAACTTTAAATATGCATTGTGAACCTACAGGTTAAGAACCATTGTGTAGGCGAGTTGGTGGGTGCTCTTGCCCGAAGCGGTGAGGTCCGAGGTTTGAAACCCGTGGACCCATAAAAAATTTTGTCACACCAAAATTGACTTTGGCCTGGGGCCACGTGGCAGCCTCTGGGCACGCCACATGGCACTCACTGATAGGCCCTCCAACCTTAATACAAAAATAAATTTTTGCATATATATATACAAAATTTTCCATAATGTCAAATTGAGTCAAAGGTCAAATTTTGGAGGTTATTGGGCCATTTCAAACCTCAGTAACTTTCATATACGACCTCGGTTTTGAGAACCATTTGCAGCACCAAAATCACGGTGATGAGACCTTTCCGGTCATTCAGATTGCAACCATTTCTGAGCACTTCCATTTTTGAGCATTTTCTTAACTTGGACATGATCTCATGATCATTAATTACACATCCTATTCTCTTAATATTTTCCTAAATTCAATACAGAGCAGATCTATTTGGATCTTAAATTTGTCAAACTCAATGCATTATCTGGTAATATAAATCTCATTTGTGTGAATACTTGTTACATTTATCATGGCACTAATCGATTCACTTGGTTTTGTATGTGTTGTTTACTTTATGGTTTCATAACCCTCATTTGAGTTAGTTTTCTGCTTTTTCAAGGATGCTGGGAAGTTCCTAAAACTTAAATCTGATATTATGAGCAATGTGCTGGTCCCGTTTGCTCAAATGGGTAGTCCACCTAGGAAGAATATTTTTCATAAGCCCACCCATATATTGATCTATGAGAGTGCAATAGGTGAAATCATAGGATGAAGCAGATCACCATTGTCACTAAACCAAGCACCCATTGAAATTTCTGAACTTTTCATTTGTAACACTCCTGTATCTTTACACTTCAAAATTTAACCCCAGTTTATTCTCTAATGTGTACTGTCTATATTGTAAAACAAGAAGAAATTTTTCCAGATTTCACAGGCTTCATGGTTGGACCAAGGATCCTAAGGATGTTATTTTACTCAGATTTGATAGCTAATTTTGAAGCACTAGGATCACTTTCAGACTAGGAAATTTGGCTTGTAATCTTTATTATAGTTTCTTATGATATTATTGGATATGGTATTATGTTTCATGGAAGTCCAATTGAAGGTGTTGGAGATAATTAGATTCTATTTGATACTCCACAACCTTTTCATGAAGACACTAATGCCTTGTTCAACACCAACTTTCCAAAGGAACAACATGGACACTTAGCTACAAGCATTGGTTCCACTCCTCAACATTCGCAGAAGAGCACCTACCCCTCAAAGGGTCAATCTCAAGGAAAGGAGCTTAAGAAGAGATTTAGAAATGCTGTTGGAGATGGTAGTGAGGGAAAAAACCTAGTTTTACCCTTGAGAGGTCTCATACTATTGGAGTGACTTCAAAGAGAAAGAGGAGTCATACCCTTGGAACATCCAAGGACACTAATGCTTAAGTTATGGAGATAGATTACTTTTTCGCAAACCAAGAAGGAGGAGCCAATAACTGAACATAGGTTTTAACCCTTTGTCATCTATAATATTTTGAAGCATCTCACAACATATATTAATTAATTAATTTTAATTTAGATTCCAAGTCTTTAGGTTTGCACTGATTCTTACAATGTTGCTCCATTATATTGTGGTGAAAGTGTTAAGGCAAGAAGAGCAAACCCTACGAGAAAATAAATTATAAATTTCTATATTTTTTGTCATGCTGCATAGCAACCCCTTAGTTGATGTTAACCGCCAACAGTCACATAGATGCTCCCACTGAAGTAATGCATCGATGATTGTTGTATCCTATTCGCTGTAAAACCTAATTCAAATGTAGGTTAAGGAATTATAGCTTTGACAGGTTCTTAAATTTTTCATTTATAACTTGTCATTAAAGACATCATTAGGAGACAATATGGGAAAATTATGTTCACTAAAAATAATGTTTTTCATTAAAAGAGCCTCAAAATCTATCTATTGAGTCATATAGTAGTACTGATTTCTTTTGTAACTTGGAAAAGTTCTCTCGCAGTAGGATGACACATGCACTCTATGATGATGTTCAAGAAGAACACACTATTTAGTATTTACCATTTATCCATCTGAATTTTGGTGAATATTGGATTGTACTTTCTTAAAAAATGGCTAACGTTCAATATGACACCTTGTGCTTAGTTATATTTTCATCAGTTCCTCTTTGATAGCTTGTTGACTCTCGATTATTGTCTAACATCCTTTTAAAGCTTTTCTCTGGTTCTCCTTTACTACCCCATACTTGTAATGTTTCACTGGGACTGGTACTTCACAACACACAATTCAGTTCAAATCCCCTTTTTTAGCCCTATTCCTAAGCTGTATCATCTAAACATGATTGTTAAATCACTGAATCAATCAAATGCAAATTTTATTTCTTTCTTTGTAACCTTTTGACATAAATTGTCTTTATTAGAAAAAAGAAGAAGAAGAAATCTATATACTATGCAATAGGGCCTATGAATTCTCAACTATTACACGAAGTTATAATAAGGAAAATTTGTATCTCTAATGAAATATTAATAGGAATAAAATCTAAAGTCTTTGCCTCCACTCTAATACTTTAACCAGTTATAATATTAGAAGTTAGAACTATTCCTTTCAGATATGTTCAACTTTGGTAGTTCAAATGTGGAAATTCAGATCCCAGAGTAATCCATTTGAGCTTTCAGAAAGAGGAAAAAGCTAGATTTTCTGGTTTTCATCCAAACCAATGAACAGAGAAACCCAACTATGTCCTACTTGGTACATACTCAACTGCCCACAAGCACCTCAATTCAATCATATGTATTTCAAGGAATGAAAAGAGAATATTCAAATGTGTAGATCCAAACAAGTATTTATTAGGGACTTACACTTGGGAAGGCTTATCCAACATTAAACTCTTTGACCATAAGGAATTCAATTCTTGAGACTGAATCAGGGCCAAGAAAAAATGGACTTGTAAGAGACATAAAATGAGAAAGTAACATGGAGAAACATAACTTAGAGGACGACTCCAAAAAATTTTCTGTGAACATCTAAAATAGAGATTTGTGCCTCATTCTGGCAACCTTCATGTGGTGATCTAGAAAGTACAAAAGTAGCAATAATTAACTATATGTTATTTGTTGTCACTTAACTTGAAACTCTTATGTAGCCACACAATCAAACTGAGAGGGGTTTCCATATTGTAATACAAGAGGTAATACAAATCAAATATCCAAATATCATACCAATTTATTCTCACTGCTTTTGATTATGACAGTCCTACTTCTTGATTCCCACACATCATTTGAGTTAGTTTGCTGCCATCATCTTATGGGTACTCGTTTATGGGATATGTGCAGTGTGTGATGCTTATTATTCCAGATAAACTTTTAGAACTCATTTCAATAACTTTATTCTTTTTAGGCTTAAGTTGGCACTATGGTGACACTACTTTTAAACAACTATTCCAAAGATTATAGTGTCAGAACTATTACAAACCGTATTTGGGTTCCTAGCAAAATGTAGTTTCATCAATGGTCTCTCAATTATGGCTCTGAAGTATACATCCAACAAATACCCATGCATATAATTCACAGAAACAAGAAATATTTGGCCCATGCATTTAATTCACAGAAACAAGAAATAATTGACCCATGCATGTAATTCACAGAAACAAGAAATAATTGAAGTCAGTGGCAGTAGCACTTTTGTGGAAATGAGCAATCTAAGTGGCAAGGGCATGAAATTTGATACATTATGAAAAACATGAACCAAGAGCATATAAGAAAAACATACAGAAGCTTCCAATATATTAGATTGTTTTGGGAAGTTGGTATACCAAAACATAACATTAGAAGAACCATAACATTAACATTAATAAAGGTTATAAAACACCAATCTTCACATCTTTCATATTTCAACAAGATATGATACTTCTGTAAGGATTTTGAGGGGGTTGTTGTCGGCCACTACCCTCCTCACTCTTTTACCCTTTTTTTGAATTGTTTGAGATTGTTTTTCACTTCCTAATGGAAGCTCATCAATAATCAAGATTTGATCCTTCAGTTTGGGATTTAACCTAGCTTTCAACCCCAACCTCAATTTGTTTGTAGGCCTTGTTCGTGGCCTCTTAGAGTATTATGTTGCATGCTGAATTTTTGCAATTGTTTCATCTTTGTTGTTGTCTTAGACTTCTGTTTTCTGTCCTCTATGCCTCCTAGTATTTAGCCTAGGGATTTTCCTCCTGTTAGGGTTGTCAGTGGCTTTTGCAGCAACTTGATGACTACTCTCGGCCTCTGTAGGTAAATACCTTTCCTTATTATGTTTTTTAGGAAGTGGCTGTCTCATTACCCTCTCACTCGACTGTTGTGCTTGCTTCTTTAATGCATGAAGGTACAGGATTTTAATGAGACCATGGTGGTAGACATCATGGGGATATAAAATATTCCTTTTTCTTGCACATGAAACCATTTTTATTAAGCTATGATGCAAGAAATAAGGGAGATTCATCTTATTGAACCCAACCATGTGTACCATAAATCTCATGTGATAAAGAAAGACCTTAGAGAAACGGCCATCACATGTGAAATAAAGTTGAATCATTCACATTGGTTTATCCCACTCTAGTTTTAATATGCTAGAGTGGACCCCAACACTCCAACAAGGGTCATGACAATTGTCTTTTAGGAAGAAATTCAGGTTTACCCCCTGTACTGGTTTCTTTTTCAACCACCTTTCTCCCTCAGTTGGTGTGTTCATTGCTTCTGCAATGCTTTCCTCTGTTACAGGAAAGAATAGCCCCTCAACCTTAGCGTTGTTACCATCAAAAGTATCAACGAAATCAGAAGAAAGTTTCATTTTATGCCCATTTAACAACTTAATGATGGAAAACCAGCCTGCTTTTCTGAAAAATGGAAACTCATCAGCACCATAAATCTCAAATGCACAAGCTCCATCCGGCTCATAACAATACAGGTGCCCACTCTTGCCCATCTGTCACAAAAACATGAGTAGTTATCAGAAATATAGTTTAAATAATGCAACAAGACAGTCATAATGTGCATGAAATCTACTTGATGATGTTACATTCCAAACAAACTAACTAAAACAAATAAACACCTAACAATCTTGATTTCTGCGAAGTTTGCCTAGGCCACTATATTCAATAATGTAAATAAATAAAAGGAAACAATGAAGTAGAGGCTGAATTGATTTGATAGCAGGGGATTAACAGTCTGTGGGCATAATTTATGTCACATTCATTAATGACAATCATATATGTTCTTTCAAGAATCAAATGTAAATTGATAAAAATACTCTAGTTAAACTAAAATACATTACACTCATATAGCTCTGGAACTGCTTAATGGTAAAAAAGAACAAGCTTACAGTCACATGCATGAGAGATTGTTTTAGCAAGTGTCGAGGAGAGTTAGAATTCAACCCTCATTAGAAAGATGAGGAGAAGAGGTAAGGACTTGGGAGGGATTAGAACTTAGAAGGACAAGGTGGAAGAGTTGGGTTCTTTGGACTAGGGGAAGAAAGACTTGATTCATGTGAAGCGTCACAAGATCACCCAATGCCTTCATGGTTGATTCACAATGCACTTTCCTATGAGGCACTTTATTCCAAGTAGATTCTCTCATTCAAGTTAGGCGGATTTAGGGCTAGGGTTATGTAACCTAAGTTAGGTGTTGTGCATGGGATTGCTTTATTTTGTAAATCCCAGCCAATATTCCTCTATGAAAAAAAGGAAAGGTGGAGGTTGTCAATCATTTTGTGAGTGTGTGTTCTTAGGACTCAGGAGTTAAGCTAATTGCATTGTATTTCTTAGTATTTCTGTTTCCTAGCTATTAGGTTGATTTTCTAATATGAATGAATCGGGAAATTAGGTGTATTTTAAATTTTACTGTATATTCATTGACTTCTAAAATTGTGGATTTTCACTATATTTTCCAATCCTATTATTTCCCAAATAATGCTCTGGTACAGTCTACCCCAATGTTGAAATGTATAAAAGAGGCATAATATTTACATAATAGATTTGGAGACCCTTTATCAGACTATAGTACTTTGTGACTCGTGGTAGCTTTTGGGAACATTTTGATTCTGATTTGGCGACATTTCAGGTGCTTCGATACTCATCTATCTTATTTATGAAATGAATTCTAGACAGACCTATGAATTTCATGAATCTTCTAGTTCTAGAGAAGTTTCTCATGAGAAGAGGTGGTCTTGGTTAGCAAATATTATGAAAGAAAATGATAAAGAATCCATATATAACACTAAAGTAATATCTTAGTAATTTTTTCCATAACCTAATTGGACTCTACCAAAAATTTATGTTGAAAAAATCTATAATTTTCCAATGTTCAAGTTTCGCACTGCCAGTTTATTTCGCTTTTCTTCTATAGATATCCCTATATCCTTGTTGTAATATTCCTAAATTAGTTGCAGCTAATTAGAATATTAATTTTTCCTTGTTTATTTTTGCATTTCATGATTGATGAATAAATTGTAAAGGAGGACATGTAAAAATCCTGAAAACTAATAATAAATCAATGCCTATGTGAACAGAGACATACCTGGGCTATGTAAATTACATCTTGCAGGTGTGAATGGGTTTAAATCACAAGAATGGGTCACCTTTGACCAAGTCAACAACATAGTCTAGATGCATTGAACCTCCTTGATGGACAGTGCAGTTCTAGAAGGAGATTGTAAATGTGAAAAGGGCTAAAACAATGAAGTGGTTTAGGGTTGTGCCAAGAATCCAAACTTATAAAAGGAGGAGGAGATCAACAAGAGGGGGTTGTTGAATATTATCATTTTTGAAGGTCTGTCTGCTTAGACATCCCTTGTTGGGACTTCCTGTTCAGGAATCCCACCTCCTTCCTCAAGCAGCTCTTGGAGGAGACTTGTGATATCCTTTCCACATCAATATTTTAGGCCAAGCTCACCTTACACCTACAACTCTACTCCTGTCAGAGTTGAGTTGTCCTTGTGAGTTGTAGCAGTGGAAGAAACTAGATCTGCTCAGATCTAGCCTATACTAGTGGCTCTTCTCAGTGCGTGTGTCTTTTAACCTCCTGGAAGAGTTCATTAGCTGATTGTACTTTAGGTATACATCTTGGAATCAGGAAAAATCATTCTCAAAATCCACAGCACTATTTCTCTCCCTATAAAAAATTATTTTCAGATCTACAGCTGCAGGGTGTTTTGCTTGTGTTTTGGAGGAGAGATCTCTAGTGTTGGGATTCTCCCTTTCACTGTGGTGATCCATGGATTGGCCATCAAATCCATGTTTGTTTCAGATCTGATATTATGTACCATTGCATTATTTAGAAATTTCTGAATCATTCTACAGATCTGCATCCTTAGATCTCAAATCTACTTCCGGTGCTTCATGCTTTGAGCAAAACCCCAAGGGGAATGTATAGATCAGTATTTCTTGTACACAGATCTGTATTAGATCTAAATTTTTATTTAAAGATATGATATAGATCTAAATAATTAATAAACTACTGCTTCAGCCCTAAAAATAACACTGTCATGATTATGCAATCTTTTATCATGGTTGTAGCACCTCATTTCTGAGGATTTTTCCTGTATTGTCTCATTCTTTCTCTTGTATACTGTATGGGATGTAAAGAACAACTGATTTTCTGTTATATATCTGATTTTTGAACCTTAATATCAGCCTCCTAATTGTCTTCAGTGAATCTACGTTATTTATGAAGAAATCCTTTGCATAGAGCTGCAGCCTCTCTCTTTGGGTGGTTTTCAGCTATACTAGTTTATGGGAGATCTGTTTAACCCACCTAGTCTAATTTTTCTTTTATCTCCTCTTGGATTTAGATCTTATATGAGCTTATCTAAGGGATCCAGGAGCTATAAACTCACTTACATGCACATTATTCTCAGAATTGCGTTATTTCAGCAGGCTTGCTGAGCTGCCCCAGATATGGAATATTACAATGGTATCAAAGAAAGATCTTTGGCTCAACCTGTGGCTTCAAGAAAAAGTGTTGTATAGCAAGGAGAAAGGTCAAAATGATGAATAACATGATTTTACTCTCATCATTTTTCAGATCTAAGAAGAACCTCTCCAAGGAGGTTGAACAAGAAGAAGTAGTGAAACTCCTAGAAAGTTTCAAGAGCAGAAAGATATTCCGATTAGATCTACAGGATCTATACATGAGGAAAATTTTGAATCCTCATCTAATGGATATGTGCACTCAGGCATATCACCAAAGCTTCAGCGTTCTATCTATGATTTCTTCATGAAGAGGAAGAAAGGAGGTGTACCCGAGAAGGAGACTCTTAGAGAGTATCTGCAGGAGTATGAAGATCAATCCAAGGAGTTCAAATATAACTTGAACTTCCAAGGGTTCTGTAAGATCAAGGAGAGTAAAGGCACAAAGAAAGAGCAGCATGGTAAGGGTATACTCTATCTATCTATCTTTGATGGGTTACCTAAATGTCCGGTTAGGGTTTGGGTGGAGGAGCTAGACAACTTTGTGCAACAACATCAAGTTTCAGAAATTGAAGCCATCAAAGCAGCAGTGCTGCATTTTGAAGTAAAAACACATGCTTGGTGGTTGTTTGAGTCCTTTTCCTTTAATAATTCAAATACACCTACATATGCAAGGTTTATTGCAAGATTGATAGAAAGGTTTGATGAAGCTCCATGTGTAACATCTTCTGTTGACACTGTCAAACCACATCAGACAAATATTTTGCATGAGTTGGAAGGGTCTATGAATCCAACTCTGTTTCTGAAAACCATGGAAGAAGGTGTGATTTTGTTTTATGCATTTCAAAGGGCAAATTCTCCATTGAGTGAAGGGTCCTCTTCTCAAGAGGAAAGTATGAGGGTTTCTCCTTCAATAGATGACCAAGATCTAAGGTCTCTTATTGATGATGAGACAATTTCAATTATTGAAGAGGAGGAGAAGACAAGAGATGATAACACAGTCAAAACAAAGGCACCTCAAGCATATCATGAAGAGGAGGATGGAGCACTTGCTCCAAAGGAAGAAACTCTTGCACTTTTTCAAGAAGTTCCACAAGGTCTCACACATAGAGCTCTTGGCATGACACATGAGCAACATGTACCATCATTTTCAAATGATGAGACCTTGGAGATAGAAGGAGGAGAAGAGGAGGAATGGCATCACAAGGAGGAGAACATGAACCCTTCTCTGCTTCAAATCTCGGAAGCACAAAGAAGGCAAGAGGACTTATGCATTAAAGGTAGGGGCAAATTTGTCTACCTACATCCACATTCTACTCTATGCCTTGACACCTCTTTGCAAGGAGGTACTTTGCCAGGAGCACCTTTTGATAGGAGGAAATCTAAAGTGTTCTCTCAACTATGGGCATCATATTCATACTTGGCTAAGGAGGGAGCCTTGGGAGAAGCTAGCACAACGTAAAGAATCTCTCATGAATTCAGAAGAGAGATGAGCAATTTCCTGAAAGGGGCATTGCTAACTCCCACTCAGTTATCTGCACTGAGAGAGGGGAAATCAGAGATCGATGATGGAACAATCATGAGGATACATGGCCACTCAATATATTTGCAGAAGCCCATGATTTCTTCATTCACAAAGAATATTTTTGAAGATGGCAAGGGGATTCTAACCCTCTTGTATGAATGGGCCAAAAGTAGGAAGTTTTGGAAGACAAGGACTTTCCGAGGGGAAGTTGATTTCCATATGCTTCAATCTTGTCTTGAACAAGATCAGCTGTAAATGGGATAGCAAAGAGGAGATTTTGATACTCCCATATGTGATTTGGATATCGAGGATGTCAAATATGGGAGCCATGAGAAGACAGGGGCTGCATTTTAGACTTCCACAACGCTGTCATTCTTGGAGAGCTTGGATCCTTATTGGGATTCCCAACTCATGATGGAATACTCCAAGGACATTTTCACATGGGGGGTTCTTGATGGGGAAGTTAAGGATGAGAGGTTCAGGGTGGTTGATGGATTTATCTATTTTTATAATCTTATTCTTTTGAACAGAGACTCCAAGCTCAAGGAGAGACTACTATATGCCACCTATGAGATCCTGCTTTCCAAACCCACAAGTTTCATTAGAGCATATCATACTATTTTGGGTGGTTTCATATGGGAAGGCTTCAGGGAAGAGGTGCACTCTCATATGAAGATGTGCATGAACTACTTGGTAGAGGAGGAGGAACATAACTCTTGGTAGGAGCCATCATTCACATCTCCTTACTCATTGAGTGTGAGAGGGAACTCATCCATGAGTTACCCCACTGATGTAAAACAAGTATATAGAGAGGCTTGTCTTTTTTAGCATTATAATGTATCTCCTATACGCTTATATTTTTCTA
Source organism: Pinus albicaulis (assembly GCA_034641835.2). NCBI lineage: Eukaryota > Viridiplantae > Streptophyta > Pinopsida > Pinales > Pinaceae > Pinus > Pinus albicaulis. The sequence continues at coordinate 1,160,024,920 of CM076583.1, read as the reverse complement.
ACACTCATTTGCAGAATAATGTGCCAAGATGGGGCACTATTTATGTGGGTTTCATGGGCCACTCAAGGCCATGAACTATGATGATGTAGGCCATTCGTTGAAGGATCTTGGAAAGCTATTATATTATTCATGGTGTGATTCCTTTACACCAACTATGATGTACTTTCTCCAAGCATTCCAAAGGCATGAGGCAGTAAACAAGTGTTGGGGAAGGCACTTGTCATATCTTATTCTATGGCAGTTGAGGATAAAACTGCGCTGGTTGCACATGAGGGAACATCTTCCTTCTCATTTATTATACATGGCAGCTAGCATGATTCTAATTGTGATCCCAGAAGCTGAAGATGTCCTTATATTTGTTGGGGGCATGGTTGGAGGAGAGGCACACTTGTTGGATGTGCCCTTGGGGAAAGGAGTTCCCCATTATTTTTGCATTGCATGCTTCCATGGGAGCTTGAGATTTTGTATGGCCACTATGATAGATCACTTGTCTCTTTGTAGAGTGAGCCATATGTTTGTTGAGAACATGCCTCTCACATGTGTTGGGGAGGATTTTTTCTATGGATTGCCAAGCTGGGAGGTGATCCACTTCATTTGGATGATAGCATGGATATGGGAGTCTCTTATGAATCATGAAATTCCCCATGATTGTCATCACTTCTATCTTGAGAAGGCCATGGATCAGCAAGAAGGTTCCCATAACAACCTTCCTTTCTTTCATGATGAGAGCCATTGGGTTTAATCACCAAGGGCCAATTTGCACATTGAGGAGGGACCATTGGAGGACAGTACTATTGCAGATAGTTCAGAGCAATGGGGGAGACTATTGGATGAGGAGGCCACAAGAGAAGAAGGGGAGATTTTGCAACACCCTTACAGTTGCTTGAGGACAAGAAACATGTGGGAGGGGGAGACTGTAATATTCCTAAATTAGCTACAACTAATTGGAATATTAATTTTTCCTTGTTTATTTTTGCATTTCATGATTGATGAATAAATTGTAAAGGAGGACATGTAAAACTCCTGAAAACTAAGAATAAATCAATGACTGTGTGAACAAAGACATATCTGGGCTATGTAAATTACATCTTGCAGGTGTGAATGGGTTTAAATCACAAGAATGGATCACCTTTGACCAAGTCAACAGCGCAATCTAGATGCATTGAACCTCCTTCAGGGATAGCGCAGTTCTAGAAGGAGATTCTAAATGTGAAAAGGGCTAAACCAATGATGTGGTTTAGTGTTGTACCAAGACTCCAAACTTATAAAAGGAGGAGGAGATAAACAAGAGGGGGTTGTTGAATATTATCATTTCTGAAGGTCTGTTTGCTTAGACATCCCTTGTTGGGACTTCCTGTTCAGGAATCCCACCTCCTTCCTCGAGCAGCTCTTGGAGGAGACTTGTGCTATCCTTTCCACATCAGGCTTTTATGCCAATCTCACCTTACACCTACAACACTGCTCTTGTGATATTTGAGTTGTCCTTGTGAGTTGCAGCAGTGGAAGAAACTAGATCTGCTCAGATCTAGCCTATACTAGTGGCTCTTCTCAGTAAGTGTGTCTTTTAACCTCCTGGAAGAGTTCATTAGCTGATTTTACTTCAGATATACATCTTGGCATCAGGTCAAATCATTCTTAGAAGCCACATTGTTGTTTCTCTCCCTAGACAGTGTTATTTGCGGATCTACAGCTGCAGGGTGTTTTGCTTGTATTTTGGAGGAGAGATCTCTAGTGTTGGGATTCTCCATTTCACTGTGGTGATCCATGGATTGGCCATCCAATCCATGTTTGTTTCAGATCTGATCTTTTGTACCATTGCATTATTCATAAATTTCTAAATCATTTTTCAGATCTGCATCCTTAGATCTCAGATCTTCTTCCGGTGCTTCATGCTTTGAGAAAAACCCCAAGGGGAATGTATAGATCAGCATTTATTGTACACAGATTTGTATTAGATCTAAATTTTTATGTACATATCTTCTCTAGATCTGAAGAATTAATAAACTGCTACTTCAGCCCTAAAAATAATGCTGTCATGGTTATGCAGTCTTTTATCATGGTTGTAGCACCTCATTTTTTAGGATTTTTCCTGTATTGTCTCATTATTTCTCTTGTATAATGTATGGGCTGTAAAGAACAAAATATTTTCTGTTATATATCTGATTTATGAACCTTAATATCAGCCTCCTAATGTGCTTCAGTGAATCTGCGTTATTTATGAAGCAATCCTTTGCATAGATCTGTAGCCTCTCTCTTTGGGTGGTTTTCAGCTAGACTAGTTTGTGGGAGATATGTTTAACCCACCTAGTCTGATTTTTTTTTCTCTTCTCTTGGATTTAGATCTTATATGGGCTGATCTAAGGGATCCAGGAGCTTCAAACTCATTTCCATGCACATTATTCTCAGAATTGCGTTATTTCAACAGGCTTGCTGAGCTGCCCCAGATCTGGAACATTACACTTGTGTAAACAAGTTTATCAAGTTACTTTGATCAACAAAGAGAATGTTGAATGGGGTTTGGACAATGGATACAGATACACCCATATAGGCCTGATACATTTTGGGATAAATATGTTGGTAAGGGCAGGACTAAACACTTCTTTCCTATCTTGTGTCTTAGATACAGGACATAATTAATTTAATGATGCTCTGTTAGGTGGATTCCAAATTCCATTAAATAATGGTCTTCTTTGGTGATATTTTATTCCAATATCTCAAGTTTCTATTATAGACCCATACATTAATGAATTTTTTCAAGATTTCATACAATTCCAATGTTGCAGACCAAACCCAAATTGCTCAATTACATAATATAGTTTGCATATGATTTGTTACAAAAAAAATGCCTCCATTAAACCCAAATATTTTCAAAAGAGAAGTGAAAAAGAGAGTTATAGTTAGTCTAGGAAATACTACTCCTTTACAATTAGGTTTCATTCATGTTACACTTCTCGAAGAAAGGAGCAGTGATTATAGACCATTGTCTCAAAAGTATCCTCAACTCTCCAATACACCACAACAATTGTGATTTGTTACAAAATCTGATGAGATCATAGGGTTAAAATTTCAACTCAATCCAAACATCTCAAGAGGAAGTAAGAGTGAAAGAATTCCTAGTTTTTATGTTCCCCGGATGTCTACGTCCAACATACCTATAAGTAGCTTCCAAAAGCATGTACATCTACATAGATTTAGTCCTTCTACTTCTTGTCCATATTGACAAGAAAAGCCAAAAAATCCAAAAAAAAAATATCAGTCTCTTAATTTTCCTAGTTCATCAGCCAGTGATCATAATGGCCAACATACAGATTGCCACGATTGTATCCAGATCCTTATTCCTACAAAATCTATCAAGATGTATAGTCTACCTCGAGAAAAGGTTTGTAATAAATCCTTAGTCCCTAATAGGAGTTTGGAGCCAGGAAACAATACTCCCAAGGGTGAAATCCGGAAGTTGGGAAACACTATTTTGTGAATGGTTAGAATTTGGGAGAAATTTTTAATTTCTCGTCCAAGAAAATAGTCAAATCTATCTCTCGACCGAGAGTTTTAAAAACTATCGTCCGAGAGATTTTAAATATTTCGCCTGAGAGTTTGATTGGGTTTAACCGGAGTTAAAATTTTCTCGGACGAGAGTTATGCATTTTCTCGTTCGAGAGTTGTTTTGACATAAACTTTCGGGAAGACATTCGGACGAGAGTTAAAAAAACTCTCAGACGAGAGTTTTTTAACTCTCGTCCGAGAGTTTTTTCAACTCTCGTCCGAGAGTTTTGTTCTTATAATAAAACCCTAAAATTATTCATTCGCCCGGCATTCTGGACTGTCGTTTTGATTTTGGCGTTGTCGTTTTCGCGATTTCTTGGATTAGAGCTGTCGTTTTGGACTGGAGTTATTTTCTTTGTTGCCGGGATCCACGTAAGCATTCATCTGCCTTGAACTGTGCATCTGCCTTGAACTGTTGTGATTTTTGGGATTGTGGATCATTTTTTTAAGGTCATGAAGCTTAAAAGCAAGCAATTCATTTGGAGGATGAGCACTGGCATATTACATACATTTTCCCCTAAATAAAAACCAGTCAAATCCATAAATAACTAATTCAGTTCAATTACAGAGAACTACGACAACCCATATGTACATTAGTTTTTTCTCTTCGAATAAAAACCAGTTAAATCCACAAGTAACTAATCATTTAATCACAGAGCACTAAGACAACCCATATGTAATCTTGCTGCCCTGTCACCATTCCAATGAGGAATGCATTGTTTAAGCAGTAATTAAATTCTGAAACATAAAATGATGCCCAAGAACAATAAAATAAATATTGGTCATCAGACAGAATGAGCCACGTGAACCAGGGGATATAAAAAACCCTCTTAGATTTCATCTTGACATCATAGAGGAGATACTGCTTGCTTGCGGATTCTACTCAATCTTCTCACCAGGGTGACTACCTTGTGCTCCTCATCTCTACCACGCTCTTTTCGGACAATGTTCTCATAAGTTGTAAAGCTTCCATAAGAAGGTGAGTCTGTGGAGAAGTCTGGTGTAACTGAATATTCTTGATCAGTTGCAGAGGAAATGTTGTTTCCTCTTCTTGACCTCCTTTCATATGTCCGAGCAATATTTTCATATGCACTCACTCTACTAATGATACTTCTATCTAAGTTTCTCATCTCTCCTGGAAAATACTCAGCAAGTAATTCTACACGAGGTGGAGAAAGCCTGGAATTTACTCGCTTCTCTATCATGTTTTGAGGGGATGACATAAATTGCACGCTAGAGTATGGGGAGTAGTAAATGTCTCCTGGTTCTTTCGTTGCTTTAACTGATTTCCCTCCAACTTCACTAGAGATTTTAGAATTTCTCCTAGAGGCAGAAACAAAATAAATAGCAGCTACTGCAATAGCTACTAGAATTGAAAAACCTATATTTGGACTAGGCAGAAGCTCTCTTACTGAGTTCTTTGGAAGGGTGGAGGCATCAACTCCAGAACCAATGAAGTCTCTTGCAGCAGATGAAGGATATTCTTCTAGTGCTCTCTCTTCCACTTGGGAAATCATAGATTCAGTCGTCTCTGTGAATTGTAACTCCTTCACAAGGTACTCACCATCTACATTTGAAGGAGAAGAATTGTAAATTTCATCTTCGACAGTCACATTCTCAGGTGTTTGGTTGTCCATGTCTAGTGCATCAGATTCTTGCTTGACTTCTGTATTGCTATGTGAAACCAAACATATATTTTGTCACTTAGAGGTGACAAAGCTGTTTGGTATCTCAATAAAAATCTTGGCACACCTATAATATCTTCATGATGGAATGGGTTTGGTGTCTTTGTGACTATAGTGAATGTAACTCTTGGGACAAGATATTTACCTTCTCTCAAACTGCCTTATAATGGCAGTATTATAATGTGTATGAAGGAAAAAACTTAGATTCATGTGATGACTATCTCGATACCCATGAATAAGCTCAATTTTTATATGATTCGACATTAATTATCAACACTTTTACATAAGTAGAAGATTCAACATGCAGACCTGACACTCCCGTGAAGAAGGGTTAACATAATAGTGGCATATCCATGTAATTTCAAGTTCGATGATGATAGACTCAATATATTGAAATGGTGATTCCATCAAAACATTCAAGGCATAAAAATCCAAACCAACATAAGAACCGATATGTTCTAGCTGTACAGCTTTCTTTCCTTAGAACTAAGCTGGGATACATTTCCATTCATTCTAAAAAACCATTAGCTCTATGTATTAGATAATCTTATACTAGTGCTTGTTTACCTTAACTAAGCTGCTTAGCTCAATAGCTTAATCAATGGTAATAAGTTGTACCACCTCGTATATCTTATGTATAGTAATAACACTACCACAATATGAACAAAGCTCGTTTACTTTTATGTTAATATCTCTATACTTATGGAAGTGAATCATCATAGCTTATTCCATCATCATCCTATATCACTAGTTTATAGCCATTACTATCATGTCACTTCTATAAGCTTATATGGAAAAGCTTTCTATAAGGCATTGTGTTCATACTGTTAGTACTCTACATTAGACTAGTAGTAATAAATGAGATGAAACAAGTGTAATAATAGTTATTTCCCATATATGTGCTTACTCATTGAGCCCTTTTTGACTCTAACCTGAATACAGCATGATCATGTGAGCAATCAATATTATGGAATAGGTAGAGCTTAATGCCAATATCATAGTAAGAAAACACATCACTATGAACATACTAATCACACTAATGGGAATAAGAGTACTATCCAGCTTAATGTACAGAGTAGAGAGATGATGCTTACATAGGATAAGGACCTTCAATAAACCTCATACGTATCATATTCAATGAAGCTTAGTCTTTCTTCTCATTACTTACTAAGCTCACTAATAAAATAGTATAAAGCAGTAAGAGTAATGGAAATAGAAGTGGTATTATCTATTCCAGAGCTTACACGTGCTATGTATCTGTAATCAAGTAATCAATGAGCTTGAAATATACTCATGTTATACAAGCTGTACTATTATTCTCCATAAGTAATGGTAAGAAACCCAATCGTGTTAAGAAAACAATCCAACTTGCACTTAAAATACATCAATGTTTAAGGTCCTAGAGGAGACTAAAACCCCCCAAAAAAATATTCTTTAACAATATTTTTTGGAAGCATAAGAAGACCTTTCTTAGAGCAGGAAATCCTCCCCTGTGTCATTGGCTTGAGAAATTATTCCCTTTGTATCAATGTATTAACAAAAAATGCTCCTCTATGTCACTGCCTTGAGTAACAATACTCATGTGTGTTGCTAGATTGAGAAACAATGCTCCTTATATCTCTAGGTTGAGGAAAAATGCTCCATTGTGCTTAGAATATACCTTAAGGGGTCTCAAGGGACATAGAAACTTGGTATCATCTTGAGAAAGGTCAATTAAGTTTTGTAGGGTGAATTCAGATACTTTTTGTTAGGTGGCACCCTATGGAAATAAGATACTAGGTGGAATAAAAGGGGATTGTAGTGGCTAATACAACAATTAGAGATGCAATGGTAGGACCTATACATATATTAGTGTTTCCCATGAATATCTACCAAATCAATTGTGATTAGTGTTCCTTCATGGTATATTCTCTCTACCACAAGGGTACCACTACTTAGAATTGTGGAATGTTGAACTACATGAACTCCCCTTTACTGATCTTGGTTGAAACTTAAGGAAGGACCTAAAGGGCATAGATTGTAAAAAGGGATTACTAGAGTATGAGAGAGAGGTTGAAACCTCATAAATATTTAGATTAGCCCCTTTATTTGAGTCTCTCATGGTTTTGTATTTGTCTGAGTTGGTCTCCTGCCTCCTCGAAACAAATTCCAAGTACCATGTCTGTTATCCATGACATGAATTTGTCCCAAGGCGTACTGCTATTGCAATATGAAACACAGACATAGTTACCCTAACACCCGACTATATTAGCATCTACTATGGGTTTGAATGAAGCTTTAAATATGTGAAGCAATTTTCTTTTCTTCTCTATTTCAATGCTTCGTCCCTTGGCCCTATTTTCATGATGGCATCCTCACATAGTTATACATGAATCATAACACCAGTAACAATACCCCCCTTTTCATCATGGTTGGGTGTAACTCCCTAGGTGTTGAAGTGTCTTCTGAGTGAGAATGTGGTGCTTAGGGATGACAATTTAAAGGTTGCCCAATTCGGCATAGATCAAGTCATACTACATGGCCTTCTAGATGACATCTTCCTTAGTTCTGGGGAATGTTGATGTGACATATTTGAAAATGGGAGGAAGGAGAGACTTCATGAACCAATCCATGAAGAAATAATCATTACGTTTTGAAGCTTTCCACAAGCTCCACCATCTAGACAACTCCTAAAAGTGATTATTGATGTGGGTGGAAATGTCTTGATGGTAGGTTTTTCGAATTTCAATGGCCATATCATGGAATACATGTAACTATATGTATGAGAGGAAAAAATTCACAATAGTAGCGAACACTAGATAGCTGCCATGAAAGAGATGAAAGAGATGAAGATGGACTAAGTCATCCATTATGGAGCTTGAGGAACACCACATGTAGAAATATTTAATATGGTCGGTGGATTTTTCTCCTAAATTCCTCTCAAGGTTGGGGAAATTAATGGGAATATTTGTTGGCGTAGGGAGCCAATTCAAATCATGAAGGAGAGGATCATTTAATAATTGGCTCAAATCAGGGAGGTTCAAACTAGACATAGACAAAAATAATGGTTGGGTGATGTTCGTTCTAGGATTGGTTCCATTGTTGGTACCCAATTTAGTGCCAACATTAGCACCATCATTGCCTCCATTATTAACACCCACATTAGGGCTGATGTTGTTGTCGAGGTTTACATATGTCATATTGGTAATGGGTTGAAATTGAGTATAACTAGAGTATGGGGAACTAATATATGAGTTGGAAGAGCTAGAGATCAAAGGTGGGCTATGAGAGGGATCCTGACTCATCAAGCAGGTGTAAATAACCATTCATGAAGAAACTAAGGATAAAGGCTTCTTAATATCCATGATTGAAAATTTAACAACTATGGTGTTTGGAAAATTTAAACACTATCAAAATGGGTTGAATCAAGAAGGTTAGAGGGATAAGGGGGTGAATCAAGTCAACAAGCAACAATTGAATACTATGTGCATAGGTGGTGCAAACTAGTTTTTGTGTGATACAGTGGGAATTCTGAGAGAGATTTGCTAGCTGTTTTTCCTGTTACCTTGGAGACCTTATTGCATGAAATCTGTCACTCTAATCATTAGGAAAGGCATTGTACTCAAAAGTAGAATCTAATCTAATGTCATGTGTCAAAAGAAATGTCACAGAATTGAAGTATAATCACACTGCAATGATGAGTATAAGGACTGGAAAAAGAAATCAGCTATAAATCTGAAGCTTGGTGCTTGAAGTCTGAGTCATGTGCTTGCAAACCTCATGAAGTTCAATAAAATTAACAAAGAGATCCTCGAGGAACCTATTGAGGACAACCTTCTTGATATGAAGGAACATGTGTGAGTGTAAAAGGTAATATGCTACAATTTCCAGTGATATGTCTTGCTTAATATTTATTAAGACGTCACGATCCATTGCAAGAAAAGCTTAAGTAACATATATATATATATATTTCACAGTTCTGTAAGAAGCATGATATTGAGATCTTGCAAGATGCATATAATGACAATAAGAAATATGTATCTTGATAAAAGAAGTTGAGTTCTCAAAGAAGGTAAATTTCATATTGCAAAATCTATGGATGTAAAATAGAGTAGTAAAAGTCTAGGGTTCAAAGCTAGACATTTGCAAACCGTAGAAAGAAAAAAGGGTTTGAGTCTATGGTGAATTTAAGGATGATTGGTGGTTGATTTAGTTGATAAGAACACATTCCTTGGGCTCTTCTTCTTCTGATGATGAATATTTCTCACTCCTTTCATCCTAAATATCAGTTTCTTATTTGGAGTATTATCTCTTTCTCTTTTGAGCTTTAACTTTTCAAAATTTATGAGATTTGTCCTTTCTCTTCATATCCTTCTTATTTTCTTCCTTTTTACTTCTTTTGTGTGGAAATTTTGTAGCAAAATGTACAAATTCACCACATTCGAAACACTTGAAAGGAACCATGCATTTATACTTTCGAGTACCTCTCTTTAATTTACTGGCAAACTAAGAAAATTCTCCATCAGATTCAGTACTAGAGTATTCTTCCTCTTCCTTTATTTTCTTTGGAAATTTCTTGAGATTTTTGGTGATACCATTGAACTTCTTGGAGGCTTTGAATGCAAATTCACTACATTCATATTTCTCTTCTACAATACGTAGCTCATAAGCTGTAAGAATTCCAAGAAATTTCTCCATAGTGAGAGTGCTCAAATCAATTATTTTTTAATAACAGAAGCATTGAGGTAAAATCTTGTTGGTAAATACCCCATGATTTTTTGAAAAATGACTTCATCTTCAAATTTTAAATCGATGCTCTTGATCAGATTGGTCATTATTTCAAATATTCTCAAATATTTTGTAATAGTTTCATCTTCCTTCATTATCAAGCTCTCAAACCTCATCCTATAGGTTTGGAGCTTCTCTTTCTTCACCTTCAGATCACCTTCATATATATTCCCAAGTTTGTTCCAAACTTCTTTAATTGATTTTCAATGCATGACTTTTATCAACTCATTCTCACTAAGTGTTTCATTGATGGAATTTATGGCTTTGGCATTGTTTTGATACTTCTTCTTTTTATTACTGTTTGAAGGAAGAACATCAAGAAAAACATATCCAGTCACCACAGTGGAGAAGAAATCAACACCAAAACTCATGAGATTCCCCTTGGTTGAACTCTATAGTATATTGATAATAAGCTAAGTAGGAACTATTGAAGGGGATATCTTCATCATACCACAATTTTTCAATGTACTCATAAGCATATTCATTGTACTTATTCAAATGGTTTCAATGGTGTGCTGAGTGCAACTAGTAGTGGTGGAGGAAGGTGGAATAAAACCAACAATACTCTCTCATTTGTGGAATTGAAAGTGAAACTGTGGGATGCTTTTCATGAATGGGAGAAACATGTCTAAAGTATTCCAAAACAATTATAGAGTTAGAGGAGGAACCTTGAAAATTATGGCTACATTTCTATAGAATCTCTCTCCTTGTTACGTTGTCCACCTTATCGTCATTTCCATATCTCACAGTTAAGATCTTATGAAGATATCCATTCATTCTTTGATACCTCAATTTTGTATAACACTGGTCTAAGTGACATTTAACCTTACTTTATTTGAGGACTGTGACTATTTTCCTCATGCAAGGAATCTTGGTAACCCAACCATCTTATAGATCTCCCTGAAAAAAAAATCATTTAAACAAAATTTGATTATAGAATGAAAGATACTTAATTGATAAGTGAAGATAAAGTCTTCGTCTTGATTTCTTCGATGCTGGAGAAAATATGTGTTAGTGATTTCTCTTTGAATGATCTTCTTCAAGGGTAAAGATTAGATCTTGGTTGTAATGATGATAAAGCCTTCTTTTCTGCACTCTTCTGTACCAGTCCTAGGAAAGCTCGGTTCCTAGTCTTTAGATAATATTACTTTGACTTCTTCTTTACATAAGAATATAATTACATAGTCAACATGAAGACCGATCTAGTTATACTTTTCAATGTGCCTATGCGTTCACACATAATACCTATATAGTACTTGTTATCCATTGGTTGATGACATTCAACTATCAATTGATAATTTGTTTTCTAATTTGTTTATGAGGGGAAGGCGAGCCCTACAGAGACCCATCCATGGAATCAGGCGAGCCCTACAGAAACCCCTCCATGAGAGGAGGATTATCAGGTACATTGGTTATTTAGTTATGTCATGTTTTTAAGTAGGTTATATTTATTGTTCGTTGTGAAAAATTGATTAATGTGAATTTTTTTTTACTGCACAGGTGGACGCGCTCATATGAATCGTGCCCCCAGATAGGAAATTGAACAAGAGGAGCCCCAATTTCATAGATCCCATTCTGAGGATTATCTTATACGTGGTATAGGTACACATTAGATCAATTACTAGTTAAAATGTTCAATTTTACGTTATATTCAATGTTGAATAGGTGAATTTTTTTTTCAAATGACATGTGTTTAATGTGAAAAAATTATGCTCCATAGGTGCAAATGTTGGAGTTGGGGTTAGCCCTATTGCTGGTGAGGGGAAAAGGAGAACAATGTCTCAGCCTGTGGGATTCATCCCACAATTGGATACTTCTCCAGGTAAAATCTAAATGAAAATTTATTGTTTGATGTATGTTTAATTTCAAACTTATTGTGGTACTCATGTACCCAAATTCTAACAATTTAATTTTTTTGTATAGTGGGTGTTAGAGGCATTCATTCCTCGCAAGGGAACCATCCTAGTATGAGCGAAGAGGAAGAGATAGTTTTTCCACCAGGTATTTTCAAATTACCAAACAAGTTTTTTAAATACAAATTTTCCTTATAAATTATTTAATTTTTAATATGTGCAATAATTTAACATGTTACAGGTGGTGGTGGTCGCCCTCCTAGGGGTAGAGGTCGTAGAGTTCATGAGTTTGCTCGAAATCCGAGCTATGATCCCCTTTACACCCATCTCGGTGATATTCCTGAGTAGATGCCTTGGGAAGATACCATCTCCTTACTTACTGTTGATGGGATGAGGGGGCATTCCATGAGATTGTGCAATGAATTGCAAAGTTGCAATCTCTCTGCCCCTAGTTGAAATTGTCTCCAAATTGTTTTGCACAATTTGGAGAGTTTGATACAGACTTATCGTAGGGTTGGACCATCAACCCAATTTTTTTTTGACATGATACGTAGGAGGAGAGCATCAATGATTAGTATCCACTCCTACAATGAAGTCAAAAGTAGGGTCACTAAAGAAATGGCCTTGTCACTATTTGACTTGCAGCCTGAAGACAAAAACGTCTGAAGATTGCAAGATTCAATGATCCCAATATTGCACCTTATATTTATGAGAAGTTCTTGTATGCATACGAGAAGTTCCCAAATAATGATGAGGTGCTGCAATATTTTGTTAGGATGTTGTTTTCTCAATTTCGAGAGCACATGGACCCTAACTATACAGATACTGGGTCCAAATTCTATGGAGCTGGAAAAGGTCATACATATGAACGACCTGATGCTATGCAAGATGTTGGGTTTAGGCCTCCAACACCTAGTTTAGCACCTCGACCACCTAGGGTAGTTACACTTCCAGAGGAGTTAGACCTTATCTCCAATGCTACATCACAAATGAGGTATAAGATACAAGAACATATTGCAGCTTCTTTAGGAGGGGTGGAAATCGGCTTAGGGACGAGCCAACCTTCATCTAGTGCAGGAGGGCGTTCATTTGTGAGTATTCCAAATGACGTGTTGAGGGAAATGGAGGAAGATGAGCTTATGGAGTATGCATCATCATGTAGAGACCTCTATGAGAAATCCATTACACTACGAATGCACACCATGGGCGAGTTATGTACAAGCATGTTTTGATCTAACATGTTTTTTTGGTGTATATACATTTAGTCTCCAAAAAATGACGCCAATATATTTATTTAACTTATGTAGTTTACAACATTCTTAGAACAACATTGCCTTGCCCCTGGTGCTCATTCTGTAGATCGTAGACATGATCATGTACAGGTGCCACAATCATTACTCATTACTATCTATCTATATTTTTGTATGTCAAATTGAAATTGAATTTATGTCACATAAATTTATATGGTATGAATCTTAACATTATGGAATTTTCAGGTTAGCGCTACACATCAAGGGCTGCCTGAAGAGATTATTCCTTCTCATGTTCCAATCGTGAAACAGGTATTGATACTTTTCATTAAACATATTTATAATTTTTATTATATTTCTTTTCGAAAACTTGATTGTTAACTTTGGTTTCTACTTTTTAGACTACAGATAATATTGACATGATGCAAACTGAGCCTCAAGGAGATCATGTAGTCTCTGGGTCAGAGAGTCTACATTAAACCATGGTAACCTCTTACCCTTTCTTCGTTGGTATCATTGCCACATTATAAATAGGCTATCTAGTGAATTTATAGACAGTTGAGAGGTTCCTTTATGTATCTAATGAATGCTAAAACTGATATTTAATTTTCAGTAATTTAACTTTGAGCCATAGTCAATTCACTAGGTTACTAACAGTATAGGTGCTTCATTTGGCTTACAGGAATATGAACATTTGTTTCCTTGACCATCTCAAACACTGTCACAATGTCAATATGTTGTACTTCTTACCATAGTATTAAAAACCGGCCGGTTTGAACCAGTAACCAGTCAAACTGGCCGGTCAGCAATCCACAATCCACACCCCCAGGCAGTGCTTCAGTATCTTTAGGGTGATATTAAAATGTAAGTCCTCTAGAAGGATAATATTTGCAAGGTTGGCTACAAAATTTTCCATGGGGTAATTGTAAAATTCTGCGAAGCATATCCTAAAACATTGGTATCTCATCCTTTGTTGGTTCTTCTAGAATGAGAAATAAGTCCTCTTACAGTATTAGTGTTCAAATTATGGAGTCATGCATTTTGAAAATAAATACAATGAAATAAGGAATTGGAAAATATTTACCACGGAGATGCAAGTTTGTTAAGTTCTATTTGAAAATTTGTTAGAATAATGGTAAATCTTACCTGCTAGCCTGTGTTGGATATCTGAGTTTGTTCAAAAATAAACTATACTAAATTTCAATGTCAAAAAATGCTGAGAAACGTCCAGAAATGGGAGAGGCTATTTACAACAATTTAATTCTTATAATAATGAATTGCTAAAAAAATGGTTATAAATGCAGCGCAAGGCTACAAGATATGCCTGTTTCCATTGTCAGAGCTTGAAGCAACATATTAAAGACCGCTCCCTTATGGTTAAGTTGCAGACTATAATCCCTAAACCTCAAATTCTTTAACTGGTCCCTCTAGCTTCAAATTCTAGCCAATATGATTGGGTATATGTGTCAAAAGGGTGCCAAAGCTAGCAAGCAACCTCCAAACCTAAAGCCATCCTTCAGCCAAATGCCTCCATGTTAGGCAATAGAAGCCTCTCCCAATCTACTATTGTTGCACCCGAATGTGAAACTTATAGCCCTTAGAGATCTCAAAGCCACAGTGATATTGAAAGGGCTGCTCTATATCTGCCCAACCTACTGAATCAACACACAGACAAAACAAGGAAGGTGAATCACTTCCAAAGAAATGTAAGACACTACACAAAGTTTATTCATTGATTCTGGCAATGGTATCCAATTCATTTGGGGCATTTGATGAGGAATATCGTGGTATGGATATTGGAAAGGAACCAAGGTAGGGCTTTTCCCTCTTGAATGAAACTATTCTCTTTGAATGTGCAAGGTCTCTCAACCCTCTACTATATGGTTTTCTAGATATTGAAGGATTTGGATATTTTTTGTTTGCAAAAAGCCAATGCTAGAGGTTTCATGCTTATAGCAAGTCAACCTGACTCAAAGATTGCTCTGGCTGTTGCTCCACCTAGGTGGCCATACTCTCACAGATCCTAAATGTACGGATCGAATAATGTCTTCGAATGAGCAACCTTTTGGCTTTGGATGGCAAAGAAGCTCCCATGCTTGCATGCCTCCGAAGAGAGAGATGTGGTTAAGTATATGATCTAGTCTAGGTCTGTTTGATCCCAATCTTTAAAAGAAAAATTATTCCTTTGATTTGTGGAATATATAGTCCAATTTTAGACAAGAAAAGGATTGAGTACAAATTATAGGGTGCACAAGGATCCTCCTCATGCTTAGCAAGCACTAACTTACATTTTCCAGTTACCTTTTAACTCTTCTAATTTCAAGTGTTGACTCTTTATTTGTATTCTCTTCTTGAGGTAAAGCACTCAAATATATAGTATGGTTTTCTTTGTCATTGAATTCTTTGAGACCTTGAAGGTAAATGAGCCATTCTTTGTCCTGATGTGATTATGTCATGCTCTCTTCACTAATTTCTTCATTCTAGGGATGAAGGAAAACAATTTCTTGATTTCCTTCTTTAACAATGTCTCCCTTAATACTTTCTTTACCCATTTCTTGGACTCTTTTCAAATAATTCATTCGTTCATCATCATTCTATGAAGCATGCCAGATGGTTTGCCAGATATTGAAGGATTTGGAGATTTTTTGTTTGCAAAAATACATTGCTAGAGGTTTCATGCTATGGTTTTTGGGTCATAGTTTTGTATTGTTTCTCAGTGTAATTGTAGAGATTACAATTCATACTGGAGCAGATAACTTAGGAAAAGTTTTGGTGATGCCACAGTGACATTCCCTCACTGTCTTGGTACTATATCACAGTAAGGATCTCGGTATAATTCCATGCCACCACAGTTCATTGATATCACAGTTTGGTTACTATCTAAGTCATGATGATTCTACTGTCTTGGGGCCATGATTCTCATAGATCTTGGTTCTATCCAAGTCACGGTGTTTCTGCAATATTAGTGCTATCCAAAGGATAAGATCTCAGTGCTATATTAGTTCCATCCCAAGGATAAGATCTGGATGTTATTTCAGTTTTATCCCAAGGATGAGTAGCTTGGTCATATTTTAGCCTTTTCTATATTTTCTAGTCACAATGATGAGCTCAGAGCTTCTAGACTATGTCTTTTGGGGTCCCATTACTGCTACCAATAATATCAACCTATGTGCAATTGCTAAGTCATCTTCCCTTTGGGACTATGGAAAAGTTTCAAAACATAGACGAACTTTGAGAGCACATCATCTCATAACATGACACATACTGATTCATGTATCCTAGAAAATGTTTACTATTATGATTAATACACGTGTCTTTAGACCTTTGATATGTCACTGTGCCTTTCACCTGCCGACCATCGTGATGTCACTACAATATTCTATAACCTTTGAACCTCTGAGATGTTGATAAACCTCTTCACTACAATTTTGGGACTCTGAGATACTGTATCTTCAATGTAAATAGAATTCTATCAGTTTCGTTTAGGGGAAGACTTTTTTATATGTTATTCAAATTTCTATTGTTTTCACACTTCAGAACTTCATATATGTCAAGTTTCATATAGATCAAACTCTTCTTGATCACAAGAAATTTGACACAATTATATGAATTTTTGTTCTTATTACATAAGATTGTCTTATTAGGAAGATGCTTAGAAAAGTATTTTATTCATTCAGTCCCACTTTTAAACTTTTCAACCTTCAAACTAATCATAAAGGAGACAAGAAAAATAATTTTTTCCAGCTTCCTAATCCTTGACCAAGCTCTGAAACCATGTTGAGAAATCTATTAGGGCAATAATATAGGATTTTTATTTAATTGATTTCTCTTATTTAATAGACCTTCATCCCTTGAGCTATAGCTTCAAATTGCAATGATATCCTTTGACCTATAGTGGTACTTCACACTTCTTCTTTTTTCAGAAAATAAATACTGTCATCCTCCAAATGAGCTGAGTCTACTAGGGTATAAATACTTGTTTCTGCATGTAATTTGAGCTGACATGAAGGATTTATAGGCCGACTTGTAGAGGACAAAAATAGAGCCAATTGCTAAAGTTATGTAATTTACTTTTGTATTAATATGATTAATTTATCTGTAACAGGTATACAAAATCCTAGAGTTTTTTGAAACCTACAAGAAAGACTATAAGATTCCTTCTGTCCCTATTATTCTCTGTGGGTAAGGTCCGTGCTTTATTCATTTTAACAGTAACCATGTTGGTTACAGTTTCTAAAGTAGTAGTACCATGCAGGGATTGGAACTGAAGCAAACGAGGGCATGTTTACAAATTCTTGCGCTCTCAAGGTTTTGTTTCTTCCTATGATACTACTCACCACTACACAAACAGTGATGCCGATGCTCATAAGGTTTGTACCATTTAGATTTATGCTGGTCACATGTTTAGTGGTTTTACAATCCTTTTCCTTTTGGTATTGATTCTTGAAAATGGAACAAAAACGATATTAACTTGTGGTGAACTGCAAATTTCTAATTAATGAGTTGTTGGTTTTCCAGTGGGCTAGCCATCGCAATCACCATGGTAATATCTCTGGAGTGGACTTTATTTGGCTTCTTAATCCCAAAAATCTAAGTAAGCCTTTGAAGGCTAGCTGGAATGGTACATAATGATATGCCAAAGGTTTGTTTCAGATTTCTCTTATGTTAAACAAATCATTTTTCTTTATGTTTTATTAATCAGAATGTTTTTTTTGTAAAAATGGTCAAGCATATCAGTCTCTGTCACATCTAATTGATCTGAATATGTTTTGTTTCTTCATCCAGGTAGCGAGGTGCACGAAGATCATTAATCCAAAAACTGATGATTCCAAGTATGTCATAAATGTTAAAGAAAATGCCAAGGTATGCCTATTTACAAAGTTGTCTCTTTGGAATGCAGTTTGTGGTTGGACTGGGTGATAAAGTCTCTTAGTGTTCAGCATTACCATGTTTTCTACTCTAATGTTTTATGTTGTTTGCATTAATGTTATAAAAAAATTTAGAGATTGCTTCAGGTCACACCTTGTGGGTTTCGTCTGGAATGTAATGATTTATGGTATTATTTCTTTATGTAGGGTTGATCACAATAAGTATCAGATTCAGATCCATTTTTCTCCTAGGATTGATCCCAATGTGACAATGATGACTGTTGAAGAAAAGCTAGATGCTACTAACAATGATGTTGGAGGTTGCAAAGAACAAATTGAATCGATGCGAGAGGTTTACATATTCAGAGAGATTTACATAGTCAAGTATTTATTAACAATTACAGCATGTTGCAAAGTATTGGCCCTTTCTGCTATCGACATGTATTTATGTGTCCCTTGCTATATCTTAGGACAATGACAACATAAATTCAGACTTCTTAATTTCAGACAGTGTCATCAAAAAGCTTACCTTAGACTGTGGTGGATCTTTGAGCACCTAATCTCATTCTTTAGTCTTGATGTCCATGTTTTTGAGGTTATTATTTTGGATTTACAGTGATATTTAAGTTATATATGGCATGAAAAATTTTATATTTCTCACCTAAGTGAACTTGAATGCATATGTTATATTTCTAGCCTTGTGGGTAGAGGTTTGTGGCTTGCATAAGGGGTTTGTTTCAGACTTGTTGCTTCATTTATCTTGAAACGTTTATACTCATTTATGATCTCGAATACATTCTAAATAAAATTGATGCAAAGGATAACCCAATGATTTGATGAATGATGGAAACGTCAGAGTCTTTTCACAACTATTTTTGAGGTACTTCAACATTTCCTTACTATATAGTTATGATCTCTTTGGCAAGTAACTTTAATACATATCAAAACACTTAGTAATTTGATACTTCACTGTTATTATACTTTTTTATGTAGTCATACAAAACTTAAAATAGGTTACTGTTTCTAATTCATTATGTCATTAATCTCACTTCAAAAACTAGTAATCTGCTCTAGACACGCAATGACAATTGTGCCATAACATTGAAGTTTTATGGATACATGGGACAATACCTTGTATGTTTGACATAATCTTACAATATGGAATACACTACTAAATTAATTCTCTCTTGGTTATAGTTCTGTCGACATGCTTTTCATAATATATTATATTGTACCGTGCCTCAAATAAGTATTTCATCACTGTTTAGGACATTTCAAGTCTAGTTTTCATTAATGAGAAATTCCCTAAACAAAACACATAATGATTAAAGAGATTTAAATCATGGTATCATTCCTTGGTTCCAAAAATGTGTTGATGTATTAAACCTAAGAACAGAGGACCATAAGAATGGATGTCGTACCATTTTGCAGAGGGTTATGTTGGCCTTGTAGGTCGACACACAAGAAAATCTCTTAGAGATCCCTTGTAAACCTCTAGCATGCTAATTGTAAAGGTAAAGGTTAAACTGTTTTCCAAGGCAGCCTATCTAAAGAGTTCCTTGAATGTGTGAGGAACAACACCAGGACTATCTAGTCTTCCTTCCTACAATATATTTATCAAGATGAAATCAATTACTTGGTTAATCTTCGTGTGCAAGGTTTCAGGAAATTTCGATGATACTTCAAATTTATGATCTTATACAGTTGAGAGGATACATTTTACAGATTTGTAAACTCAGATGGTATCACAAGCTATCCCTGACAAAAACAATGTCGATTACAAGGTAGTGGGCAGGTGTTTTTGAACCACAAATTTTGCCCATTCAATGCATGGGATTTGTTAGGATTCTGTAATTAGCAATATTGGCAAAGTCCAATCACAGAAACAACATCGTTTCAACCAAATTTGGGATTATAGGATCTATCCCTCCTGAATCCGGAGAGGGATCTCTCCAATAAGTGAAAAGATGGATTTGTCTTTGAAGTTTGGGTAATGATATTAGGCTAGTTATGAAGGCCAAGGGTTTGTTTTGTTTTTTGGATGGTTGAGCATGATTATTGTTTGAGGTGGAAAGTCCCGAATGCAAAGAGTTTCAAAGGTGAGAAGTTGCAAGCAATCAGAGTAAGCTTCAGCCAAAAGGATAGATAATTGCAGGTTTTAGTCCGTTGGGCTATGGAGTCATAATAGGATTTAATTGGGACAACAAGAGGCAAGAGTGGTCCATGTGGCAAGTCATCTATGTCTAAGGATCTCTTTGAAGTTTGATTTATGGAATGAAATGGTACAATAAGAAGGAGATTTAAACAGATGCAGAACAAAGAGTGGCCCAGGATCTGGTAAGTACTTCTAAACTAGCCAGCCTTTGACACAAACTCAAGAAAAACATGAAAGTAAACTAGGATCTGGTAAGTACTTTTAAACTAGCCATCCTTTGATACACTTTCAATAGAAAACATTTTAAAACAAAGGGAAACTTGAAGGCGACTGTTGGAGTAGAAACTAGCAGGCCTGGCTCACCACGAATCCTCTCCTAGCTCTGCTTTACTTGGTTACTTTCAAGACCAACACAAAGATAACACAGAATGGCCTAAGATCTGGTAAGTACTTCTAAACTAGCCAACTTTTAACACATTCCAAGGGAAATATTCAGACAGCCTTTGGGGATAAAACTAGGACCAGGGCACACCATATCTTCCATATTTCATATCTACTTAACTAATACTGAACATAACATTCAAGAAAAATATTCAGCTAAGGAAATAAGATGAGGGAACGCCATCATTCCTATGCTTAAACTGAATTAAATCATTCTCAAATAACACAGATTGGAAGAAAACTTATAAATAAAGATTTTCAGTCAGAGAAGGTTACTGATATACAGTAGGTCCTAACTCTATGCATGTTTTTCTTTATAAGAGAAAACGAAACACAGTGAAAACAAAAACAAAATAACAAGTTACACTTAGAAAAACATCACCGTCAACATAGACCAGGATCCCATAAATCAACTTGTATTGATGCTCCAAACCAGTTACAGCTTTAAGTCCAATGCTTTAGTTTAGCAATCATCTACTCATCTCAGCCTAACTTATCTATTACAAGCAGAGCTCCAAGGGCCAGTGAACACTATTTATAGTCAAAAGTTTAAGCTCAGATGTATTTCAAAGTTCTGCAACCAACGGTTTCTCATCTTCTACAGAAGTATTTATAGAATAATGAGGAGGTGAGATCTGATAAAAGATCTCTCAGGACAATTAATACAGATTCAAGACTTCTTGGCCTTTGAGGGACTCAATGGAGAATTTTACAGGCGGTCTGTCTATATTAACTGTTTTTCATTTATGAATTAAGCTCGGTGGGAGCTTTTATTGACTTTGAGGCTCTGCGTTACGTTGGAGTAATTCTGCAGATATTTTTTGCATTGAATTCTCTCACAGAATTAAATATTTGGCTGCGCTAAGGCAAATATCTTCGTTTGATCAATAACTTCGGCCTCTGTTGAATTCTTTGAGGCATAGGTGGCTTTTTTGTGGCTAGGAGGAATCAATTCGCCTTAGTCGTGGTGGTGGAGGCCTTTATGTTAGATAAAACACTTACGATTTTTCTTTTAACTGTGTTTAATTTAATGGATTAGGTTTTTGATAATCAATCTTAGCCATAATCCATCAAACTGTGGATTTAATCTTCAATTTTTAATTTTGTTGTGTTTGGGTCTTCGACACTGATACTCTTTTAACTGTGTTTTTAATAAAACAATGTCTTGTCGATGTGCAGGCCGCGCAGGGCTCGTATGGCAGCACTGCCTCATAAAGCAATGATGAAACATGGAATAGAGCCCCATGGATGGTTCTCTTTTATGAATTGAAGGTACGGGAATCGTCATTCCTGGCCTTCGGCCTTTATGTAATGGAAAACCCATCAAACACCTGAAAAATAGACAAAATATTATGAAATCCTATGTTTTAAGGTTTAACTGCTTTGGAGGCTTCGGGGAGGAGCGTGGCCGTTGGATGGAAATCATCCGACAATGGAGATTTATTTAGAGGAGGTCAAAGAAGAGCGGAGAAATGAACAAGATGGAGTGATTTTGGACCGTCTGGTCTGGACACGTGCACGGTCCAGATCCAATCGGAGGATCGCAATCGGGGGTGGCAAGAAAATTCACCGATTGAAAGTTGTGATGCGATGTAGTGCAGACCGTTGATCTAAATATTATATCAACGATGGAGAATAAATTCGGGGAAATGCCGATCAGGGGAGGAAACATAACACAAGGATTGAAACATGCGATGCGATCTAGCGCGGATCGTTGATCTAAAGATTAGATCAACGGTGGAGAATAAATCGGGGGAAAGTCCGATCGTGGGAGGAAACATAACACAGCGATTGAAACATGCGATGCGATTTAGTGCTGGTCATTTGATAGGCTCACGATCGACGGCGGCGATTAGTTTTAGAATGATCCGGCGGAAAAACTTTATAATTTTCCAAAACCCCAAAAACTTTAAATAAAACAAAGGTTTTGGTATGGGCGGGGCAGAAAAAATATTATAAAAATGTCTGGCGCCCAACTGCGAGGCCTTCGGATGTATGAAACCTTATAGGCCTGGGGCTTCTCATAACAAAGGGCCAATCGCAATCGGAGCTTCGGGCTTGGGCTTTTCAATCAACCCATTGGAATTTTGCGATGCGATTGGTGCCTGGGATCTTTAACACTTGGTCCCGGGTGAAAGTCATATGTAGGGGGGGGCGGAGTTTACATATAAGACCCAATCGCATCGGAAAGTTTGATGCGGGTCTTTCAATCAACCTATTTGTGAATTTCTCCGATGCGATTGCGCGATCGGTCTTTTTAATCTAACCATTTTCATTTAATCACGTGACTTTGGAATTTTTAGATCAAACTTTGGATAAATGGGTTTTATGATTTTACAAAAGAAAAAGGTGATCGGGAATGGCTTTTTACAAGGTTTTAAGCACCGAAGGCGGGCTTTATGGTTATATGGATCGGTGATAAGATCAGGGTTTACGACCAGAGGGTTGATCGACATCGTAGTTTATACGCAGCACAAGACTTACGCACCATCGAAAGTTTCCGATGCGATAAGCGCTCGGGACAATAACTCCTGGTTTTTCACAAAGGAAGCATGAGATCTGGAGTTATAACAAAGGGAGCTGATCGCATCAGGGATTTTATGTAACAAAACATATGCGCTCGCCAAAAGTTTCCGATGCCGATAAGCGCCATATGGGTTTAGCGCCTGGTTCTAGCACCAAGTTGCATGATAGGGAAGTGGTTTAGGACTTGGCCCTAAGGGGCTTAAATCTGCAATACAAAAATGTGTATTCCTTATGATTTTTCGATGGTTTTCAAAGGAATTTGAGGGTTTTTGTAAGGTTAAAAAGTGAGTTTTTAACCTTATAAAATGGATTTTCATGAATGGAAGAAGAGGAATCATGAAAACGAAGGAGTTTTTATGGAGAAAAAGGGGAGAAAATTAAGGTTTGTTTTGGGTGTGGGAAGGGGGAAAATGATGATTTTACAGCAGTCTTTTCTCATGAAATTAGCAGAACTTCTGAGTATAAAATAGGAACAACAATGAATATTTTGGACAGAGGCATGAGGCCTTCAAGAGTCTTCAAGAGCAAACATTTTTTAGCAATAAAATTTGTTCCTTGAAGGCTCAAAAAGTCTTAGCCACCTTTTTCTATAAAAATTTTTATAGGTGGCTAACAGTGGCTCCACTTGGGGGATGGTGCCTTCTCGAAGGCATCAAGAACTTCAGACTTGCATTCTCTGGGAGGCTGACTTGTGCCTGATCCATTAGGCTGCCCTTCCTTTGCTGGGATGATCTTGCTTTGAAAACATATTAGCAGCCATGAAAACAATGGATCTTCATCAATTCAAAATTTCTACCTACCCAATCCTACTGATCTAGCATTTTTTCTTCATTAGAGTGCACTTGGATGGGAAAACTCTTTTTACAAAATTTTATTCTTTTGAAAGCAGGAAATCTAATCTATTTCTACTCCTTATTTCTCCATGGACTCAGATTAAACAGTTGAGCCCATATGATTCTCTACCTATTCTATCAATCTGTCAGGATTAAACAGCCTAACAGATTTTATTCTCTAATTTCTACAACAAAAATTTAAAAGAATTCAAGTCAGGATTAAATAGTCTAACTTGATGCTGGTCTATGGCACAAAAACAAGCTGCACACAGACATTTATTTTGCAGAAAATTAAATCAAAATGGAAGGCTTAAGATCTCAAAGTTTCTCATCATGGCCTTCTCTTTTTACAGCTCTGTTTTGGCTCTTGTTTGAGTTGTCTCTTCCTTGTTCTCTGGTTCATATTTTGAGCTAATTAGAACCAGATTTACTTCTTTTTGACTCAGAAAAATAAAACAGATTTGAGTCATCTCTCTTTTGGAAAATTAGGTTCATATTTTGCACATGTTTGAACCTTTAATTTCTATCCTAAACTATCTACTGATAAGCCAAGATTAAATAGTTTGGCAAATAAAATTCATTATCCTATCAGCAGGAAATTTAAAGCTAACTAGTCAAGATTAGGCTGTCTGACTAACTAGAAGTGTGTTTTATAGGAGTGGCATTTAAGCTTGCACATTTTCAGAATTTGTTTCTCTTTTTTGGTATGGGGCTGTACCTTTCTTGTTTTCATTTTTCCCTCTTTTCTTTCTTTCTTTATTTTTGTATTTTTGATTTTCCTAACTTTGAATGCAATGGTGTATGAGAAAATTATAATGGAAAAAAGATAAAAAAGGCTTTCAGAACATGTCAAGGGTCAAGAGAAGTAATGTTTAAGCATCCTGCCATTGACAAGACCTCTAAACAATTATGCTCCACTCAACTCCTACAAGAAAAATGCATTGTTACCAGCAGCTGAATGAATAGAGTAAGGGCCAAGACATAAGTTGTCAAATTTTCCATGCTTGCCCTTGTCTTCCCTCCTTGATTCCCACTTTAAAACCTTGTCACCAACTTTAAAATTGTTGGCCTTTGTTCTTCTATCAAAAAGCTTTTAAATTCTGACCTGTTTCTGCAATGCTTTGTTATAAACTCCCTCTCTGGTTTGCTGAAGATGAATGGTCTGATTTATTCTTCTGACTATGTCATTTTCTTCAGTTTGTAACTCTTGAATCAACTTCATCACTGGTACACCAAGATTGTTTTGAAAAATTTCATCAGTACCATACACAAGCTGAAAAGGTGACATGCCAATAGATTTCTTCAAAGTCAATCTGTCAGCCCAAAGTGCATGAACAAGCTTTGTGTGCCAAGACTTTTTGTTATCTTCCAACAGTTTCTTGATTATGTTCACTAAACTCTTGTTTGAGGATTCTGAAATTCCATTACCCTGGGGGTAATAAGCCATGGAATGCCCCAATGTTATCCGATATCTATGACAAAACTCAACCATCTTCTTTGATCGAAATGCTGCTGCATTATCAGTGATGATCTTGGTAGGACATCCAAATCTAGAGAGAATGTTAGTCTCCATGAATTTTATAATAACTGAATCATTGGTCTGCCTACAAGGTATGGCTTCTATCCACTTAGTGAAATAGTCTGTGGCAGTGAGAATCCATCTATGCTGGGGAGAAGATGGGGGATGGATTGCTCCTATGAATTCAAGTCCCCACTGTTGAAAAGGGGCTTCAACAGTGATTGGATGCAGAGGCAGGGGTAGGAGTTTTCTTTTTCCTTCAAAAAGTTGACATTTATGGTGGGCTATGATCATCTTGTGCATATCAGGAAAAAGAGTAGGCCAATAGAAACCAGCCCTCAAAATTTTGTTGGTTGTTGTCTTCCAGTACAAATGACCTCCACACTCTCCTTCATGGAATTCGTGCTTAACCTTATTTGCATCCAACTCAGGCAAACATTTAAGCAATAGACCACTTGCATTTTTCCAATAAAGACATTTATCTATAATGCAATAGTTTACAGCTTTTAACTTTAATAATCTTGCCTTTGTTTTTGTCAAACCAGGAGGTGTATTTAAATTAAGCAAAACATAAATAATATCATCATACCAAGGAGAATTCGTAAAACAATCTTCAACTATAGGAGTTGAGAATCCTTCTTGGTCATCCAAAGCATCAATCATATTAATATCAAGAACTTAAAAATTTGATTCAGCCATTAATCTAGCTAGACCTTGGCCTTTGATGAGTTTAGTGGGTTTTATCTCTAAATCATATTCAAGAATAACAGCAATCCACTTACCTCTCTTACCATCTAGGTCCTGTGTTAAAATGTCTTTAATAACTGATTTTGGGACAAAGGCAATGATGTGCGAGTGAAGGATGTATACTCTGAAGTCTTTCAAAGCTTTAACCAAAGCAAAAGCTTGCTTCTCCATAATTTTATACTTTAAAGGGGCATCCCTCAATGCCTTACTAAAGAAAGCAATAGGCTGCTCTTGACCTTGTGGATTTTTCTGTAAAAGGACAACAACTATAATATGTTCTGACGCAAATGAAAAAATATAAAAATATTTTGAAAAATCAGGACTTATTAGAACTGGTGTTTTGGTTAATGCTTGTTTTACCAGTTCAAAATACTTCTTTGCTTCCAAGGTCCATTTTACCCCTTGCTCCTTCTTTAACATGTTTGTGATATTCCTAAGGAGCTCAGCCAAGTTGGGGATGAACCTTCTCAAAAATTTAATATTTCCAATGAAAGATTGCAACTTTTTGATGTTTCGAGGATGAGAGATTTTCAATATGGCCTCAATCCTCTTTGGATCTATCTTTATACCCTCTTCTGAAATAATGTGTCCAAGAAGTTTACCTTCTTGGATACCAAAAAGTGTCTTCTTAGGGTTTAAAGATATCCCAAACTTTGTGCATTTCTCTAAAACCTTTCTTAAATGTTCTAAGTGCTCTTCATCTGTTTTTGAAAACACAGTAACATCATCAAGATAGATAATGATGAAGAAGCCCAGTTCCTCCGAGAATGATATGTCCATGGCTCTTTGAAAAGTTTCTCCAGCATTCATTAGACCAAAAGGAATTTTTACATACATGAAAGTGCCCCATGGTGTAGTAAAGGTTGTCTTTAATTGATCAACAGGGTGAACTAAAATCTGATTGTACCCTAAATAGCCATCAAGAAAAGAAATTCTTTTAGACCCTACCACCCTTTGTAAAATATGATCCATCTTGGGTAAAGGGTAGTTTTATTTTAAAGAAGCTTTGTTTAAGTCTCTAAATTCTATACAAAGCCTGATCTCTCCATTTTTCTTCCTAACAGACACCAGATTAGACACCCACTCAGAATATCTAATAGGGACAATAATACCAGCATCATACATTTTCATGATCTCCTTCTGAACCAATGGTAACTGAACAGGGTTTATTCTGCACAGTTTTTGTTTGAATGGTTTTTGGCTTTATTTGAGGGGAATTTTGTGCTGTATTATTTCAGTGTCATAGGATTTAAGATCTTCGTAACTCCACGCAAAAACATCAGAAAATTCTTTAAACAGCTCTATATATTTGAGTTTAATGTGAGATGGCAAAGTCTTAGACAGTTTAATCATCATAGGTTTAAGTTCACTGCCTATATTTCACTCTTCCACTTCAGTCTCTACATGTTCCAGTTTTGGTTTATTTGCCACATCGTTAAAATCAAACAACTCTTCTAAAGGGGCCAGAACCTTAGGCAAAATTTCATCTTTAGAGTGCAGAGTTTCTAACTCCTCTGTTTCTAACTCTGCATTCAATTCTGTTTTGTTTATAATTTTTCTTGTAAGAAAATTAATATTGACAATCTCAGGAGATGGCTCTTCTTCGCCAAGAAAGTTTTCTTCACTGCAGTCTATATCATAGTCCGAGTCCAAACTGTGTAGTTCGAATTCATTTCTGAATTGCATGAAGTCTTCTATTTTTTTGTCTTCGTCAAACACCTGCCAATACTTTTCATTATCAGGCACGGCTGGTCTAAATTTTATCTGAGTTGTGCAGTCCTTTGTTTCATATGGCGTTAAGCATGTTCTAGCTGCGTAGGCTAAGTTGTGGGCCGCAATATTTCTTTTTCTTGGGACAAAAATTAATTTGGACTCCTCGAAAGTTTTTAAAAGGTCCACGATAGGCTCTGAGTCTGTGATGATGAGCGTTATACTCCCCATTGACTTGCCTAATGATTAATTCAGAATATCTGTGAACTTTAATTCTCTTGGCTCCTAACTTTGTTAACAAATGTAAGCCCAAAAGCAGGGATTCATATTCAGCTATGTTGTTTGAACACTGAAAGTTTAATTTACAGGAAACACATTCTGTGTGGTTATTTTCAGTGTTGCAAATCCAGACACCTGCACCAGCATTAGTTCTAGTGCATGACCCGTCAAAATACATACTCCATAGAGGGTTGTTTTCGGTATCGTCTGTTTGGTTACCGTCCTTTTCAACTAATGTGCTTTCAAATTGTTCATGATTAGCGGCACTCAATTGAATTTGTTTTGAATCTTTAGGTTTTTCGTTAAGTAGAGGACCGTTTTCTTGAGTGTCAAGGTTTAAAAGCAAAGGATGCATGACTTGTAGTTCAAGACCCATATTTGGTTTGCTGTTGTTTAAAGGTTCAATAGACTGTTTTGACAGCTCTGTGCTATTTACCTCCTCCTCTCTATCAGCCATTAACTATGTTAAAGTTACTTGTTCATATAATGATTCTTAATTAAAAAGGATAAATGAATCAAGGCCTGTGTTTACAGAGTATAAAGGGGAGTTTTGCAGTCTTTCTTGACTTGTAACTGTGTATTGCATATGAGACTCCCTGTAAAGTCTTCTAGTCTGATTGAAAACAGGGATAGTCTCATAGGTCATGTCCATTTGCATAGTCCCATATAACTTAGCCCCCCATGATCTTGATAACAACATTCCATATTTGGGGGGAACATCAGCCACAACAATATCCATGACTAAGCATTTGGCTAGAATCTGGGCCAAGTTAACACAGAGATATTTGATTAAACCTAAACATTTTACTCTGCTGGAATCAAAGGAGTATAGATCTTTATATGGTCTGGTGATTTCCAAACCAAGGCTCTCCATTACACCTTTTGGCACTAAATTATGAGAAGCCCCAGAATCATGCATAACATTGTGCAAAATTTTGTCATGAACATTTAAACTCACATAAAAGGGAGGAACAAGTCCCTCTTGATATCTACCTTCAATCTTTGGACCGAAAATAAGCTCTGGCTGGTCATCATTAAGATTGAATATATCATTGTTCTCTTCTAAATTTAAAGCCTTCAAAATTTGGGTTCTATATACATGCTGGGTAGCTAACTCAGTCAAGCGAACAAAGATTTTTATCTTTGAAATTTCCTGCTCCAGGCTGAAAGGAATTTGGCTCTTTAAAGTGCTGGTTTCAGCCTTATTAGCTGTCATTTTATCAGCAATATCAGCTTGTTGATTTTTTCTATTTACACTTGACAAAATGGTTTTAACAGGAGTACTAGCTGAGATGTTAGTACTACTAATGTCTGCACTCTGTTTTTCATTGTTTTGAGTGCCTTTCTCTTTATCATTATCAGAATTTACAGCCACTGTTTTGTCCTTTTGTTTGACAACTTTAGGCTTGATTGTAGTGCTGTTTTGTGAATATTTGTTAGAGGTTTTGGTGTTGGGGGTTTGCTGACTGGTTTTTCTTCTAAGGTCATATTCTCTTTGAGACTCTATGATGACATTTTCCATGTCTTGATATTAATTTTCATCATCATCTCTTTTGTCATCATAAGGTGTTTATAGACCTTGTTTTCTATCATAATGAATCTCAAAGTCATCATTATCCACCCCCAGCATGTTGATATCATCTTCCTCTATTATCTCATCTGTTTCCTCAACCTCACTTACATAGTTCTGATGAAAGGGAGGAGTGATCTGCTGATCATCTTCCCTAGGCCTGTTTGGAGGTTGGTTCCTTCTAAAATTCTGGTTTTGGTTCTGGTTTCTATTTTGAGGAGAAGTTTTGTTTTGACTTGCTTGTGCTCTCTTAATTATGCTCATCTCTTTCATCATTTCTTCCATGATTATCTCCATCTTTGAGTTGGAAGTAGAAGGTGTGTTTTCCTCTCTAAAAGACACTCTCTTTTCATTTTTCATTCTTTCTCTCTTCTCCATTAAGTTGACTTCCACAGAAAGGGCACCTTTTTGCATATCTTCAAGAGTTGAAAAATCTCTCTCTCTCAGCTGATAGGTCATGTCTGAGTCAAACCCTTCAGGAAACTTGTTTAAAGCTGAGCCCTGTGGAGTTTTTAGTTCTGGGGAAAGTGAATTATACACACTATTGAATCTAGTGCAATAAGCTTGCACACTTTCCCCAGTGTTTCTATGGAGGTTATTGTAGTTAGAAAGGACTTGGAGAGGGTTTTTCTTTACTTCCCATTTGTTTAAGAATTTTTGATGGAAGGCTTGGAGATCATTAATACTATGGAGGGCTAGGCCTTTGAACCATTTTCTTGCTTCTCCCCCTAAGCTCTGAGCAAATAATCTAAGCTTGAAAGAATCATTATCAATTTCATTTCTGTCAAAATATTCAGTCATATTATCCACATGTTGTGATGCAGTTTTAGAGTTGCTAGCATCATATAATGGAATTTTGGACTGATAGTCATGTGGAAGATTGACTAGTGGTACAAGAAGGACTAACGGATCATACCATGTTTCCATGATATGTGGTGGGGGTGGATTCACAAGGAGTGGATTAACAACAGGAAAAGTGGGCTGAAGTGTAGTGGTTTGAATAGTGGATGTAGGGTGAGCAGAAGTGGTTGGACCAGGAATAGACTGTTGAGCTGATCTTGGATGAGAGACACCTAGGTTGTGAAGGAAATGAAAATCAGGAGGTGTTGTTTCTCTTCTACCAAGATGTTCACTTGTTTCAGGAGATGATAGTGAAGACTCAGAATCTAAATGATCTAAATCACCAAGAGACCTAGTTCTAAATGGATTTACTAAGTCAGCCTGTGATTGTTGCAGAGCTGAAAGATTTTCAGGGACTGAATTAGCTCCCAAGGGTGATCTGAATGTTGGGAAAAATACTAAGAGGGGGGGGGTGAATCAGTATTTACTGCATAATCAAATCTTTTCATTTTTCATTCCTCAAAGCCCATACTCTACTTTACTTCAGTAAACTAGCGTATATACGCGGATCCCCTTTATTAAACTAGCGTATACACAGAGATTTAGATATGTCATTAAATCTTCACTTAAACCATTCCATCATTTATTCATCAGATATTCAATAAGCAGTAAACATGTGCAGTAAGAACAGAATAACCATCACACAAAGCATCACACATGAACACCAGGATTTTTAGGTGGAAACCCAAATCGGGAGAAAACCACCGCTGCAGTTGCTCAGCCTTCAATATTTTGTTATAGAGAAAACATCTTACAACATATGTGCTGGCGCAGACTTGACCAGCACGCAGGCACCCACCTGCGCTCGTTTACCAGCCTCTCCTGGAAGGGAGCTCCAACCCCCTGACTCGTTTACCAGCCTCTCCTGGAAGGGAGCTACGACACCCCGATCTCGTTTACCAGCCTCACCTGGAAGGGAGCTACAACCCCCTGACTGAAGGCTACAACCTTCAGCACCACCTTGGACCACGTTTCATCAATTTTCACACTGGATCCAACAACTTCAAGAGAACAACACTTGCAGGCCACGTTTCATCATATTTTCAGACTGGACCCTTTCCATACTTTTAAGCACAAACATATATCACCAACAGATACTTATCAACACAGATCAGATAGCAGAAACACAACAGAACAGATCAGATATTTCATACCCCTTGCTTCAGCAACCCTAGTTTGCGTACGCGCTTTCCCTTTACTGATGTCGCGTATATACGCGCTTCTGTCCACACAAACCAGCGTATACCTCTGTATGTATTTCATTGCGCATACGCGCTTTATCTTCAGCGAAGCCGCGTATATACGCGCTTCCTCCGCGGTGAAGTAGCGTATAGATCTTCAATCATTACAGAGCAGCATACTTCTTCAGATCAGATATTCAGTTCAGATTTACCCTTTTACTTCAGACAGATGTTTGCCTTGATGTTCGCCTCATCACAGATCTAATCACTCCATAAACAGATCTAGCAAATACAAGTACATTTCAGATCTAAAGATCCCACTTCATCATTTCTTCATAAGTGCTTCATAGATTCAGATCTATCATCAAACCTTTACCCTTTCCATACAGATATACTTCACAGAGAAGTATTCATTCAAGCTCAGACATCTCACTCTCACCCCTATTATTTGCACAATGAATTTCTTCTCCTTATATAGGTTTATCCTTTTTCAATACCATGAGCCCCTTTTTCAATACCATGGACCAAAACAATACCATAAGCCCAAAACTACCTGGACGGGGTCAATTAGGCGGATCATTACCCAATAAAATGGGTCAATACCATGGTGGTTACCCTTGGTTTTGCACTTTTTGAGCGCTTTAGCCCATACGCGACTTGGCACGTTCTTTTCCGCGTGCATACGCGATTTCCCCTAGGCCAATCCGCGTATACCAAGAGACATACTCTTTTTCATCATTATCTGAGTACATTCTGAAATCCTTTCTTCATTGCCTTCTGTAAATACTGTAGATACATCAGATTTCCTTCATCAAGGACATATTCTATCAAACACAACTTCATCAAGTAAGTTGTCATCATCGTCATCAAGTGGGTTTCCTTTCAAGTACAACACTCAACATCATATCATCAACAATCATCATATCACTTCAGATTTACATCATTTAACAAGTCCATCAAGTCAAGCATAACTTCATCAGGTGGATTGCCATCAAGGACAATACATGTCAACAGTCGCATGTCTTCATCTTCATTCAGTGGGTTGCCATCAAGGACAACATCCTGCATCATATTTCCAACAATATCCCCCTTTGGACTTGATGGCAACCATGATGGTGTTTGGTTACCACAACAGATAGATACATTAAGAATACAATGACACCATGCCATTCTCCTTATTTTCCATGTCACTCTCTCCATTTTTGGCATCATTCAAACACCATGTCACTCTCCCCCTTTGACATCAAGGGCAAAGGGCACATCATTATCTTCATTCAAACACCATGTCATTCTCCCCCTTTGACATCAAGGGCAACGGACAAAACCAGCAGATCAAAACCAACACACTCTCCCCCTTTTCTCCTCATGTAGAAGAAGCGTTCTTGCAGACCTGATGTATACTGAAGTGACCAAGCTCCCCCTGAGTTCATGCTGAATATTTTTCAATGAAGTACATGACTCTATGAACTTCCTATCACCAAAAGACTCATACTTACATCAAATATCCAACCAAGTGGATTTACATATGAGACTCAACTACCCAACCAAGTGGGTTTACAAATTTGACTCAGCTACCCAACCAAGTGGGTTTACAAAATTTGACTCAGCTACCCAACCAAGTGGGTTTACAAAATTGACAAGTCCTTACATGACTAAATATTACAATTTTACAACATGAGTCTCAACAAGACCTTTTCATCAAACTACAAATATGACTTTTCATGACCAATACCAAGAAGACCTCAAGAGAGATCATATATCAGAACCATCATAATGCCTGCAATGCATTATACTCAGCAAAACTAATGCTCCCCCTGAATCTGTGCAACCAAGCAATCTTTCCAAATGACTAAGGCTCCCCCTTAGTTTGTGCATCCTGAAAACTTCCACCAACAAATCATCAAGGCATCTTCATCAAAACATTAGAACCATAATTATGAGAACTAAAACACCACCAGAGATGTCAAACAGTATCAAAGATACCAAACAGCACTGCAGCTGTGCTGAAGAGAGTTGAACCAACCAAAAATTGTCAGCAATCAGACATACGCGGTTTTCTGTGCAGGAACACGCGTGTATATGCGACTGTGTTTCAGGAAACCCGCGTATCCCAAGACATCTTCTAAATTTCAACCAGATCTGAATCTCTGTGAGGAAAAGATAGTGTTCAGCTTCTTTCTGAGATTTTTGACTGCTCCCCTGGACTACAGATAGATAGAACAGTGTAGTTGCATCTTCAAGCGTCATCCAATCGTTGTAGCATCAGCACAATAGTAATCAAGCCTTCAGATTCTTTGCAGCATCAATACAATCTTTCCAAGAAAGATTCTCATATCAGAACAACATCTTCTCATAGGTGTCAAGCAATCATCCATGTGGTCCAACATCACCATGATCTTCAAGATTTAACATAAAGTAACATATGTAGGCAAAAGATCTCTCAACCATAGTAACACATTCTGCATGATTTATTTCTGAATCAAATGACATCCAACTCATCCATGTGGGAGTACAAAAGATACTTATCAGCAACCAGGGCTCAAAATCTCATCATAACAAACCATGTACCAAGTGATCATCATTTGAGCATGAGTATCACAAAAACCAGAGAATAAGAAATCATATTGCCAACAATGCAATCATTAGTATTCAACCTGTTGCTCCCCCTAAACCAGTGCTCTTCCTTAACTTGTGCAATCTGAAGCACCTTTCAACAGCACGTCATCAGCAATAATCTCTGCATGATCTGTCCTCATCTCTAAATTATAAGACTTTCATCTCAACAACGAATGCTCTTCATCATAAAGCAACCAGGCTTCATCCATAATCTTCAACAAAAATAACCAAGTATCATTTCATTAACATGAGTATAACCAGAATGATGCTAATAGGCAATCATCAGCAGTCAGACTGATGCTCCCCCTGAACCTCTGCTCCAGATCTTCAGTTATCATATGAATTCTCTTATCCTCAATGCATACGCGACTGTGTCTGATTAAACTCGCGTGTATACGCGACTTTGGTTCATCGAACCTGCGTATGGAAAGTGAAGCATATAAATTTTTCATCTTCCTTCTTCTTCCTAAGCTTGTACCTCCTGTACCTGTCCTTTCCACATCAGATGTGCTGTCAGAAGTAAACATAACCATAATAATCAAATCAACCATGAGAGTCATCATGCATTGCTCTCCTTGTGACAATACATTACTAGATCTCATAATGTATCTCACATCATTCCTGCAGTCAATCAGAGAAGTAAGCTTCCAGAAGCGGATGACTGCAGTAGGGTCATATTTCCCTACGTTTCTGAACGGTCTTCCTTCTTTTTCCAGATTTGTTTGATCTTTCTATTTGTGTGCTGGAAGTTATCAAATTTCTCATATCTGTTCAACCTGCATTCCTTTTCTACATGTCCATACTTGTTACAAGAATAACATCTCATATGTCCAGAAAAATAAGCATAAGAACCATAATGATTATTTCTATTCTTCCTCCTTCTACAATCAGCTGCTTTATGTCCATACTTGTTACATGAAAAACAATATCCCTTGAAGCTACTAGAGTACCTTTCTGAGTAGAACCTGTTTGTTTGAGGTTGAAACGATCTGCTTCTACAATTGGCTGCAACATGCCCATAATTATGACATTTAAAACATTCAACATTCTTGAATGAATTCCTTTGAGAATTCATGATTGTTGGTTGAGCTTTTGTCTCTTTCAACACTTCAGGTTTTGCATTGACTACCTCTGAATTTTTAGCACTTCCTTGTGAGCTAGATTCACCTTTAATAGTTTCATGGAAACCAAGACCATGTTTGATAGTAGGAGACCTTTGATTACTCAGAATATTGTCCAAGATATTAGTACTATCATGAAACCTCAAAAGTTTAACCTTTTCTTCTAATTTACCTTTGAGAATGTTTACCTCAACCTCCAGGGCTTGACATTGCTTTGTCATGCTTTCTTCTTTCCTTCTTCCATCTTCTACTTGATCCTTCAGATTTAGAATTTCTTCTTTCAACCAATTTTCGTTTTCTTCACATGTTTGTTGCAGCTCTTCATTCTTCTTCTTCGATGCTTTGAGATCTTCTTTGAGGGAGACGATTTCTGCTTCAAATCTTGCATTCTTCTTGTTTGATTCTTCAAGATCTGCTTGTAGAAGTTCTTCATGTTCCTTGTATGATTCTTCTATGATAGGCCAGATTTTTGCTCCAAGTTCTTCATATTCAAATGATTGTAGAGGTTCCTCACTCTTCTTACTTGATGCTTCAAGTTTTGCTCGTAGAGAGATGATTCCAACTTCAAGACCTATATTCTTCCTTTTTTATTTTTCCAGATCTGTTTTTAGAGAAACGTTTTCTGCTTCAAGTCCCTTACATTGATTGGTTACATTGTCATACAACTTTTGATACTTGTTCATCTATTCTTTTATTCTAGAGATTAACTCTTTGGGGATAGAATCGTTTTCTTTATATGCTCTTAGTTGATCTTCAACTCTGATCTTGATAGCTTCCTCTAGATCCAAAACTTTACTTACACTATCTTCATCATTACATGCACCAGAAAGTGAGTTACAAGAACAACTATCAATACCTGATTTATCTTCTTCATTTTCTGCTATACATGATTTCTGAGGCATCTTCTTTCTTTGAGTATCCTTCTTCTTTTGCTTCTTTCCCATTGCGACGGATCCCCTTCAAGCGATCAAGCTTCTGCAGAAGGACCACGCTCTGATACCAATTGTTGGGAAAAATACTGAGAGGGGGGGGGGGGGGTGAATCAGTATTTACTGCATAATCAAATCTTTTTACTTTTTCATTCCTTAAAACCCATACGCTACTTTCCTTCAGTAAACTAGCGTATATACGCGGATCCCCTTTATGAAACTAGTGTATACACAGAGATTTAGATCTTTCATTAAATCTTCACTTATATTATTCCATCATTCATTCATCAGATGTTCAATAAACAGTAAACATGTGCAGTAAGAACAGAATAAACCATCACACAAAGCATCACACATGAACACCAGGATTTTTAGGTGGAAACCCAAATCGGGAGAAAACCACCGCTGCAGTTGCTCGGCCTTCAATATTTTATTATAGAGAAAACATCTTACAACATATGTGCTGGCGCAGACTTGACCAGCACGCAGGCACCCACCTGCGCTCGTTTACCAGCCTCTTCTGGAAGGGAGCTCCAACCCCCTGACTCGTTTACCAGCCTCTCCTGGAAGGGAGCTACGACCCCCTGATCTCGTTTACCGGCCTCACCTGGAAGGGAGCTACAACCCCCTGACTGAAGGCTACAACCTTCAGCACCACCTTGGACCACGTTTCATCAATTTTCACACTGGATCCAACAACTTCAATGGAACACCACTTGCAGGCCACATTTCATCATATTTTCATACTGGACCCTTTCCATACTTTTAAGCACAAACATACGTCACCAACAGATACATATCAACACAGATCAGATAGCAGAAACACAGCAGAACAGATCAGATATTTCATACCCTTTGCTTCAGCAAACCCTAGTTTGCATACGCGCTTTCCCTTTACTGATGTCGCGTATATACGCGCTTTCGTCCACATAAAACAGCGTATACCTCAGTACATATTTCATTGCGCATACGCGCTTTCACTTCATCGAAGCTGCGTATATACGCGCTTCCTCCGCAGCGAAGTAGCGTATAGATCTTCAATCATTATGGAGCAGCATACTTCTTCAGAACAGATATTCGGTTCAGATTCAACCCTTTACTTCAGACAGATGTTCGCCTCATCTCAGATCTAATCACTCCATAAACAGATCTAGCAGATACAAGTACATTTCAGATCTAAATATCCCACTTCATCATTTCTTCATAAGTGCTTCATAGATTCAGATCTATCATCAAACCTTTACCCTTTCCATACAGATATACTTCACAGAGAAGTATTCATTCAATCTCAGACATCTTTCACCCACACTCATCATTTTCACAATGAAATTCTTCTCCTTATATATGTTTACCCTTTGTCAATACCATGAGCCCCTTTTTCAATACCATGGGCCAAAGCAATACCATGAGCCCAAAACAACCTGGACGGGGTCAATTAGGCGGATCATTACCCAATACAATGGGTCAATACCATGGTGTTTACCCTTGGTTTTGCACTTTTTGAGCGCTTTAGCCCATACGCGACTTGGCACGTTCTTTTCCGTGTGCATACGTGATTTCCCCTAGGCCAATCCGCGTATACCAAGAGACATACTCTTTTTCATCATACTTTGAGTACATTCTGAATTCCTTTCTTCATTTCCTTTTGTACATACTGTAGATACATCAGATTTCCTTCATTAAGAACATATTCTATCAAGCACAACTTCATCAAGTAAGTTGTCATCATCTTCATCAAGAGGGTTGCCTTTCAAGTACAACACTCAACATCATATCATCAACAAACATTAAATCACATCAGATTTACATCATTTACTAAGTCCATCAAGTCAAGCATAACTTCATCAGGTGGATTGCCATCAAGGACAACACATGTCAATAGTCGCATGGCTTTATCTTCATTCAATGGGTTGCCATCAAGGACAACACTTTGCATCATATTTCCAACACCGAAAACATTTGGATTACCCATCTTAGAGACTTCCTAAGGATAGTCTCGGGGTTATCAACTATCTCAGGTGGATTAGGGTCAGGATGGGGTCTAGTGTGAATCTTTCTAGGAGCCACTATGTTGTGTTTTTTAGACCCAAATAAACAAGACAAGTTCAACCAGATATGACAATATTTAAAAGGTTAACTAATATGTTTGCACATATTTTAATCCTACAGTCCTCTAACTAAGTTTGAAAGATATTATAATGATGTGGGTTCTTCCCAGTGGAGTGTTAAGGTATGCTAAGGATTGTGGAGTCGCCAAGTGGAAGTTTTTAGCTCCTAAGGAGGTAAAAGGTTTTATGGTCCACCACCATGTTTATTGGATACCAATCTGAAATAATTTTATATTTTTCTGAGTTATTTTTCAGTTGTGTGGTTTCTAAGAATGTCTTAACTCTGTTTCAAAAATTAGCTATGGTTACAAAACAAAGATAGTCTACTCTTATGGCTAAGCCAGCTGATTTTTCAAGGTTAGATAAAGACTTAAGAGAATCCTAGGGTCCACCTAATTTGTCACTGATTCAAACAAGTTTTACCATGACTACCTCTCTTAGGTAGTGCTTGAAAAGGCTACTTTTTACTCTCAAAGTTTTATAAAAATGAAAAATGATTCTGGGTTCGGTTCCCCAGCGGACTCGCTAGAAATGTTAGCTCCCTGTAATCAACAAGATTGGCAAAGTCCGATCTCAGGGAGAAACATCGTTTCAACCACTTTGGGATTCTAGGATCTAGCCCTCCTGAATCCAGAGAGGGATCTCTCCAATAAGTGCAAAGATGGATTTGTCTTTGAAGTTTGGGGTAATGATATTAGGCTAGTTATGAAGGCCAAGGGTTTGTTTTGTTTTTTGGATGGTTGAGCATGATTACTGTTTGAGGTGGAAAGTTCTAAATGCAAAGAGTTTCAAAGGTGTGAAGTTGCAAGTAAATAGAACAAGCTTTGGCCAAGAAAACAGACAATTTCAGGTTTTAGTCCATTGGGCTATGGAGTCATAATAGGGTTTAATTGAAACAACAAGAGGCAAGAGTGGTCCATGGGGCAAGTAATCTATGTCTAAGGATCTCTTTAAAGTTTGATTTATGGAATGAAATGATACAACAAGAAGGGGAAATTAAACAGATGAAGAACAAAGAGCAGCCTAAGATCTGGTAAGTACTTTTAAACTAGCCAGCTTTTGACATACACTTAAGAAAGACATGAAAGTAAACTAGGATCTGGTAAGTACTTTTAAACTAGCCAGCCTTTGATACACTTTCAATAGAAAACATTTTTAAAACAAAGGGAAACTTGAAGGCAACTGTTGGAGTAGAAACTAGCGGGTCGGGCTCACCACAAATCCTCTCCTAGCTCTGCTTTACTTGGTTACTTTCAAGACCAACACAAAGATAACACAGAATGGCCTAAGATCTGGTAAGTACTTCTAAACTAGCCAGCTTTTAACACATTCCAAGAGAAACGTTCAAACAGTCTTTGGGGATAAGACTAGGACCAGGGCACACCATATCTTCCATAGTTCATCTCTACTTATCTAATACTGAACATAAAATTCAAGAATAATATTCAGCTAAGGTAATAAGACGAGGGAACGCCAACATTCCTATGCTTAAACTGAATTAAATCATTCTCAAATAACACAATTTGGAAGAAAACATATAAATAAAGATTTTCAGTCAGAGAAGGTTACTGATATACAGTAGGTCCTAACTCTATGCATGCTGTTATTTATAAGAGAAAATGAAACACAATGAAAACATAAACAAAATAACAAGTTACAATTAGAAAAACATCACCGTCAACATAGACTAGGATCCCATAAATCAGCTTGTATTGATGCTCCAAACCAGTTACAGCTTTAAGTCCAATGCTTTAGTTTAGCAATCATCTACTCATCTCAGCCTAACTTATCTATTACAACCAGAGCTCCAAGGGCCAGTGAAAACTATTTACATTCCGAAGTTTAAGCTCAGATATATTTCAAAGTTCTGCAACCAACCCCTTTTCCATCATCTACAGAAGTATTTATAGAAGAATGAGGAGGTGAGATATGATAAAAGATCTCTCAGGACAATTAATACAGATTCAAGACTTCTCGGCCTTTGAGGGGCTCGATCGAGAAGTTTACCGACGGTCTGTTTGTATTAACTGTTTTTCATTTATGAATTAAGCTCGGTGGGAGATTTTATTGACTTTGAGGCTCTGCGTTACGTTGGAGTAATTCTGCAGATATTTTTTGCATTGAATTCTCTAGCAGAATTAAATCTTTGGCTGCACCGAGGAAAATATCTTCGTTTGATCAATAACTTCGGCCTCTGTTGAATGCTTTGAGGCACAGGTGGCTTTGTGGTGGCTGGGAGGAATCAATTCGCCTCAGTTGTGGCGGTGGAGGCCTTTTCTGTTAGATAAAACACTTACGATTTTTCTTTTAACTGTGTTTAATCTAAGGGATTAGGCTTTTGATAATCAATCTTAGCCGTAATCCCTCAAACTTTGGAATTAATCTTCAATATTTAATTCTGCAGTGTTTGGGTCTTCGACACTGATACTCTTTTAACTGTGTTTTTAATAAAATAGTGTCTTGTCGATGTGCAGGCTGCGCAGGGCTTGTATGGCAGCAATGCCTCATAAAGAAATGACGAAACATGGAATAGAGCACCGTGGATGGTTCTCTTTTATGAATTGAAGGTACAGGAATCGTCATTCCCGGCCTTCGGCCTTTATGTAATGGAAAACCCATCAAACACCTGCAAAATAAACAAAATATTATGAAATCCTGTGTTTTTAGGTTTAACTGCTTTGGAGGCTTCGGGGAGGAGCGTGGCCGTTGGATGGCAATCATCCGACGGTGGAGATTTATTTAGAGGAGTTCAAAGAAGGGTGGGGAAATGAATAAGGCGAAGTCATTTTGGACCGTCCTATCTGGACATGTGGACGGTCCAGATCCAATAGGAGGATCGCAATTGGGGGATCACAATCGCGGGTGGCAAGAAAATGCACCGATTGAAAGTTGCAATGCGATGTAGCGCAGATCGTCGATATAAAGATTAGATCAAAAATGGAGAATAAATCGGTGGAAAGGCCGATCGGGGGAGGAAACATAACACAACAATTGAAACATGCGATGCGATGTAGCGCAGACCATCGATCTAAAGATTAGATCAATGGTGGAGAATAAATCGGGGGAAAGGCCGATCGGGGGAGGAAACATAACACAGCGATTGAAACATGCGATGCGATTTAGCGCTGGTCATTTGATCGGCTCAAAATTGACGAGGAAGATTAGTTTTAGAATGATCCAGCGGAAAAACTTTATAATTTTCCAAAACCCCAAAAACTTTAAATAAAACAAAGGTTTTGGTATGGGCGAGGCGGAAAAAATATTATAAAAAGGTCTGGCTCCCGACTGCGGGGCCTTCGGATGTATGAAACATGATAGGCCCAGGGCTTCTCATAACAAAGGGCCAATTGCAATAAGAGCTTCGGGCTTGAGCTTTTCAATCAACCCATTGGAATTTTGCGATGCGATTGGCGCCTGGGATCTTTAACACTTGGTCCTAGGTGAAATTCATATGTAGGGGGGGGGGAATTTATACATAAGATCCACCAAGATCTGAAAGTTTTATGCGAGTCTTTCAAACAACCCATTGTGAATTTCTCCGATGTGATTGTGCAATCGGTCTTTTTAATCTAAACATTTTCATTTAATCACGTGACTTTGGCATTTTTAGATCAAACTTTGGATAAATGGGTTTTATTATTTTACAAAAGAAAAAGGTGATCAGGAATGGATTTTTACAAGGTTTTATGTTGTGTAACCAGCTCCAAAAATAGTTGAAAAGAGATATCAACGCCTTAGAAATGAGCCACTTTGAGGGGGAAACCTCCAATACATTACATAAATGAACAATTCTTGGATGATACAATTTACAAAACCTCCTTTCTATATATAGGAGTCCATGGGGCCATAATGTAATTCTAGTGGGCCACAATGTAATCCTAGCTGACCTAACAATAATAATTTAAGGGCACAATAATAACAAAATGGGGGTTACAAGGGTACAATAATAACAATAAGGGGGTTACACTAACAACAATAAGGGACTATACTAGCAATATAGGGACCTAACATGCCCCTCTCCTTCAAAAAAGTGTTTTCCTCAACGCTTGAGTAGCTCTGGGTGCTTCTGTATAAAATTCTCATCCTCCCATGTAGAATCTTCAGTGGGTAAGTTCTTCCACTTGATGAGATACTCTGAAATTGATCGATTCTGTAGCTGTCGAGTTCTGGTTTCCGTGACCGCTTCAGGTTCCAATATGATTTTTCCTTCCTCATCAAGTTCTGGCAATATTGTTTGAACTGGAAGATTTTCACCTATAACCTTCTTTAAGCATGAAACATGGAAAACTTGATGTACTCGCGAAGAAGCAGGAAGCTCCAATTTGTATGCCATAGTACCAATCTTTTGCAACACCTTGTAAGGACCATAGTACTTTGGCGATAATTTATTATCCTTCTTTTCTTGCTTGAGGGACATTTGTTTGTATGGTTTTAGCCGTAAAAATACCCAATCTCCTACATCAAAACTTCTCTCGCTGCGATGTTGATCTGCCTGTTGTTTCATTCGATTTTGTGCCAAATTCAGGTTATCCTTTAAGAGTTGGAGAACTTCTTGCTGATGCTCGATGTGATCTTCCACTGCTTGAACCTTCGAATTTTCCCTTAAAGATGATGTGATGGATGGTGGATGATATCCATAAAGTGCCATAAATGAGGTCATTTTTGCTGCAGTATGGAAGGAAGTGTTATACCACCATTCAGCAAGAGGTAACCACTTGACCCATTGTGTTTGTTTATCAGATACAAAACAACGAAGATATCCTTCCAAACATTTATTTACTATCTCGGTTTGACCATCAGATTGAGGATGATAAGATGATCTATGAGCTAATTGAGTACCCAAACAAGAAAATAACTCCGTCCAAAAATTTCCGGTAAAAATGGGATCTCTGTCGCTCACAATAACCCTTGGGCTTCCATGTAGCTTTTGAATTCTGTTCATAAATGTAGTAGCAACTGTACTTGCTTTAAATGGATGAGATAATGCACAAAAGTGTGCATACTTGGTAAATCTATCAACTACCACCATGATGACACTCTTTCCTTCAGACTTAGGTAAACCTGTGATAAAATCCATTGAAATCTCCTCCCAACGTTGACTTGGAATGGATAAAGGTTGTAGAAGTCCCGGGGTCTTAATTGTTTCCACTTTATTCTGCTGGCAAACCAAACATTCTCCCACAAAATTTTCAATATCAGATTTAAGGCCATCCCAAAAAAACTCCTTCTTCACCTTGTGGTAAGTTTTTAAAAATCCTGAGTGTCCTCCTAAAGGAGAAGTGTGCAATTCCAGAAGAATATTTTGTTTTAGTTGGGAATTCTTACAAAGATATAAGCGATCTTTGTACCATAAGGAATCATTTTTCCAACTAAATGTATCAGATGTACTAGGATCTTGCTGCAACTTTTGAATGAGTGCCCATACATCTTTTTCCTTCTTCCATTCATCTCTTGCTTCGGTTATCCAA
This sequence comes from Pinus albicaulis, assembly GCA_034641835.2. NCBI lineage: Eukaryota > Viridiplantae > Streptophyta > Pinopsida > Pinales > Pinaceae > Pinus > Pinus albicaulis. The sequence goes on along the minus strand of CM076583.1, from coordinate 1,159,980,851 downwards.
TCTGGTTGGATAATAGAAATGGCACAAAGAAATGCTTCCACCTCTTCATTCTTTCTTGAGAGTGCATCTGCAACAACACTAAGCTTTCCTTTTTTGTAGATTATTTCAAATTCATAACCCAACATCTTTGTGACCCATTTTTGCTGCTCTTCTAACGATAGTATTTGTTCCAAAAAGTGTTTAAGAATATCATGATCAGTTTTTACCTTGAAGTGTCTTCCCATTAAGTAAGTTTGCCATTTCTTTAGTGCATGCAGTATTGCTAAAATTTCCTTCTCATAAATAAGTTTCTGTAAATACTTTCCTTTGATTGGACGACTTTAAAAATAAATGGGTTTTCCTTCCTGCATTAAAACCGCACCAATTCCATTTCCTGAGGCATCACATTTCACAATAAAGGTTTTTCTGAAGTCTGGCGTAGCTAAGACCAGTGCTAGGCACATTGCCTCTTTAAGACATTCAAAGGCCTTAGTTGCTTCAGGAGTCCATGAAAATTCATCTTTCTTCAACAATGTTGTTAGAGGTGCTGTTATTCTCCCATAATTCTTAACAAACTTGCGATAATACCCTGTTAACCCGAGAAATCCTCGCAACTGCTTTATGGTTGTGGGGACTTTCCATTCCTTAATGGCTTTAATTTTGTTAGGGTCTACTTTAACACCCTCGTGAGATACAATATGACCCGGATATTCCACCTCTTGTACTCCAAAGAAACATTTGGATTTTTTTGCATATAATTGTTTCTCCTGCAATAGTTTGAGCACCCTGTCAACATGTTCAACATGATCCTTCCAAGACCTGCTGTAGATTAGTATATCCTCAAAAAATACTAGCACAAATTTTCTAAGGAAGGGTTTGAAAATGGAATTCATCGACCCTTGAAATGTAGAAGGTGCATTGGTAAGGCCAAAAGGCATGACCAAAAATTCATAATGACCCTCATGAGTTCGAAATGCTGTTTTTGGAATATCTTCAGTCTTCATTCTAATTTGATGATATCCTGAACGAAGATCCAACTTGGTAAAATAAATTGCTCCATGTAATTCATCCAATAATTCATCAATCACCGGAATGGGAAATTTATCTTTAATGGTGAGCTTATTGAGCTCCCTATAATCCAGACACATTGGCCATGATCCATCCTTCTTGTGTACCAATACTACGGGAGCAGAGAAAGAACTTTGACTAGGTTGAATTATACCCGCCTCTAACATTTCTGCAATCATACGCTCAATTTCGCTCTTTTGGAAGTAAGGATATCTATAAGGCCTGATGTTTGGAGGAACACTTCCTGGAATCAAATGAATAGCATGATCATGATCACGAATAGGTGGGAGTCCTTTGGGAGTTTAAAACACCTTGGAATGATTGTCAAGACTTGTTGGAGATCTACAGAAAGAGATGATTTTGATGTCGGGACTTCTAGAGAGAATAATTGTGCAATTACGCCTCGTTGTTCTTTCTTTAGAAGCTTTGTCATGACATTAGAGCTTATTATCCTTCCTGGCTTCCCTTCAATACCCCGTAATTCGACTTCCTTTCCTTATGAAAAAAATTTCAAGAAAAGTTCTTGAAAATTAAAAGCTACCGTCCCCAAAGATTGTAACCATTGTACTCCTAGTACAACATCAGCACCTCCCATAGGAATGGAAAGCATTGGAATCTTCAATACATATTCCCCCATGGTTAGCTTGATATTATGGCATTTTCCAGAGCAATTTATAGTTCCTCCATTTGCAACCATCACTTGACATTCTGTTGTTGGGTATAGGAAACAATTTAATTCCTTGGCTACCTTACAATGAATAAAATTATGGGTGCTACCTGAATCAATCAACACTATTACCTTTTTCTTCTTGATTTGTCCTTCTATCTTGAGAGTTTGAGGAGTGGTAATTCCTGCCAGTGAATTACACGATATGGTCGGATTCATTTCTTCCTCTTCTAGGGTTGGTTCCTGGTGTATATCCTCTTCTTGTTCATTTTCTTCTTCCTCTTCACAATCTATGTAAAATAATTTCTTCTCAGTACACTTATGACCTTTAGTGTATTTTCTATCACAACTATAGCAAAGCCCTTTTGCTCTTTTTTCTTCCAATTTTTGTGGTGTCAACCTTGTAGGTTGTGGAAATCTAGACGTAGCAACACTTCCTTCTTTATAGAATTGAGTGGTAGGCTTCATTGTCGCCATAATTTTGCATTCAACTTTTCTTGCCAACCTGAATGCCTTCTCCAATGAATCAGGTTCTAGAATGCGAACTTCATGTTGGAAGTTATCCTTTAAAGTGCCTATGAAGAGATCAATCATGTGTTCCTCTGGAATATCTGTTACCCTTATATTCAATTTTTGGAAGTCCTCAATTTGCTGCCCCACTAAACCCTTTTGTTTGAGATTTATCAATTGGCTAAAGAAGGTGTTGCTCTTTGCATCCTCATAATGTGCTATTATTTCTTCCGTAAAAATTGACCAAGTGACAATTTTTTTACGGGAGCAAATCCATCGATACCATACAAATGTATTTTGTTCTAAATGTAAAGTTGCAATGCGTACCTTTTGTGTGTTTTGCACATTATGGAGATCAAAATATTGTTCCATCTGTAGTATCCATGTTACAGGATCCCTTCCATCAAACTTCCTCATATCCATTTTTGGAATATGGTGGTTCTTCCCTCCAACAATAGAGTTTATGAAATCATGATTAACATTTATTTTGTTCTCATCATGAGTTTCCTCTACTATCTTTTCACCATTAGGAAAAATTTCTTGTATCAACCTTGCCAAACCTTCGATGTCTACTTTTAGATCCTTCTTCATGTTTTCCATGTTGCCTTTCATTTTTTCATCGATCTTAGCTTCCATGTCATCCATCTTAGCTTCCATTCCCACTTTCATGCCATCCATCTTAGCTTCCAAACCATTCATCTTAGCTTCCATTTCATTTTTTGTTGTTCTTTGCGAGAGCGAAATTTGTTGCACTTGCTCTTGTACTTTTGATATGTCATGTTTCCATTCTTCGTCTTCATGAGTCATAGTAGAGCCTTCTAAAGGCTTAATGGGTGTTGAATTATTTTTTGGGGCCATTATTTAGAACGCAATACTGATACTATTCTACAATATGCCCTTGGAATCAATTCAAATTGATTCTTCAAACAAGAATTATGAAATTTGGAAAAAAATACACACCTTTTTCTTTCTTTTGAGGAGCTCGATATTGAAATTGGATTATCTCTGTGATTACAGCTCTTGAATATCTGAAATTTAGCATTGAAGTAGCCCTCTGAATTAGCTTTTGAATGCCACAGGTCTGACCTGATTCGGATTCCCCAAGACAACGTTATGTTCAATCTCCCACAATGACCTAATTATGGACTGGTTCAGTAGAGTGAATTTGTATGACTTTCCACGTGTCACTGTTTCGTCCTTCGCCTCTGAAATTTATAGCCAAGAAAATAAAGTCCGTGTAATTGTGAAAATTTTTTACGGCACTCCAATCTGATGCTCAGAGAGAGAGTTATTGAACTTTTCCCACGATCACCTCTTTGAGATGAAATTCAGGAGCCTGAAAAAGCACTACCTTCCACAGATCATATCTCCAAAAATATTGCGAACCAAGCTCTGAAATTTTTTGATGAATTTCCTCAATATTTCAGCTTCACACCATACGAATTTCAGATTCTGAACATTCTTATACAAAACGTTATAGTGTAAATACCACGATGACATGTTTAGGAGCCTGAAACAAAACCTAAATTCCACAGATCATATCTCTGAAAATATTGCGAACCAAGCTCTAAAATTTTTTGAAAATCGTCCTCAGGATTTCTTCTTCACACCCTAAAAATTTCAGCTTCTGAAACTTCGTAGAAAAAAAGTTATAGCAAAAATGCCACGATGACCTGTTTGGAGCAGCGAAACCCTAGAATCCAAAGCCTCTGATACCAAATGTTGTGTAACCAGCACCAAAAATAGAAGAAAAGAGATATCAACGCCTTAGAAATGAGCCACTTCGAGGGGGTAACCTCTAATACATTACATAAATGAACAATTCTTGGATGATACAATCTACAAAACCTCCTTTCTATATATAGGAGTCCATGGGGCCATAATGTAATCCTAGTGGGCCACAATGTAATCCTAGCCGACCTAAAAATAATAATTTAAGGGAACAATAATAATAAAATGGGGGTTACAAGGGTACAATAATAACAATAAGGGGGTTACACTAACAACAATAAGGGACTATACTAGTAATATAGGGACCTAACATTTTAAGCGCCGAAGGCGGGCTTTATGGTTATATGGACCGGTGATAAGATCGGGGTTTACGACCAGAGGGCTGATCGACATCGGAGTTTATACGCAACACAAGACTTACGCACCATTGAAATTTTCCGATGCGATAAGTGCTCGGGACAATAACTCCTGGTTTTTCACAAAGGAAGCATGAGATATGGAGTTATAACAAAGGGAGCTGATCACATCGGGGATTTTATGTAACAAAAGATATGCGCTCGCCAAAAGTTTCCGATGCCGATAAGCGCCATATGGGTTTAGCGCCTAGTTCTAGCACCAAGTTGCATGATAGGGAAGTGGGTTAGGACTTGGCCCTAAGGGGCTTAAATCTGCAATACAAAAATGTGTATTCCTTATGATTTTTCGATGGTTTTCAAAGGAATTTGAGGGTTTTGGTAAGGTTAAAAAGTGAGTTTTTAACCTTATAAAATGGATTTTCATGAATGGAAGAAGAGGAATCATGAAAATGAAGGAGTTTTTATGGAGAAAAAGGGGAGAAAATGAAGGTCAGTTTTGGGTGTGGGAAGGGGGAAAATGATGATTTTACAGCAGTCTTTTCTTGTGAAATCAGCAGAACTTCTGAGTATAAAATAGGAACAGCAATGAAGATTTTGGACAGAGGCATGAGGCCTTCAAGAGTCTTCAAGAGCCAACACTTTTTAGCAATAAAATTTGTTCCTTGAAGGCTCAAAAAGACTTAGCCACCTTTTCCTATAACAAATTTTATAGGTGGGTAACAGGATTCTCCCAGAATCCTGGTGCAACTATGAGGGTAGTGGGTAGTTGATTATTGCCTTCTGATAATGAAGGGAAAATTGACATTACCGGCATGGTTTTCCTGAGGTAATTTAGGAAAGCTTATGGAAAATTACACTGTGAATACTGTAGAGAATCCAGATCACTATGTACAATGGCCTGCATTTAGGTCAAGTTCCTAAAAAGGAAACTGTAAGGATTTGGATTTTGAGCCAGCAAATATCAGGGCTTGAACGTAACTCCTTGCTTATTAGGCACCCATGTTTTCACCACGGCTTGGGAGGTCCACAGTGGCCTCTTATGAATTATCAATCACCTGAGCTTAATCCAATTGAAGTTGTGCTTTCATCTAGAGGAGGGTGGGTAGGTTCTTAAAAACTCCCGACATCAATGCTCTCCTCATATTCTTGTTCTTCAATTATTTGTTGATTCCTATTAGAAGGACACAAAGATTCTTCTTCATTTATTTTTACCACAGAGTTTTTGTCCCCTTCATTTGTGCAAGTATAAGTTTTTTCTCTTAATTCCACCACTTTTCACCCCTTAGTGAGGTAGGACTCTTTACTTGTATTCTCTTCTTGAGGTAAAGCACTCCAATCTATAGTATGGTTTTCTTTGTCATTGAATTATTTGAGACCTTGAAGGTAAATGAGCCATTCTTTGTCCTGATGTGATTCTGTCATGCTCTCCTCACTAATTTCTTCATTCTAGGGATGAAGGAAAACAATTTCTTTATTTCCTTTTTTAACAATGTCTCCCTTAATACTTGCTTTACCCATTTCTTGGACTCTTTTCAAATAAGTCATTCGTTCATCATCATTCTATGAAGCATGCAATAACGGTTCAGGAGAGGGAGGAGAGGGTTGATCCTTTTCATGGAGATATTATTTCTCTTCACCTGCATAGTATTTTTCAAACTCCAAGTACCTTTGTTGCATTGTGATCATTGTTTCCTTGAGCTTCTGCACACAAGGCTCAACATATTTTGCTTTGACATACTCTGATAGGAAAATGGTTGCATTCTCCTTCTCTTTGATTTCATATGGAGATCATAGGAGGGAAACATGTTATATTTTTACATCAAGTCATTAATAGTTTCTTGCATAGCAATGAAGACATCGATATCTTCAATATTTTCATACTTTTAGACCCATCACCATTGCAACCTTTTTATGCACTAAGGGAATTAATTTAACTCTATGGGATCAAAACTGAAAAACCATTTCCATGATTCATATCCTTGCATTGCCCATGCATAGGTTTTCATTGAGTTATCTTCAAAGACAATATTAGTATATACATTATAATTCATAAAAGACTACAAGAAATCTAGAGCAAATTGTGGATTTCCATTAAATTTGGGGATGTGCATATGCAAATTAACAATGGGAAAATGAGGATATGACATGTGAGTATACCAAATTGATATATAAAAAATATATTAACCAAATATAAAGTTATTTTTCAGTTTGGGTTACTGATTAAAGGCATTATAGAGAAAATTTGCTGCTTGTCTTGTTGAAATAAGTTCCAAAATTTGTAGGGACAACAACCAATTTCACTAAAACAGAACACTATGAGTGTAAAAAAACTTGTACATCATTAATCTAGGGGTGGGGAATTTGGGAAGTATGAATTTGATCTTGAAATGCCACATCCAAAATTATGAACAACAACAAGTATTTCCATCAAGCTGGAAATTGTATTTCTATGTTCCTGGGATCAATTTTCCCATGGGTATTATGCCTGAAAAATTTCCATAGTTAAATTTACTTCAAAAATAGCTAGATATAAGTGTATTTCTTACTCTAAATCAATAAATCAACAACATAAATTCAAACTATAATCTAAATACAATGTTTCAAATGAATTGTTTATATGGTATGGGTAGAGAACATTGAAAAAAGTTGTAGATTTCTTCAGTAACAATGAGTAAAAAGCACAATTTTGCAATAAAATCACTTGATACACAAGGGTAATGATATCCAAAAATAATTAAATTTCAATGTATCAAACCTATTCAAACTAGAATCTAAATATAATGTTTCAAATGAATTATTTATATGGTATGGGTAGAGAACATTGAAAAATGTTGTAGATTTCTTCAGTAACAACTAGTAAAAAGCATAGTTTTGCAATAAAATCACTTGATACACAAGGGTAATGATATCCAAAAATAATTTAATTTCAATGTTTCAAACCTTGGCTCATATTTAGATTTGTTTTAATATCGCAATGTAAATGATCTACTATTTGTGATATAATTCTAAAAAAATCAATAAGTGAATTTCCTAAACTGAAACGAAAATAAAAAGGTTTTGAGTTTATTAAGTAAAGTGTTTGTTACTCTTTTTACCTTGTGCCATAATAACTTTACCTTAACAGCCAGGTTGTGAAACACACTCCTCTCTAAGTTGATCTTTCATTTTATTAAGGAAGTGAGATTGACCTTCAATAACAATCTCTCTCACATGTGACTTAGTATTTCTTCCACTTTTTAGAGGGCACCCGTAACAGGTTTGCTAAGTTTTGACCGCACAAGTGCCTTGTGCACGTTCGTGCGGGTCATTTGCTATTTTCTCCCTTGTGCATTCATTCGTTCGGGCGGAGGGCGTGGCGCCCGATGAAACGAGTTTGGGTCGGGTCATTTCGTTTGAGGGTGCCCGTATCAGGTTTGCTAAGTTGTGACTGCATGGGTGCCTTGTGCACGTTCATGCAGGTCGTTTGTCATTTTCTCCCTTGTGCGTTCGTTATGTTGGGCAGAGGGCATCACGCCTTGGGAGGGCTCCCGATGAAACGAGTTTGGGTCAAGTCATTTCGTTTGAGGGCACCCATATCATGTTTGCTAAGTTGTGATCGCACAGGTGCCTTGTGCACATTCGTGCGGGCCATTTTCCATTTTCTCCCTTGTGCGTTCATTTGGTCGGGTAGAGGGCATCGCGCCTTGGGAGGGCGCCTGATGAAATGATTTCGGGTCGGGTCATTTGGTTAGAGGGAGCCCGTATCAGGTTTTCTGAGTTGTGACCGCACGGGTGCCTTGTGCACGTTTGTGTGGAATGTTTGCCATTTTCTCCCTTATGTGTTCGTTCGATCAGGTGAAGGGCGTCGTGCCTTGGGAGGGTGCCCGATGAAATGAGTTCAGGTTGATTCATTTGGTTAGAGGGCACCCGTATCAGGTTTTCTAAGTTGTGACCACAAGGGTGCCTTGTGCACATTAATGCGGGCCATTTTCCGTTTTCTCCCTTGTGCGTTCGTTCGATCGAGCGGAGGGCGTCGCACCTTGGAAGGGCGCCCGATGAAACGAGTTTAGGTCATGTCATTTGGTTAGAGGGCGTTCGTATCAGGTTTGCTAAGTTGTGACCGCACGGGTACCTTGTGCACGTTCGTGTGGGCCATTTGTTATTTTCTCCCTTGTGTGTTCGTTCGGTTGGGCGAAGGCCATCGCGCCTTGGGAGGGTGCCCGATGAAATGAGTTCGGGTCGGGTCATTTCATTTGAGGGCACCCATATAAGGTTTTCTAATTTTTGACCGCACGGGTGCCTTATGCACGTTTGTGCAGGCCATTTGTCGTTTTCTCCCTTGTGTGTTCGTTCAGTCGGGCAGAGGGAGTCACACCTTAGGAGGACGCCTGATGAAACGAGTTCGGGTTGGGTCATTTTATTTGAGGGCACCCGTATAAGGTTTACTTAGTTGTGACCGCATGGGTGCCTTGTGCACGTTCGTGCGAGCCATTTTCCATTTTCTCCCTTGTGCGTTCGTTCAGTCGGGCAGAGGGCGTCACGCCTTGGGAGGGCGCCCGATGAAACGAGTTCGGGTCAAGTCGTTTCGTTTGAGGGCGCTTGTATCAAGTTTGCTAAGTTGTGACCACACAAGTGCCTTGTGCACATTCGTGCGGGATGTTTGCAATTTTCTCCCTTGTGTGTTCGTTCTGTCGGGCGGAGGGCGTCTCGCCTTGGGAGGGCGCCTGATGAAATGAGTTCGGGTCAGGTCGTTTCGTTTGAGGGCGCTCGTATAAGGTTTGCTAAGTTGTGACCGCACGGGTGCCTTGTGCACGTTCGTGCGGGCCATTTTTCGTTTTCTCCCTTGTGTGTTCGTTCAGTAGGGCGGAGGGAGTCGCGCCTTGGGAGGGTGCCCGATGAAACGAGTTCGGGTCGGGTCGTTTGGTTAGAGGGTGCCCATATAATGTTTGCTTAGTTGTGACCACATGGGTGCCTTGTGCACGTTCGTGTGGGAATTTTGTTGTTTTCTCCCTTTTTTGTTCGTTCAGTCGGCCGGAGGGCGTCATGCCTTGGGAGGGTGCCCGATGAAACGAGTTCGGGTCGGGTCATTTCATTTGAGGGCGCCTGTATCAAGTTTTCTAAGTTGTGACTGCACGAGTGCCTTGTGCACATTCGTGTGGGCTGTTTGCCATTTTCTCCCTTGTGCATTCGTTCAGTCGGGCGGAGAGCGTCGCGCCTTGGGAGGGCGCCCGATGAAACGAGTTTGGGTCAGGTCGTTTCATTTGAGGGTGCCCGTATCAAGTTTGATAAGTTGTGATTGCACGAGTGCCTTGGGCATTATTATATATATACATTTAACTAAATATTCATTCATCACCATTATATCCATGCAAAAAAAGGGGCGAGTTAAGATCATCTAGGAGTAAACATGATGGACACATTAAATCACCATTAAATCCATTATTATTTATATACATTTAACTAAATATTCATTCATCACCATCATATCCATGCAAAAAAAGGGGCGAATTAAGATCATCTAGGAGTAAACATGATGGGCACATTAAATCACCATGGACACCTTAAATCACCATAACTTAATTATCTAGCAAAGCACCCTGATCCAATAGATCATAATATATTGTTCGTACCAACACACATCTAAGCATCCACATGTCAATTTATTTGAAAGCAATCCACAATATAGTCTTAAACTATATAAATTCCAACGCATTGTAGCAATTATATGTTCTAACCCTAGAATCAAAGTTCATTGTTCATCTTGAATAATGTGTTCCACTCATATGAAATGTGCTAGTGGAAAATTTTCCAAAATGGCATCATGATCATCTATCGATAACCTCCATTGTCGCTATTTTTTTCTACTCTTCACTTGCTTCAACTGCAGTCAAGTTTCTATGACAAAGTGACTATATTGGGCATAAATAACCTCTGGATGGTAATCTTGAAAAATAATATGATCTTTACATTTCTTTACTTCTTCAAAGAAATGTCCCATTAACACCATTGAACCGGTTGGGTATGTATAATTTGATGGATCATTATACTCTTGCAATAATGTGGATTTAGACATAGTGCATCGTAATAAATAATAATGCAATTTTTCTTGATTATTTTCTGGTGCAATGACAACGAAGACATCACCTTCTCTAACCATATCAGAAACACGATCATAATCATTGTCAATCACAGCCACTTCATTGTCCATTTCCTTGTCAGCCACGTTTCCAAATGGGGGCAATGGTGTCAATTCTTCATGTTTCCATGGTTTATTAAATTTCGTAATTTGGTTTCAACAATCATCGATGGACTCTGTCTGATCAATACATGTAGAACAAAAGCAAAAGCACTTTCGTTTCTCAATGCAATGTATATTTGTCATGTTCTTACTCCTAATTGAGTGTAAACTTCCTATGTGAGGGATTCCAATGCAATTAAATGGCAACAATCTATCAACATCACCCATTGCAATATTCCAAAAGTACCTGCTTGAGAAAAACACACACACACATGTATGAGTCAAATTTTGAACAATATTTAATATTTTTTTGATAACAAAATACACACACATATGTATACACATATATATATATATATAGACATGTATAATATATTATTAGTTAAATGTGTACGCCTACCTGTGCACATCAGCCATCCTTGGGTTCGATACATGACTTAAATTGTCCTTGCACCAATTAACATCATCTAAAGAATTTGCAAGTCGGGAAGCTGAGTGATTCAATTGATGCCTCCTAAGTGCACGTTTTATGCATGCCCCAGCACCATCGTGCTATCCTTTTCCATGCCCTGTCTCAAAGAAATTCCATGTATGTCGAATGTTGGTTCTCTTATGAAGACAAGACAACCAAAAGAATGATCTTGTTGATTTAAATTGACCAGCACAACCATCTGACCATACCCAATGTTCTTTAAAGGCGACTCTTCATTTCAACAATTCATTATAAATAACATTAAAAAAATGCTGAACAAAACATGTGTGATGTGTTCGATCATCATTGATGTAGAAATGGTACTCCTTAATCACCTCACGATTATTTTCATCGCTATCAAAACCATCAATAGCAAGCTCTGTGTGTCTATACAAAATATGCACAAATATAGATACTTGGTTTGAATGATAATACTCACTTTGTGTCTCCTTTGTGGACTAAACATGTAATTCTTAGCGAAATCAATCACTGATAATATTGTTCCTTTTTGGAACACATCACGTGATTGCTTGAACTGTAAATCCTACCATCGTGCTATATGAAAATGCTTAATATATTTGTATATTTGCACCCTGAACTTCTCCATAAAAAATGTCACTGGAATGTTATCGTCAAGTAAAGTGATCTTTTTTGATGTTGTGCTTGAATATGAAATAGGAGTGTAAGTAACGTTTTCATATCGCTTCCAATTCAAACTGAGATTTGACAGTCTGGGATCATTATGATCAATGGGATACTTTGCATCGTAGAGTGCCAAATGAGAACATTTGTCGCATTTTCTTCCACCAACACATTCTTTTTTATAAAATAACTCATTATTCTCTCGTGGACATAATATCTTCGATAAAAATTCATGAACAATTGAAGGAGGGGGGTCATTTGACCAATATTTTATGCTAAAATTTACAAATGTCTCATAAAATAATTGGAATTCTACATGGTATCGACAACAACATGTGTCTCGAACAGTGATAGGCATGACATACCATGGTTTAAGCTTCACAAATGTGCTAAGGGAAATCTTCACATCAATATTACTCTCCATAAAGTTTTCGAATAATTCTACTTGACAAACCTATGTTAAATGTTTGGAACGAGATTCATAAACTCCCTTAGATATATGGCGTCGCACTTGATCCTTTTCATTTGGCGACACATGAGAATTCAAATCCCAAAACGCTTTTACCCTATCCCTCACACCATCAGTAAGTCTATCATGATATGGATGCCTGCAGATATTAGCCCAACATGCAAGTTCATCATTCTCATCTAATTGAATTCTAAATTTTGTATGCCTCCATAAACTTTTTCTTGATTTTTTAAACAATTTTGAAGTTGCTAACATCAACCGACTTTATGAAGTTTGTTTCGCAACTTCGCCTATTAAAAGTGCTCTACAAGCATTATTTTCAACTTGAGATCTCTTTTTGGCTAGTGTGGCAAGCACTGACGTCACATTTTTTGTTACCATTTCATTTGCTAAAACCTCTTTTTCACTTTTAATGCCCAATAATTCCACAACATTTTTGAGAGATTTGTGCTTTAAAAATCCACGTAACATTTGAGCTTGTACTATGATAGATTTACCTTCAAAAAATGTTTCAATCCATAATTTACTTTATCTCGAACTGTCCTTTCAGCCATTGGTGGTCCCAATTCTTCAATTTTAGTTGGATCCATATTTTCTAGAAACTTGTAGTTGTATACAACGTTCTTGGAACTTCTAATTAATTGCAGTGAAATTCGAGGTGTGGTAGTATCTTCTTGTGGTTTTGATGTTGTCCCTACATAAAAAACAATATTAAAATACAAAATTCAAATTGAATAAACTATTGACTCACCAGTGACATCGATATCAATATTCTCTTGGACATTTGTGTTTTCAATATTCTCGTGGACAAGTTCCTCAACATTTCTCATTTCCTCGTCATTTTCATATACCTCTACATCTATTTCACGATGCTCTACCTCCACATTTATTTCATGGCTTAATATTTCCCTTTCCTCTCACCTTCTTTTTTGTAATCTCTCATTTTTATCCGTTGAATCAATTCTTTTTCGATCGTGCCTTGATAGGCAATTCCTTTTGTTTCCCATGTTCACAAAATTGGAAACCTAAAATCCAATTCTATTTGGACCAAAAACCTAAAAAAAATAAAGACTTCAGACTAAGTACTTCATGCTTTCGATAAGAGAGAAAATTAAAAAAAAAATTAAATTCATAAAGACATTTTGCAAAAATACTTCATGCCTTCATAGATTGTAAGATTGCAAAAATACTCCATGTCTTCATAGAGACATTATGCAAAAATACTTCATGCATCCATGTCTTCATAGAGACATTATGAAAAAATACTTCATGCATCCATGCACCCAAAAAAATTTCGAAAAAAAAAATTTGCACCGAGAAAAAATTTCAAAAAATATTTCACCAAAAATATTTCGCACCCAAAAAAAACTTAAATTTTTTTTTTTTTGCCAAAAAAAAATTTGCACACAGAAAATATTCGCACCTTTACAGAAAAAGAAGTCGGACCCTCGCACCTTTGCAATTTTCGTTGGTTCAGAATTGTGTGTGGAATTAATATTTCGAACAAGAGTATTTATATACAACTCTCACCCAAAAGATTGCGTCGGCTTTGGATTAAAACATTTAATAAACTCTCTGTTAGTGTCGGTATCTTCATCCCTCCGTCAGTGATCAAATTCTCGTGTTGAATTTCAGATTAGGTGTCTCGCTCAGTCAGCTGCATTCCATTAGGAGCATGGATCATCTGATAGTAGTGGATTGTTGTACATTTTCCCTCATGTCCTTTACCGGCTGGCCCATTTCCATTCATCAAGATCATCTGCAGCCACTTTTTGTCTTTAAATTTGCAAGAGTCATTTCTAGGGTTTCAGTTTCATTAGGTCTAGGGTTTCATCAAAAAGGTCTTCAAAATGTCCAATAACGGTCAGCAGGCGCATGAGGAGGTTGAATAAAGTTCCAGTACCAATAAATTTCATAATCGCATGCTCAGAAATGTATTTTTCCTCAAAACCTTGTTTTGAGGAAAATAGAGTATTTTAGGTTTTTATGTATAAATTTGATGAAATTTCAGTTCTCTAATATGTAAATAACTTCAATGGAAACCCTGGTCACCTTTCCAAGCTTTAGAAGCTCCATCCCCTGCAAGGCAAACAAAAATCAAGTCATTCAGTTCATTAAAGGCACAAATAAAGTAAACTTCCCAAAAAACAGAGTTGAAAAAGTAAGTCACAATGAAAACATTATAAAGGTGGGTTTTGTGAATGAAAAATCAAAATCTCTTGCATATAAGTCATTTTTCATGTTCAAAGATCTCATTTGAATTCAAAGAAGAAATATTGAGAAAAAGAAATTCGTGTTGGATAAAGGAAGCAAGTTTGAAGAAAAACTGTGCAAGTTCAAGGGCGCGGCGCATTGGGTGAGAGGCGTGGCACATACAAGTGGCACGACGCATTGGGATGGCCTCCACAGTGTAAAAAATACACTGGCACGACGCATATACAGGTGCGATGCATTGGGTTTGTGGCGCGATGCATAGAGCTGCAAGCTCGATTTCACCATAAACTCCCTCAAATTTCCAAACTTGCTCGATCCTATGGTGTGCAAGTAAGTCTAGAGTTCTTTCCTTGCTAGTGAAAGATTTTTTTCTTAGAATTTATGGTGGTTTAGTGTGTAAAATCTCAAACCCTACCTATTTGCAATTTTTCTCAAAAACAATTGCCTAGGGTTTGTATTTATGTTTTTGCTACCAAGTCTATTCCATCACTCCCTTACTCTTTGACTCCATTTATTTTTCAGTTTCATCTACTCATTCCTTAATTTCCATATTCCTAAAAAATAATTCACCCATATCCCCAATTCCCATTTTCCCAAATCCTAACTACAAAATCCCCAAACCCTAATTGTTGTCCCTAAGCTTACATACTATTCCCTAAACCCCTATTTGCCAAAAAACTTGTCATAACATTCCCAAAACCCCTCATACCCTCTCCCTCTACAGTCCCTCATACATTCTTACCCTTGGTGGCAGAAAATTAAAAACACCATAAATATCTTCATACTCATCAAGAAAACTCACACATTAGCAAACATGGAGTCTGATCTTTCCTATGACCGAGATGAAGAGACACACAGTGACTTTCCTACAGAAATGCATGCACCAAGGAGACCTCACAAGGGTGGAAAACATATACGAGAGGAACGTACTTCACTTGCCGAGTTGCAGGCCTGCCCTCTTGCTATCACATGCTTCCAACACCAATCTTATTATCATTTCTGTGAGACAGTTTATAGAGTCCAGTACCATCATGAGTTGGCCACGTTGTTTGTGCTTCATCTACATAATGGCCAAGTCACTCTAGCAGGTGTGACATTCACCTTGACACAGGAGTCTATTTCTCTCGCAACCGGCATTCCAAATGTCGGAGAGTAGTGGAATAAAAGGCAGCAAATTGACAGGGAACATTATGAGCCATACATCAAGCCTGGTTATTTGAGACAATTCAGCATATTTTTTCCCTTTCAGTACTTGAAAGACTCATATGCTCCCTTGGTGAAACTCATAATTAAGTATTTCAGCTATGAGGGTCGTTTTTCTCGCCTATATGCCTATCACATCAGATTGTTGATGCACTTTACTAGGGTGAGAATGATGAATCTCCCCTAATTCATGTGCCAAAATATTGAGAAAATGACCACCCTACTGCAAAAGAAAACTCCTCAACAGCAGTATAACAATATATATCATTTTTCACTCATCAAAATTGTGGTCATGCATCAGCTTGGTTTGCAGGACATCTCATGGGACGATCTCATTTCTCATGAGTTCTTCACGGCTCCTCATGTACCTCTAGAATATTTTCATGAGACAGGTGGACCTTCACATCAGTAGGAGGGTCATGAGACACATACCGCTAGTGTGCCGGTGTTTGTCACCTATCAGAAGGGCACTAGAAGGTTTTTTGCAGCAACAAAGCGAGTATTATCTTCACCCGGGGTGGAAGGGGTCTCGCTTTCTCCATCAGAAGAGAAGATTCAGGACAAGGGCAAGAGGCCATTACATGATGAGGGGCCTTCAGGAGAGCAAGAGACAGATTTCATTCTCATTCAGGAGGATGACACTGATTTGGGCCCATAAAGCTCAAAGTTTAGGGAGATCATTCAGGAGCAACAGGAAGACATTAATTCTTTGTCTCTCAACCTAGAAAGAGCCAAGTGGATAATAAAATACCTTGAAAAAAGAAACAAGCAGCTAGAGGATCAGTAAACCATTATGGAGCTGCAAAACATACGAGAAAATTGGCAAGCTGCTAAGAGGAGGAAAACCAAGTTGACACCACTTGAACAAGAAATTGAAGTTGATCATGAATCTTGGCTCGAAAGGATAAACATAAATTTGGAGAAGATGTTGGAGAAGGCCAAAAAAGAGAAAAACATGTTGAGGCACATGGCCAACCATTACTGGGCGAGAAATCATGTGTGCAAAGCAAGAATCAGGAACTTGAAGGCCAAGTTGAAGAAGGTATCAAAGAGGCGAAAAGAGCATGATATACTTCAGATCTTTGCTGAGGCTTCCTTGGCCCAACACAGTTCTTAAGGGAGGACACTCAGCCCAAATTTCAAAAAAATTGGAACACTTTTTGTAATTTTTGAATTTTTGGCTCAAAAAACAGACTTTTCTGCCCAATGCGCCACGCCACCTGGCGCTCGCTTTTCATGGGGGACTCCTTTTGATGAAAACTCAACATTTTTGGGTTTTTAATGGAAAAATATGCATGCCTACCAATGGCCAAGAAATTCTGACAGGTTTTCAGCCCCCAAAAAGGTCAAAAATACCCAAACAATGACCTTTCTGCCCCTTTTTTGACACACAGGAAGCAGTGTTGGGAGAACTCAATTTTGGAGGGTAAAATGGAGGCCAAATTCAAAAATTCCACTTGTTGTGGAGATTCGACAGGCATACCTTTCCAACAAGCACACTTGGAGCATATTTTGACACCGGGAAGGCCTCCAAATGCAGCTGCAAAAAGGCGCTACGCATAGAGAAATCAACGCGACGCATTGGAGGAATTTTGCTCATCATAAAATTCAATCAAGCTCTTTTGCACACATACCTAGCCTAAAATCATTCATCACATCAATCATCTCAAGCTTTCATTGGCCATATTTTCTGATATTGACAAGGAGAGAGCCCTCTCCCGACCTGGTAGGGCTAGCTACCAGGTTAAGTGTGGTATGATGTTATCCTAGATCCTACCTTTCTTAGCCTGAGGTAGATTTAGGCCCTAACATAGTGGCGACCATACTGGGGACACTCAAGATTGTTTGCTTGTTAGTGTTATTTGTTTTATGAACTACAGATGGAGCCTGAAGTTATGCCAAGTAGCCTTCGAACTGCACATTGCTTTGCGAGTGCATAAGTAGATAAACGTTGCTTCGGTCAATCTCCGGTCTAGTCTTATAAACATAACACCTGACTTGAAAATTTCCCCAGTACATTAAATAATTCTAGACATTTGGATGATGAGTTTAGAATCTGATAGGCTGAACAAGTTGATTTTGTCCATTTGATTTTTGGGAATAATTCAACACACTGGCTTCCAAACGACACACCAGGGCAAATCCGGATCCTGATCCACCTCCTGTGTATGAAAATCCAAATCTTGTTTCGAGAATCCTTCGTCGAGAAAGTTCTGTGATTCCTGTGTTCAAATCTCATTCATGTCCTGTTTTTTTGAGTATCTTGAAGATCTTGAGTTTGACGAACAATTTGAGCTGTCATTGTTTGAGACCAAGTCCGAAAGTGTTGTTGGTTCTACTGTCCTAAATCCAGAGTTTGTCAAATATCTTGAGATTGAAAAGGCCAATAGATCAATTGACAGTTATAGAGGGAGAGGGTATGAGGGGTTTTTGGAATGTTATGACAAGTTTTTTGGGAAATAGGGGGTTTAGGTAATAGTAAAGCTTAGGGACAACAATTAGGGTTTGGGGATTTTGTAGTTAGGATTTGAGAAAATGGGAATTGGGGATAGGGGTGAATGATTTTTTAGGAATATGGAAATTAAGGAATGAGTGGATGAAACTAAAAAATAAATGGAGGAGTCAAAGAGTAAGGGAGTGATGGAATAGACTTGGTAGCAAAAACATAAATACAAACCATAGGCAATTGTTTTTGAGCAAAATTGCAAAGAGGTAGGGTTTGAGATTTTACACACTAAACCACCATAAATTCTAAGAAAAAACTCTTTCACTAGCAAGGAAAGAACTCTAGACTTACTTGCACACCATAGGATTGAGCAAGTTTGGAAATTTGAGGGAGTTTATGGTGAAATCGGGCTTGCAGCTCTATGCGCCCCGCCACAAACCCAACACACCGCGCCTATTATATGTGTCACGCCAGTGTATTTTTTACACTGTGGAGGCCGGCCCAATGCGCCGCGCCACTTGTATGCGTCGTGCCCCTCAGCCAATGCACCGCGCCCTTGAACTTGCACAATTTTGCTTCAAACTTGCTTCCTTTCTCCAACACAACTTTCTTTTGCTCAATATTTCTTCTTTGAATGAAAATGAGCTCTTTGAACATGAAAAATCACTTATATACAAGATATTTTGATTTTTCATTCATAAAACCCACCTTTATAATGTTTGCATTGTGACTTACTTTTTCAACTCTGTTTTTCGGGCTGTTTACTTTATTTGTGCCTTTGATGAACTGAATGACTTGATTTTTTTTTCCTTGTAGGGGATGGAGCTACTGAAGCCTGGCAAGGTGACCAGGGTTTCCATTGAAGTTATTTACATATGAGAGAACTAAAATTACATCAAATTTATACATAAAAACCTAAAATACTCTGTTTTTCCTCAAAACAGGGTTTTGAGGAGAAATATTCTCGTCGGAGAGAATAAAAAAATCTCAGAAAAGAGTTTATAAAAGTCTCGGCTGAGATTTTTATAAACACTCATCTGAGAGTTTTTTATACTCTCGGCCGAGAGTTTCCTTGGATAAACTCTCGAGCGCAAAGTCTCGGCCGATAGTTTTTTAAACTTTCGGCCGAGATTTTGCCCGCGCGGTTAAAAGTAACTTGTGGTGGGTTAAACTCTCGGTCGAGAGTTTAATAAATTTCTCATCTGAGACATTATCTTAGCCGAGAGATCCTAGTCAACGAAAAACCCAGAAAATTCTGCAGTTTTCAGGAACCTACAACTTTGGAGGGGCGGAACACCTACAAAAAAAAATGTTATATTTTGGACTAGGTACCATTAGATTCATCTCTGAATCTAGTTTTTGATGATGTAGTATTTTTGGAGTTTCATTAAAAATTTCAATTTGTTATTAATTTTTTACTAAACTGTGTCACTGTGGAATTTCATTGTTCGGAAAATTGCACTGAATGAAAATTCAATAACTTTAAAATGACGACAGCAAAAAATTCAGAAAAATCATATGGCCTTTCCTCTCCCTGTCTACTTCAAAAGTGTAATCTAATTTTTCTTATTGACAATATCATTGAAAAGAAAATCTAGGGCTCTTAAAATGTACTGAAACATCACCATTTTTTTGTCTTCGTCCATTTCAAAAAATAATAAAATATAGTAATTTAATCTAAAATTACCAAAAAATAGTCAGTGTACTAGTGCAATATATGCAGATTATGATGATATGGTTTATTTCCAAAAAATGAATAACCTTCCCTAAAAAAAGTTAGGGTTCAAAAAGTGACTATTTATGTTTGCCTGAAAATTTCAAGTATATGCAGTTAGTAACCAACCAATTTACCCCTCTATGGAGGTAAGACAATTCTCTACAATTCTTGTTTTTATGTCAAAGCATAATTTGCATTAAAAATATGAGTTTAGTGGAGTTGAAGTTGAAAAAACATAGAAAATTACAATTTTCAACGTCAAAAAAGGGAAAAAAGTGTTTCCCAACTTTAAAGATTAAACATCTTTATTTGTGCTCCTCTCTATTTTCCTCGACAATTATTTGCCCAATGACCAATTTTCCCACATATAAAACATTTTTATTCTTTTGTTGGTTTATTTATTTTCCTGAAAACATATGTAGATATTATATTGGATTGAGGTCTAGAGGAAGACTAATAAGAGCGAGATTTCTCGAATTTAGACATTTTGTAAGCTGTATCTTTCTTGTTAGATCTAAGACTTTTGTGATCCATAATGTAGATAAAATTTCTTTCGGAATAATCACATCATTAGGATTAGTTTTATGTTTTGAACCAACTAATGTGGTTCATCCTGAGGATGAACCAAATTAGTTGGTTCGAAACGTTGACCTAATCCTAATGATGTGATTATTCCGAAAGACATTTTATCTGTATCTTTCTTCTTTGAGGAGCATTGGCACGTACGACTTTGGTTTTTATGAGAACGCTTAGCAGGGTTCTTATAACATCCAAAGAAGTTTGTTTCATTAAAATAATTAAAAATAGTAGGACTAAAATAAAACTGCTTCTTGAGATTCTTAGTCTTATAAGCTCTACACTCATTCCTAAGGATAGTAAGAATATGTTGGCATAGAGAGACTGATTCAAGAAATTTAATATAAAGAAATTCAATAGAAATATTATGTGATAAGAGAGACTGATGGACCAATTTTGGAATTCTCCCAGGCGTGTAGGAAATATAATGTTGGAGATAGGCCACATTCTAGTGATCGGGGATTTTATAAAATAATCCTTGCATTGTGCAATAATATTCAGATAATAGATCCATATCACATAATCTATGACTTGTGAATAATTGGGCATAATGATCTGTATATGTAGGAATAATACCCATGAATTCATTACATATTGCAACTAGTATGGTATTTACAGGGTCTTCATTATCCAATATTTCTAATTGTTCTGTCCGGCTTAATTTTTCCCACCATAATCTTGCATTGCCTGTCAATGCCCATGAAATCTATATAACAATGTCTTTCCTGGAAGACTTTGTTTCTACCTTTATTTGAGATTCCCAAGCACTAATTCTTTGTAACAAAATTAGATTTTGATCTCTATCCAAGAAATCAAAATTAATGAATAAGGAAATACCAAAATTTTTGAATGTTTCAGGGGATTCTTCTTTTGAATCAACTTATGTCATGTGCTTAGCCCATTGGGAAAAAGAACTTTTATGGTGTCATGAACTTAAATCACAATCAACAGTTTTTTGAGCTTTGATTGAGAAGTTAAATGATTCATTACATTTTTGTTTACTGGAATTTACTCCAACTTCTTCAATCATATTACCGACCATTTTTATTTCATGGACAGAATGAAGATTTTTCTTTAATAACTCCAACTTTTATTTAGCAATTTTGACTCCCATAGATAATTTTTCTATCTGTAAATTTTCATGGAGATCCATAGCTTTCAGAAACAAGTTGGGGGAATGTTTAGTTGTTTTGTGATATTGAAATTTTTGTCCTTCCTTTTCAACAATTGAATAATCAGGGGGATATTTGGGTCTAGGAAGAGCTCAATTAAAATTAGAAACAACTCGGCCGATGATTTCTAATTGTTTTGATATTACATCTAATTTATAAGAATGATTGGCTTATGTCTCATGTACAATGTCATGAGATTGATGCAAAGTCTTTATATGTTCTTTCATTTCCAGAACATCCTTAGCGAAATCATCTAAATTCTGGGCAAGACATACTGACAAATAGTTCACAAAATTCTTCATTTTGATGATTTCATTTGGTTCAGGTTCTCCAGGATATCTGTAATGTAGGAACTGCAAATCACTTTCTAGGCTACCATTTTTTTTATTCAACTCGTCATATGAATGAGAAGAATGGGAACTTACTTCTGATTCTGATCCAGATGTTGAATATTTATTTGAATGTAGTTCCAGTGATGAATAAAATCCAAATAATGATTTTTAGAAACACAGTATGAACTTGCAGCTCTTCCTATCAAATGAAAAATAGCATACAACATGCACAAATAAATCCCTTGTTGAGGCGATGTAAAACATCGACACTTTGGAGCAGTGTAAGACATCCACACTTGATGTGGACCTCAATAAGGACCAGTCCCACCCACATGGACAAAATGTGATCAACATGGACAAGAACCGGTCACACCCACATCACATCTTATGAAATGTAATAATTTTGATTTTGTAACCTTATGGTTAACTCTAATTATCTGATACTACAACTTAACATATGCATTAACATGGCCAATAAACTATTCTAGCCCTATCAAAGTTTTCAAATCTAGATGTAGTTGTGAGAAAACATTACATCTATTTTATTGTTAAAGTGGGTTTAGGGATAGGGGTTAAATCTTGAGATGGAGTAAACCATATAAGAAAAAACATATTGAATAAGAATTAACTATAGCTTTGAAGACCTCCTTATGTATTATCAGAAGGTACCAGAAACATATAGGGAAATTAGAACATATTTATATATCAGTTTATATTGTTTTTGGTTCAGCTTATGGGTAGAAGAAACAATATTTTAGCTACTATATAACTTCATTTATTTTATCCTTGCACAATGCCAAAAAATGTTTGATTATAAAGCTCATGCAATAATTTCAGGTTGTTTTACATTGGGTTATTATTGTATGATGGTTAAGATAATCACTCAACCACTTCCTCTCAAACTTTATAAGGTCTAATAAGAATTTATTAGTTCTAATATCATTTCCTTGTGTTATTTTAGATCTTATGGATTAGAGAGGTTAGTATATGTATTTTTCATATTTTCTTGAATTAGTGCATGGTTGATTTTATGGATTTTTTTTAATCCTTGGAATCACGGAATGACATATATTTCCTCACATTGACTTTCTAACAATCATCAAATGATGTCAACTATGTTAGTGATTATAATGATATATATAAAAATGATGGAATGAGTAGATAAACCAAAACTAGATTTGAAGGTTACTTTGAATTTGGACTTGCTCCAAAAATGAGGAAGCCCTCAAAACTAAATAATAGCATTCCAATGTGTATTTTTAAGTTTTAATTTGTATATATATTGAATACATTTATACTTCCAAATCTTTGATTGCTAATATTTATCTAGGATATTTCTATTGCACTGAATTTGCATTGGGTTTTATATTTTTTTTACTTAAATATATTTTTTCTTGATGTATGAATAGAACCAACATTGATCTCACTTCTCATCTCAAAGCATATCTAGCCTCTTATTAGAATATGAGAAGTTGGGAGTGTAACCCAAAACTTTGTTCCCACTGGCATCTAATCATCGTTTCAGATACCTTCCTTTGACCACCTTTCCCATTACCAGGACCATTCTTGTCTCATTAAGTGAAGTATCATTGGAAAAGACCCTTCACCTCGTCTACAAGTGCCATATGTCATTGTAGCTTTGAAATCGAGCTCATTCCCCAGACATGTCAAATCCTCATTTAACCTTTGAGATGTCCTCCAGATTAGAAAATTGAGGAGGGGCTTGGATGGTTGACCTCTCCATAGTTGACTTGGTGTAGTCCTAGGGCCATCTCCTAGGACTGCAAGACAAAATCCTCAAGCCTGAATTAACTTAGGCTTGAAATTTACTATTGCCCAATATTTCAGGTTTTTCTCCCAAAGAGGCTCGAATTAGATCATAAAGGGCTCAAATATGTTCACATAACATTTCAGAGAACTCACTCCTTACCATAGAAGATACGCTCAGTCTGCTTCAAGATAAACATTGAAACTCAAACATCTACCACCATTCCTGTTACTTCGGTCTCCTGTGAATTTCTTCTGATATTTTATGACCTTTATCCTTGACAAAAGTCACATAAAAACCCTTTTGAAAACACATATAAGAAGTCACACTATTTTTTGAAGAAAACCATATTGTACAGTAGATGACTGCAAACATATAAACTATTCATAGTTGATTGCACTAGTTTCCCTAGTATTCCCTAGATTAAGCCTGCTACACCATTGATTGTGCTGGAAAATGATTTCTAGTGCTCCTGTAGGTGATTTCTAGTGCTCCTTGGAAAATGATTTTCTAGCACGTACAAGAGTACTAATGCTCCTATAGGTGCTGGAAAACGATTTTCCAGCACCTTGGAAAATTATTTTCCATCATGTACAGGAGTACTAGTGCTCCTGTAGGTGCTGGAAAATGATTTTCCAGCACCTTGGAAATTAATTTTCCAACACCTACGGTAGTACTAGTTCTCCTGTAGGTGCTGGAAAATGATTTTCCAGCACCTTGGAAATTGATTTTTCAGCACCTACAGGAGTACTAGAAATCATTTTCCACTACACAATTTCATGGAGATGCAATTACTATATTTTCTGTTTTATATGTACAAATCACCTTCTCATCATTTCCAGCTCCCTAATATGTTTTCACATTTTTTTGCAGACAGTCATCCATCATGGCAAAGAAATGGAAGTCAGTCATGGCTCTTGAGGTGCAAGACCCAAAAGACAAACTCATTTTTTCTAGTGAAGATTTAGTTTGGGCTGAAATCTACAAAGAAGACATGAATATTGACCGTGTCACAAAAATTCCCAAAGAAAGAGTTGATGATTTTAAAAAAGGAGAGGAATCAAATCCAGATGCTCCATGTTCCTTCCTGCATCTACAAAGCAAATGCCCGAGCGCAAGAGCCTTATAGTATGAGCTGTAAGTATTTTAGAGATACATTGTTTAGATGTTGATATTAAATATGATTTATATTTATCAGATTTGGTGACATTTTGTAATTTATTTTGTAGTTATCATTGCTCATATGGTCCAGCTGACAAGAGAGAAGAATGGAAAACCAAAGCAAGGAAGTCATATGCAAAAAAGAGGGGATGCAATGCCATTTTATTGTAAATATTATGGTTCAGGATCCCAACATAGCAGTAATAACATACAATCAGTATGATCACGAAGATGCGAAAGGATGGCCTTGTCATGGAAAAGACAACACTTTAACTAGTGATGTTACTCAGAGAAAGCCAAGACTTTCAAAGGACATGATTTCTTATTTAGAAATTTGTTATTTTCTTCAACTGCCAATTGACTCTGTTTTTAAAATACATATAAAGAAAATCTTGACATAGATGCTACATCTAGAGATAGGGATTTTTTCTTACGTAGAAAATATGTTGTAAACATTTATAATCGTCTAATGAAAGAAAGTTATCAATTGCATACCAAAGATGAAATGAGTGTGAATCTTTGGTATCAAAGAAACCAGGATGATTTCTTCTTCTACTAGAATCCCAATGGTGTAGACATCCCTTTTATAGTTGGAATACAAACAAAATGGATGTTGGAAAATATGGTCAAGTTATCCCACAATAGCTTGATAGCCATGGACTCAACATTCAATACAAACAAATATGGGGTGAGCTTTTTTCCAATGATTGCTTCAATAAAATCATTTATGTTAAAATTAACTTCATTTCATTTAATATGACAGTATCAGTTGTACATGCTTGCGATGTTTGATGAGAAAAAAATTGGGGTACCAGTTGCCTAGGTGGTGATGTCACGTAATACATCAAAAGATATAGCAGTATGGCTGGAGAGCCTCATGCTTAAGTGTTTTCATGTTCGTCCTGATTGGAGGGCTAATGCCTTCATGGTTGATGATGCTATGGCTGAAATCATTGCTTTGAGGTAACATCAATATTCTTATTTGAAATTTTGAATTGCATTCATTTTAAAAATTTCTCACTCAAAATGAATTAAATGTCGCAGGAGAATCACGAAATGTGAAGTGATATTTTGTATTTTTCACGTAAGGAGGGCATGGCTCAAGAATGTTAATAGGTTGGTTAGCAGCTCAGAGAAAGCAAAAGATATGTTCAATGAACTTGGCCATATCATGAAATATTATTGTACTGATGAAGTGGATGATGCAATCAATTCTTTTTTCATCAAATATGAAACTGAGTAGAATTTTTTGGACTATTTCTACAAGACTTGGATTGTCGGTGACAAGATTCGTAAGTTTTCATAATATTCCTTCTGTTTTGTATATTTGTTGTTTATGTTGGACAACTTATATTTACTAATTGATTCTTTTCATGTAGGGATGTGGGTTAAAGGCTGAAGAGATTTTCCTCGTGCAAACCAGGAGACAAATAATGTTGTGGAATCATACCACGATTATCTGAAGACAAAATTTCTATGTGATAAGCGAAACAAATTCTCTCAAAGAATGGATTGGATATTCTACACTCTCCTAAAAAATTTTGAGCCATGTTATCGATTCAAGGCAATTTTGAAAAAAGAAGGATATTATAGCAACCACAAGAAAAAGATGCACTTGAATCATCAATGGAAAAGGCTAGAATAATTCCAAACAATGATTGCAGGCCTCATGAGAGCATATCTCATGCTTATTGGGTAAGGAATCAAACAAAAGCCGATAAGGAATATCTTATCATTTTTCATCGCAAAAATTCTATCACTTGCGATTGCCCATGGTCTATCGGGGGAACATTTGCAAGAATTCTATAAATGTAGATTGGTTTCATTCCTCCTTGAAGGATTTAGACCCTTTATTGGATCTTCATACCAAACCAAATTCATTGAATTCCCCTTTTGAGATAAGTACATAGGCACCAAACTTTCATGCAGATACTATCACAACCAATATTGAAGATGACAATGTTGAAGAACTTTGTGTGTTGAGAGAGGAGTTGTTTGGCTATCTAGACCTGTTTCGGAATAGTCCTCCTTCTACTGTGAGCAAGACAAAAGAGTTGATTTATCTGGCTACAAAATTTTTGGATGATGCTAATAATCTTAATATTATGGATTATGACTTCACCCTTGGTTCGGGTGATTATGAGTCATCCTTGAAGAAGAAGAAGAGTTTCCTTAGTCCAAAATAATAATAAAAAAGGAAGAGGAATGTCACCCTAAATATTGATTTGAATGTATCTACATCTGAAGATGAACCATTTCAGTTTCCACACCTCAACAAGTGCAGTCATCCTCCCTCCAACAATGCATCCTCTACTGTTCCAATTAAGTTCTATAGGGAGATGATATTAGTATGTTTAGATCAAATTGGTGATCTTCCAAGTTTGTTGCTATGTTTAGATCGCTTTGTCAATTTTTCAAGTTTGTTGCAATGTCTTTGATCTTTGTTATTTCTTTTAGCTTAATGTAGTGTTGTAACGTTTGCAGGGCCACGACATCCAATTAATGTGATTACAGATGAAGGATGTACACATAACCATAATCAACCTTTTGATGACATGAGTCAAGGTACATTTGACGAGATTCTTGATTGATATACTATGTCTTCTGATGCATATATTATTTGACATGTCAATTTTTTCTCTAATGGAAACTGTGTTGTCATCTTACAAACACATTCGGTTCGTCATTGTGCCCCCCTCGACCAGAACAAGATTGGGCCACTAAAATCATGGAAATTTGTGAATATCCATGTTTGTTTGCATTATATTCTCTCCTAACGTTTATCACTGGTTGTTGTTCATGTTGTTAATGTAGCACTGGAATGTTTGTAGGGATGCGGCATCCAATTAATGTGATTAAAGATGAAGGATGTACACAGACCCACCATCAACCTTTTGATCACATGAGTCAAGGTACATTTGACGAGATTCCTGATTGATCTACTATGTCTTCTGATGCATATATTACTTGACAAACATAGTTGGTTCATCAATGGGCCCCCCTCGACCAGAACAAGATTAGGGCAGAGACATCACAGAAATTGGTGAATTTCCATGTTTGTTGCATTGCCTTTGCTCTTAAATTTTAGCACTGGTTGTTGTTCATGTTGTTAATGTAGTGCTGGAATGTTTGTAGGGCTGGAGCGTCCAAGTAATGTGATTTCAGATGAAGGATGTACAAAGACACACTATAACTATTTTTATCAGATGAGTCAAGGTGCTTAGGACAAGACTTTTAATTGATCTACTCTGTATTCTGATGCATGAATCACTTCACATATTATTATTTTCTCTGATGAAAAATGCATTGTCATGTTATAGATAAAACAACTTCTTTAATGGGTTCCCCTCTATCCGAAGATGATTAGGTCACTAACATCACAGAACTTGGAGACAACGCACAAATTGGCTTCAGAAAAAAGTTGTCATATAAACTGCAGCTTTTTGTTTATTGTCCGACATACCGACATTCATGCGATGAATGTCATTCCAGTTTTGATGCTATGTTGGTGAGGATTCATGGTGGAGTGGCCAGATTTGGTTACATGTGATTCCTAGTGTGGAGGACTTTGTTGTTAGGGTTATATTGGTTTCCCTAGCTAGGGTTAGGAGAACTTAAAATTATTCCAAATTTTGATAAGCTACAAGTATGTACATGTACTTCATCTTTTCTATATAAATGAAAACAGAACATCAGGAATTGGATGATGCAGTTAATGTATATCTGTGGTTTAATTTTAAATGTTATGTTAGAAAACAGTAAATTTTCTTGATAGTATTGTAATACATAGGCACATCATTGGGGTAGCAGAATTGGCGTGCTTTCTGCAAATGCCTCAAACTGTTTTGTGATTTCAAATTTCACTGCAACATTTTTATCTCCATCCTTTGATCAAATTTGTTTGAGGAGAATGAAACATTAGATGGTGGAGAAGATTAATTCAAGATATCAAAGTGGTTTTGGAATTCAAATGCTTTTTTGGCACAATTTTATCTCCATTATCTAATCAAATATGTAAAGAGATTGAGCTGACAATTTTATCTCCATCCTTCAATCATTTACTTCCAGAGATTAGATTGTGGAGAACGTTAATTCAGAACATCACTTTATAAACATATAACGAGATGCATTTGTATTACTTTCATGTTTGCAAAATGAAATACAACATTGAAACCATTTCTAAATTCAAAAAGAGAGTTTAAATAATGAAACATTGCTTTATCATCAAGAACCATGCTATTGGATTTTGGGTAAAACATTCCTACATGATCCAGAACCATGTTATTGGGTTTTTGGGAAAAATCAATTGCTTTTTAAAGGAAAATTACTTGTCGTCAATCTCCGCCTCTCTTAGATTCCACTTCATATTTTCTACATGTTAAGGTTTTGGGTCCTTGCAATGGAACCAATTGTTGGTTATACTTTCTTACATGGGTTTGATGCAATGCTAATAAGAGTTGTAGCCTAGATTTTATGTTGAGTGGATACTGGCATATCACCGTAAAAAAGATAGAGTTATCATAAATTATTTGGCATAGATAAAGAGGAAAACATGAAAACATGCACTCAGAAATATGAAAACATGCACTCAGACAACCTTTCTCCATCAAACATTATGATAATTAACAAGCAAGAAAAAACTTTTGTTCATTTGAAAAAACAAATCATACATGAATGGGAATAATCATGTATCAAAATTGATCTCGTTATGAGCCTATTTATACAAATGACATCATGCAATACATCTTCGAAAATTTTCCTGTAAGCGTTGGAAAATCATTTTCCAGCGCCTACAGGAAAAAAATTCCAACATTTTGGAACAACTTTTAAATTTTTTATAAATTGTTTCTTAATTTGATTACAAAATATGTAATATGTAATTAAATTAAGTAATAAATGTAATAAAAATTATAAACACTCAAAATGGTTTAAAGAATAAAATGAAAAAAAAATTCCAACATTGATGAAGAGGATATATAAACCTTCAAAAATACTTACATTGCAAGCAAAACATATATAATATGAAACTCAAACTTCTAACCTTTATAAATAAATTTCCAAACAAAACATCTTATTCATCATTCCACCCATATCATTCAAAACTAAATTTCTTAAAATATAGATATACAATCTCTCACTAAACTTAAAACCTTCATGGGTTGAACAACATTTCCAGGATTAATTCTGCATCCAACAACATGTTGGCAATTTAAAGAAAGGATAGCTTCATCTCTTCCAGTTTTCTTTATTCATATATATACTACATGAGAAATAGCAGTAATTTAATATTCAAATGATACATTGAATCCATACGAAAATTTGGTCACTCTTCATCTCCAAATAAAGACAACACCCACTGCACCATTGTCTATCTAAGATTCACATGTCATGGCAGTTTTGCAAGGTAAATCTCATGTGTTTTACATAACTAAATACAAGTCAAATCTAATGTGTTTTGCATAAATAAATACTCAATAGCACATTTCATTGGCATCATTTATTATTATTTGCTTGTTGCTGATGATGATGAGCATATTGTTGTTGTTGTGGATGTTTTACTTGCTGTTGTTGTTGCAAAGCCATTGAGTTGTAGAAATCCATATTCATGTTCATGTTCATGGGTTGTACAAAATACAAAGGGGCCACCAACATACCTCTTTAGGTTTTATCCATTACATATAAAATCACTATTAATTCTCTCAGATTATTTTGACACTGCATTCTATTAACCATTATGACTAAGAGGAAGACTAACTAGGATGGTGATGTGACTTATTAGCCACAATTTTCCATGCGCCTTTTAAGCAACAACTGCAATCTCTTCTGGAAACACTGAGCTCATCATATTTCAGGCATTGATAAGAAAATTTATGATATGAAGACCACATTCCTGAATGAATACAGTGGAACAACTCAAATTTCTGGAGGGAGATCACTTTGGCCTCATGGAAAGCCCATAGTTGAAAAAAGACTTTTTCATTCTCTTCTGTGACATCTCCTGTTTATGAAGTTGTTGGTTGTGAGAAACCTGTCAGCGAAGAGGAAGTAGGGCCAAAGGCAACCACAACAACTGCGAATGTGCCCCCACCGGGCACAAAAAGGAAAAGACATTCTATTCGGTAACTAAAAATATGAGTTTAAGTTTTGACGATGTGGTCTAATGGTAAGGTGGGGAGATTTGATTTTCACAAGTCTAGTGGTCTAATTCTTAAGACAATATGTGTCAATGGTTAAGTGCCAAGATTTGATTTTCACAAGTCTAGTGGTCCAATCTTGAACAAGACAATGTATACCTAAACAAGACAATGTATGCCTGAGAGCTAATACTTAAATGTGAATGATTTGATTTTCACAAGTCTAGTGGTCCAATCTTAAACAACACAATGTATGCCTGAGAGCTACTCTAAGCTTGACGATTTCTTATGACTAGTGTCAATAACTTATTAAGATTTTCATATTAATGTTTTTGAAATAATCCAGATAAATACTACTAGCTTACGTTTATACCATCAAATAGAATAGTGTGTGCTAGGAAGTCACTGTTTGTCTAGTTAGATTGAGCCTTTGTAGCTTTCTGCATGCAGGTTAGCTTCATGAACAGGTGAGCAGGTGCTGCCCTATTGGAGCCACTCCCTATTTATTCTGTTTGAGATTGAGTTGACTATATGTGACTTTAAAATGAAATTTTTGTAATTGATGGGATGATATGAAAGAGATCAAAAATTTGTGATAAAAATTTACATGAGAATTGAACAGTTGACTTGCATTTGACATTGTGGGTTTCATTATTATGTACTATTGCAATGCTTTGAATGCAGCACATCAGTAGAGTTATTTATATATAATTGTTGAATGAAGCACAAGGTTAATTATATAGAATTGATGAGTTGCTTGATTAGATAGAAGTGCTGAATGAGTAGAGAGTTAATTATATAGAATTGTTGAACTTCTTTTCTCAGCTGTTTGATTATATAGAATTTTTGAATGGAGCATAGGGCTGCTTGATTATATAGAATTCCTGAATAGAGTAGATGGTTTTTCTCAACTTCTTGATTTTATAGAATTTGTGAATGGAGCATAGGGTTAATTATATAGAATTGTTGAATGCACCACAGGGTTAATTATAGAATTGTTGAGCTGCTTTTAATGGGGCACATAGGGTTATAAATTGGGTTGGTAATTTGGACATTAATTAAGTTGGGTTAGTAACTTCGGCAGATATTAAATTT
The DNA here is from genome assembly GCA_034641835.2 of Pinus albicaulis. Taxonomy (NCBI): domain Eukaryota; kingdom Viridiplantae; phylum Streptophyta; class Pinopsida; order Pinales; family Pinaceae; genus Pinus; species Pinus albicaulis. Next base: position 1,159,948,922 of record CM076583.1, on the reverse strand, counting down.
ATTCTCGAATAATAATTTATTTCGGGAATAAATTATTCCTACTATAGAGTGTCAATTTTTTTTTTTTAAGTTTTATTTTACTATTCTAAAAAATATCCATGTTAATCTATCATGAATTAGATCCCAAGGAAGTAAAAACAAAAACAAATATTCATGCACATAAATACTGGTGTACTACCTGCATGGTCATTATGACAACATTGCATAATATAATTCCTACTGGCAAATATTTTTCCTTTGAAAAACAATAATCAATTGGGGGTTGAAAAGGTTCATGATACATGGCAAAATAAGACAACAAAAAATAATTATACCCTAAAAAAGTTTCATCTATTATATCGCGAACCATCCAAAAATTACAATCGGTTCTTCTCTAGTTAAAGAACCATGCCATCATAGCCCCAAGGAAAATGATAATAATAACACATCCACATATTTGAAAGTTATCATGATGATGATTGATGACTTCACTTGCAATAAACCGTGATCTAGTGTCATCTCTGACACCTGCATCTACACTTGACATTCCTTCCATCAGTATATCAGTGGACATCCTATGAATGTCTGCAAGCCATTGTATGCTGAAATATTTAAACTGAGAGCTCCACGTTATTTCTTCCTTGTGTAGGGGTTTTAAATTTTCTTTTCGAACTTCAAAGATGCCATTGAGATGATTTCAGATGAGTTGTGAGTTCATGTAAACTGCAATATCATTGACAACATTGTTTTTGGCCTCTTTTAAGCCCTCGACAAGGGCAATATCGTAGGCTTCATTATTAGTTGTCCTCCAGTGTAGATCTATGTTTCTGTGCACGGCATGATTTCGCGCCAGATTATAAAGCACGTATTTAACTGTGGATTGTCCAAGATTTGGACGAAAGGAAACTTCGATACACAATGCTCACTTTTCCACCATTGTCCACACTTAGAAAACATACAAAATAAAAAACAATAAATTAATATCAGACAGGTATGCATTTATATCTGATTCAATCTATAAAATCAAGGCACCTTGCACACATGAACTCACTTCCTAACTTTACCAAAGTTGAAAAGCACCTCACTTCCTTGAATACAATCAAAATTAGGTTTGTTCAAATGTCCAATCAGTGTTTGGAAAAGACAGGTTAGTTCAGAAAAGAAAAGCATGAGATACTTGGAATGATGCACAATCAAAATTTAGAGCAGATGAGATCAAAATTTTGAGTAGAGGATTGCATCTGTCATTTCATATGTTCTTCCTTCTCATTCTAGCCATTCCAAGATTTTCATTCTACCCATTCCAACCATTCATTTTAGGTGTTCCTTTGTTATGTTCTTAGAACTGAGATGAGATGTTCTATTTTCTGTTCTGTTAAACTCGTGTGCAATTTTCCTCCTTAACAACACCCTTTTGTAACTAAACATCATGCAAGTCTTCTTCTAAGAATGTTTCTATCTCTGTAAGAATTTTTCTTCCCCCCTGTTCTACACCTATAGCATGTAATCATTTGACAATGTTCCTTGAGTCAATGTCAGGCATATTCAACTTGAAGGAAAGGAATATGGGAAGGTTGCATAATTTCTAATATTAAAAGTAGACACTGGATGCAAATGACCTAAACATATATATTGTGATAATGTGCACAATGCATGTCTACTATCAAAGAAATAAGAAATAATTAGTTATGAGCATAACTCCTATCCAACTTAGTCTGAACTAAGTTAGAAGCTCTTTCCCTATTGGACAAGTAAACCCTCTACCATAATCTAGGTATTTTTGTACTGGCCATGTGCTTGGCACTTAACCTACCTAAATAAGTGAATCATCTTTTTGACAAACCTTTGAAATTGTTGTCTGCCCACATGCTCCCACGTGATGGAATTGTCCCATTGAAGTTTACAATGGTTGACTCTTCTGGTGCAGCACATTCCATGGACCATCTCTTGGCTATAGAAATGAGAAAATCATGTATCTTCGTATGTGAAAAGTGGGAAGAAAAGAACCCGAGCTTCAAAAATTTTGTGCTACAGAGACAGTTTTATCAACTCTAATTTTCATTTTAATTATTTTAACATGGAAGGTTGATTTTCATTTTAATCATTTTAACATAGAATGTGGATGGGATGCTAAAAAATTTGAATATATTGAACAAGAAAATTACCTTTTTCACAAATAATTTGCCTATCAATTCCATCCCTTCTCATAAAGAGAGACCTGTTCCCATAGATTTCACTGAGGTGAACACCCTGATCAGAGCTCCACATCAGCAATTTGAGGACTAAACACCAGATAGGAACGTCATGATCACTGTGTGAGACACGGAATTGAAGCCATGAAACTTGTATAGATTTAATGTAATTACGCTTATTTACAGGGAACTTCCATGGTCATGGTTCAATCTTCATAATTGTACAAACCCATCACATTAATATTTACACAAACATCAAAACACTAACATGGATACTGCTAGCTCCTTACTCTGTACTCTCAAACCATCAAACAGTTCCACACTTCTAGTGGGCAGAGGGCAAGGTTATACACCATGTTGGACTCCACACAATACATGTCAGAGTTTTTCACTTGGAAAACCTAAGCACCATATAAAGATATTATGGTGATTTTCTCTAGATTTCTTTGAATTTATGAGAAATGGAATGAGTACCATCAAAATTTTAAGACATGTGAGACTTTCACACTAGAAAAATACTAAGCACCCTATAAAGATGTTATGCTGGTTGTGTACAAATTATTTGGATTTATAAGAAATGGGATGAGAAACATAAAAATTTTAAGACATTTCAGAGTTCTTGGATCAACATCCTTGAGCAAGAAACAGATAAACTTTTTTTCCTATAGGCACTGGAAAATCATTTTCCAGTGCATACAGGAAAAAAAATTCCAATGCATATAAAAAGGAAGACTATTGGGACTATTGGGACAGATGTTTCTCAATAGTCAAAAGGAAGACTATAGATAGTGTGAGGTAGTATCAAATAGGAAGACACATTTGGTAACTGGATATTTGATATGCATATAAAAAAAATTTCCTGTAGGTGCTGGAAAATGATTTTCCAGTGCCTACAGGAAAAAAATTTAAATGCATATAAAATATCCAGTTACCAAATATTAATGCACAAATATGCTTCATATTTCATGCTTCAATTTTTGTTTCAAAAATTCATTTAAAAATATGACTCATAAGTTCTTTCAGAAGATTTTTCATCCTTTACTGTTGATATCATGCAATTATTTTTTTAAAATATTTAACAGGATGCATGTTTGTGACACCAAAAAAATAGTTTTCAGAAAAAATGTTAAAGTGTTTGATCTTTAAAAATTTATTTGACCTGATCATGATAACAGAGAATCAACATTGTGGAAAATGTCAATTAAGCTATATAATTTTGTTTGCACCAACTATACTGTTTTCTTCACTGGTTTTTGAGTTAAGCTACACACATACTTTTATGCCATGGATGTAGACATTACAGGAACTCCCCTTACTCTAGCTTGTTGCTTGTTTTCTACTTGGAAATTGATATATGTGATTAAATGACCTTCACCTTCAATGGCCAATCCAATTTCCACGAGAACCACTGAGGGCAAAGAGAGTATTCTCCTCTGGATTTACTAACGAAGAAATTGGTCAACAAACCTTCATTCGAATTTTAACACTAACTGCTAAATAAAACTACATTTCAAGTCTACTTAATAGTATATAATTGTTTTAATTTTGTTGTATTTGTAACAGGAGACAAAGGTTGCTTTAACTCATTATCATAACTGGTTATATGCATATCAAATATCCATGGTAACTTTTTATATGCATATTGAAACTGGTTATATGTATCAAATAATTTTCCCATAACAAACCCATAACTGGTTAAAGGAAAACTGCGACTCCTTCACAAAAAAACATTATTTGCAAATTTCCTGAGCTCATTGGATGAGTAACATTTACCTCGGCACGACTCTACTTCTCCCTGGATGCTTGGGATGGGTTGAGTTTCTGAGCTACTTCAGAGCTGCTTGGGACGAGCTGCGTGAATATTTTTGAATGACGGGCATGAAGGAATTGATTTCAAATTTCAAATATCTTGCGTGTGTCTCCTGGGTGGCGGATGGGGAAGGAGCGGTGCGAGGGAGAGAGGTGGTGGAGGATGCGAAGCGGGGTCCACCATCTGAGTTGATGCCGTCATCGTCGTCGTTTGCCGAGAGGAAGTGTCGTCGCCATCCGCGGGGAGGAGGGTGTCGTCGCAATCTTCCGCGGGGTCCACTGGAGGGCCGGAGAAGCTCAGGGGTCACTGGAGGGGGTTGATCAGGAGCTGTCCCATCAACCCCCGATTCATCGAACGAAAGGCTCTTCCCTTAAAAATAGAATTTTCTATCAATGCAACAAAATAGTATGTATGGTAGTTTTTTTGGAATCCAGTAAAAATAATTTCAAAAAATTAGGTACTTCCAGGTAGGCTTGGAATTTGATGTCCTATACGACGTATTTCCCATTTCCAAAATTATTTGACAGCTGCAGAAAAATTTCCCTTTTGACGGGTCTTATAAATCAGCAACCCATCAAAATGACGTCCAATTTAGAATTGAAACCGTCAAAATCTATAGTAGGGTACATCTTTTCCAGGTGCGATTTGGTGAATCTATATACTAATAAGTTGGTCAGTTCACCTGCAGTCATTACGAAGTTTTCAATAAATTTTTTCAGGTTACATGCAGTGATTACAACCTTTGCAATAAATTTTTGGGTGTTTGGCTCGACAACCAATAAATCATAAGCTATTGGTTATTAAATGCCCCCTTAGAATTTTTATTAGACCTCTATTCCATAGCCCCACTCTATCCAACCAATGGCCACCCATCCCATGGACATATATAAATCAGGATATCCATTCCCTCACCTGCTGAACCTCAAACCTCTGCCTTCGTACAAGCCATGTATTTATGTTCAGTGTAATTAATTCAGTTACAACTCTTCATGTCATGAATAAAGGGTGGGTGTACACTGCAAGCATTAATGCGATAGTAATTTGAATTTTGAAAATTCCTGCCCAGATTCTAGATATTTTAATTTCAAATTCGGTAATGGTTGAATCAATTTCATCTCATGGCATATAGAAATGCACCAGGAGCTCGGCTGGCTATGGCGAAAGGAGGCGAACACAAATATTTCAAAGCTTTTGGTGTGGTCAATCATGACAATGGGGAGCACATCACCACACATCACTTTTTCAGATGTAATAGCATCTCCAAATTCATTGCATGCACTGCCATTCTTAATTTTGTTCAGGTTTTGCACTCAAGGAACCGAATCTAATTATAAGATACTCGAATTTCCTCTACAAAATTTATAGATCAGATGTTATCAATAATATTTTTTGGTATCGGTGACAAGTGGTGTTGCAAGAAATGTATAGATCAGGTGTTATAAATTATACTGTTCAGTATCGGTGACTAGAATTGTTGTTCCAGGAGGGGAAAGTGAGTATGGAGGACAAGCCATTCCTTTTCTTAGAGAATCTCGATCCTCCAAAAGGTGGACTGTACACAATCGACTGCTGAATATCAAGGTACAAAATTTGTTACAACACTGGAGGTTGGAATCGATCTTTAGAAGGAATCACTGTGGTCGGCATCCCACCAACTCTCTACATATCTTGTCATTAGGGCTCCCACCTCTGCCGAATCCATTAGAAAAAATTAGCTTCATGAAAGGGTTAGCCCTAGGTTTCGATCCCAATTCTGCCATGGAATACTCCAACTTTTTCTACGTAATTCTCGAGAGAGTTATTGAGAAAGCTTCTCGGATGAATTGGGATGAATTACAAGGAGTATTTCCAGCAACACATCTTCGATCCACTGGGAACTACAGAGATAAAATTGGCACACATCTGGGGATGAATTACAGGGAGTATGTCCAGCAGCACATCTTCGATCCACTGGGAATTACAGAGATAAAATTGGCACAATCCATGTTGGAGCACATGGCTCATAAAAAAATTCTTTATTATGGAATAAAATGTGAATACGTACCATTTGTTTTAATATTTTCAAGGTAGGGATTAGTGAGTAAAAGCTACGGATCTATGGAGAGTGGGTAGGAAGTGTCAGCAGCCTTCCTAGGTTTGCGGATCATATTGACGGGCTTCGATTGCCTTCAATTCTGAATAAAGAGATGGTATATTCCATGCTCAATGCTTTGATTACATTATCAAAGGGACATTGGCACAGGATCCTCTTTCTTATCACCCGAAGGGATTTGAGGTGTTCGTGAGCATTGATAAGAAATCGACAAAGATTACCACTTTTCTACATAGTGGCAGAACTCATGGATTTCTTTCATAATTATATTAATGGGTGAGAACACTGCTTTTGGGTATGTCTTCAATACTAATCTGGCGTTTTGAAGCTTTGACTATGTTGCAGTGGGAAATTTGAGCCAGGTTACTTGGGTTCAATAATATGGAGGCAAATCAATGAAGAATTAAATAAAGGAAAAAATTTTGTCAAGAAATCAAGTTTTAATGGATGCATATTGCTGTTTCAAGTCCTTGTTACTTATTTCATTGTTCTATACATTCTTCTTTGGATCAAGATAGTATGGAAGTTTGTTTTTGTTGTTTTTTTATTATAGCAATAATTGTCACTGACTGCTACTATTATGTATATGTAGTATTTCGTGTGTTTTTTATATTGAATTTAGAAGATATGATTTTAAATGATATTGTAATTTTAGTGATTTAAAATGTATCTTGAATATATAAATGAATTTATTTATGTATAGTAGTATTGAGTGTGTTTTTTATATTGAATTTAAAAGATATGATTTTAAATGAATTTAGTTATGTATATGTAGTATTGGGTGTATTTTTTATAGTGAATTTAGAAGATATCATTTCAAATGAGATTTTAATTTTTGTGATTTAAAATGTATTTGGAATATATAAGGAATTTAGTGTTTCAAGATTTTTATGTTATTTTAAACGTGTCTTGAATATATAAATGGATTTAATGTTCTGAAAAATTGGTTGTGAGATATAGATTAGATAGAATAAATTGTCTTTTTTTTATATATTAATTTTAAAGTAAAATAAATTGAAAATTATTGCATAAAATTATTGCACATATAAATAGTAATTTGGGTCTCGAATGTACCCTAAAATTAAAACTCTTTTTCCTTTGCTAAGAGCTTGTTTTTCTAGGACGTAATGAAGCAATTTAACAACCCAATAACTAGAGACATATGAAAAGGGTGAATATTGTTGGAAATGTTGTCATTGATGGAAATAGAGGCAAAAAAGACTAAGAAAGACAAAGGAGGCAGCAAAGAAGCAGAACGGAAGCAACGACAGAGACAGAGAAAGAAGCACAGCTAAGGCAGAGGCAGAGGCAGTGAATATAGAGGCAGAGGTAGAGGCAGAGGCAGAGAAATCTCCTACATAAACAAAATTCCGGGAACCATAACCCAGGCGGAAGGATACATAAACACAATTCCGGGAACCGTAACCCAGGCGGAAGGATACATAAACACAATTCCGGGAATCTTAACCCAAGCGGAAAAGTATATATATATATGCAGTAAGATACATATGATGTGCCTTATACATATAAAGGTTCAAAGCATATACATGTAGCGCAAGATCCAAATAACCAAAGGTTCTATCAAAGGAAAAGCCTTATATGGTGGGACCCTCATCAAATCGCATCAGAAAAAGCTAGCAACGGATCACATGCAACTAAAAGTTGCGATTGCGATTGAATCCTAGACCCGATGGGCTTATAAACTGTGATTAACACGTATTTGAATTCCGGCCTAATCGCATCGGAGCATCGGAGTATAGACATATCGGAACATACAACCAAAACTTGCGATTTCGATTGAACCACGGACCCGATGGTTCAATAAGTCATAAATCATATGTGCGTTTGAGTTCCAGACTCGTACATCGCATTGGCAGAACAACGATTAATCGCATCGGCAAAATAAAGTGAACAGTCGTTCATCGCATCGGAACAAGCCAAGATTGCGATTGCGATGAAGTCCCGAACCCGATGGGCTTATAAACTATGATTCATATATGGTTGAGTTCCGGCTTAAAAGTGATTCATCACATCGGAGTAAAACAGAACAACGGATCATTGAACCATGCAATTGAGATGGTGTGATTAAATAGCAACCGTGCATTCCCAATGAACGACAACCGTTAGATCTTAAAGGAAGTCAGAGTGGGGCCTACTAGAATTCAAACTCGAAAATAAGGATTTCCTTTGTTAAAGAGCATCGATAGATTAAAGAGAAATATAACATAAAACATTGAAATTTCGAAGTATGGTCTGGTGGGACCCTCGCTCATCGCATCGGCGGAAATCAGACGACCAAAGGCACAAGAGGATCTCTGAATGTTGTGATTGCGATTGGAAAGTAAAATAAGGTGGAATGTATTTGAAGTGTGGGCTCCAGGTAAAGTAAAAGGTTTAATGTATGTTTACACCAAGATTTTAAGCCAAAGCTGATGAAAAATAAAGGGGGTAAGGCAGAGAGTATATATGAACCAATATATATATATAAGCAGTGTGGGGCCATCGCATCGGCACGAAGGCTGAGCAGTGGAACATACCAATGAATTTTGCGATTGCGATCAATCGCATCGGAACAATTTCAAAGGGTGTAATTGCAATCGGAAATCATCGGAGGAGACTCATCGCATCAGAGCACAAAAAAAAGTTAGGATGGTGGGCCCGAGAGGGCATTTTATATGTTAAACAGGTTTTTACAATTATGCCGAGAGCTGAAGTTGTGTTATATATATAAAAGGCGTTGATCACAGATACATAGTAGTTACACCACGGCAGAGCACATATCAAAACGTTTTTTTATTATTGTGCCGAGAATCAATTAGCTTGATATAAAAAGCACAGTTACATATGTATGACAGATGCCCATTACCCTATGACAGTGAATAAGGAAACAAACAGAGCCGAAAGGGACAAAGACATAGTCAACGAAAAGACAAATGCGCAGCAAGTCAAGAGGCTGAATGAGTGAGCTGGAGTTTTTCATAGTAATTGAATGTAAATGTTTTTGTTTATATTGTTTGTGATGCAAAGGCAAGTATCCAAAGGAAAAATAAATATCCCACTGAAATGTTAAATTGGTACCTACAGTTATATTTTCTGAATGAGCGGATAAAAGAGTTGTTGAGGAGGCAGAAGGAAAAGAGACATGGCTGTCCATTTCGATTTCCCAGTAGAATACAAACAACCATGAATCTAGTTTGTATAAAATAGGATAATATCCAAGGGGATAATGTTACGAAAATAGAATGAAAGAAGAAGAGAATGTGCAGCAGAATTGAAGAGAGTTGAAGAAAATAAGAAAGCTGCAAGAGGTGAGAGAGAGTAAGAAGAGAGAATGAAGAGTTTGGAAAATTAAGACAGAAAAGATTAGGAAGAGAGGAGCAGAAAGAGGTGCTATAGAACAGAGCTGATATCTAAGGTAAATCAGCAAACATTCCAGTTGATAAATTAAGGAAGTTGGAGCTTCCTCGACGGGGTTGAAGCCGATAGCCGCGCTCAGGCTCGATCGAGGTTGAGCCTCGTAGGTTGGTGCTCGCGTAAAATGGAAGGAGTTGAGCTTCTCCTCTAAAGTTGTAGTTTAATTGAGGTAGGAGCCTCCTGTAGGTTGGTGCCTACAGAAAATCAGTGGTCAGAGGGAGTTGGAGCTTGCCTTTGCATCACAACAATAATAAGATGTGGTTTTCTCCCTTTATGGGTTTCCACTTATATCTGGTGTCTCTGTGCATGATGTCTATGTGTTGATGTGGTTTATCTAATATGCTTAATACTTGTTTCTCACATATTAAGACTATTGTTACATTAACAAATCTGTTTGATGCTTGCTGCTCACTAATAAAGATTGCTCACATATTAAGTTGATCATGAAGTGAAGGTATAAATAAGTTTTAAGAGAAAAGTTTTAAAAGTCCATGTATGTGTTAAACTGATTCACCCCCCCCCCCCTCTCAGTTTAACTAAGGGTTCAACAATTGGTATCAGAGTAGGTTCCTTTGTACCAATTTAACAACTGAAAGGAGATTCTAGGTTCTCAGGATGGCTAGTAAAGAAGGATGCTCAACCAATAAAGCCCCTTTCTTTACAGGTGCAAATTATGCCTTCTGGAAAATCAGGATGAGGACATACATAATGTCTCTAGGAATAGAAGTCTGGGGTGCTGTGGAATTAGGATATGCCCCAAAGGCAACTGACTAGGAGAAAGAATCCAAACAAGATTTTGTAGCTAACGCAAAATCCATGAATGCCATCTTGAATGGATTGTGTGAAGTAGATTTTATCAAAGTAATGCACAAAGACACTGCCAAAGAGATGTGGGATACTCTGGAGAACATCCATGAGGGAGACAAGAAAGTAAAGAATGCCAAACTTCAAGTCTATAGAACCCAGTTTGAGAACTTAAAAACGAATGATGATGAAGACATTGACATTTTCTTCCTAAAAGTTGCAGAAATTGTTAACAATATGAAAGCTCTTGGAGAAACCATGCCAGAAAGTATAATTGTGCAAAATATTCTAAGATCTCTTCCATCCAGGTTTAATCCCAAGGTGTCTGCAATAGAATAAACAGCTGATTGGGAGACCTTGACCATGAACCAACTACTTGGAAATTTAACAGCATATGAGATGAGGCTCCCACAGAAGAAGCCAAGTACGAGGGAGGCAGCCTTTAAAACAGAAAAGAAGAAAGAAGAAGAAGAAGACATATGCTCTTGCTCGGATGAAGAAGAAGCAAAATTTGTCAAGAAATTGGACAGAGGCTCAGGTAAATACAAAGGTAAACTTCGTTTCAAATGCTTTAACTGTGGAAGAGTTGGACACTATGCTGCTAAGTGTCCTCACAAGAAAGTAAGGAATCAGGCTCAGGAGACCGAGAAAAATACATCAAAGAACTGGCAGAAAGGAAATAAGTTCAGCAAAAAATCCTTCTATGCTCAACAAGACAGCAGTACATCTGAAGATTCAGATGAACCCTCAAGTGAAGAAGGAACCTCTGAATTTTTATTGATGGCCATAGAAGAACTTGAAGGAATCCTGCTAGAAGATGAAGAAGAAGAAGGCGAAGTCGACCTTGAGGGGGAGCTAAGAAGTGCTCTGGAGGAGATTGACAGGCTCAAACTGAAGTGTAGAAAACAAAATGACATTCTCCTCAAGTATGTAAGAGAAGAACATAATTCAGAAGTCCTCATGCATCTAAAGGTAGAGCTTGAAGAAGCCAAGAAGATAGAAGACATGTTACTTCAGCAAATCAAGGATAAAACCTGAGAACAAGAGAAGCTGGAAGAAGAAGTTGTATGTCTGAGGAAGAAATTATAAAATGGTCAGAGGAAAGAGTCTATAAATTCCTCTCAAACAACAAGCTCTAGTAAGTTGAACGAAATTCTTGGTGCTCAAAGATCTCCTATGATAAAAACTGGAATAGGCTATGAAGGAGAATCAAGTAAAAGAAAAGAAAAGGAAAACAGAGAGATTATTTTTGTAAAAGAAAAGAAGAATGATGAAGCAGCTCAAAAAATTCCTACAAAAGAAGAAACCTGTAATGAGGAAGACATAGATCAGAAGAAACCACTAGTAGTAAAGAATGTAATACATACTAAGACCCCTGAGTATGTCAAATTTGGAAACCATCAAAGGAGATTATTTCCTCCTATGAATAATACCACCTGTTATGTCTGCCACAAGCTGGGACACATTGTTGCATATTGTCATACAAGGAGAAGTAATTCAAACCAACAAAAGATGCAAACATTGAAGAGACTGTCTCAAGCAAAAAAATGGAGAAAACAACCTTACATCAGGTATGCAAATAATTTCTATGGTTATTTTTTTTATTGCAAGGAATTTGGCCATAAAATTATTGAATGTAGAAAGTATGGAAAAAGATTGATGTTCAACACCTCAAGGAGGTTTATGAATCAAAGAAATTTTGTTTATACTCACAATTCTGCAAAAAATATGATCAAATGTTGTATATGTAATCAAGTTGGACATATGCCTTCCAAATGTCCTCTGAAAGGATGTGATTCATCATCTCACAAAAGGTACCAAACAAAAGGATGCCTCCAGTGGAAAAAGAAGGAGAATAAATGTGACCTGGCTCTAACTGCTCAAGATCTGAAAAGCCAATGGTATTTGGACAATGGCTGCTCTAAACACATGACTGGAGACAGAAGCAAGTTTATAACTCTTGATGAAAAGAAATCTGGCAATGTTACCTTTGGCAATGATAAATCAGGAAAAATAAAAGGAAAAGGCTTAGTCAGCCTAGACAATGGCAGAGGAAAGGCCCAAGAGGTACTACTTGTGGATGGGCTGAAAGTAAATTTGCTGAGTTTCATTCAAATGTGTGATAAAGGCTGTGAAGTTCTTTTTAGAGCACAAGATTGTGAAGTTAGATCAAGCACCACTGGTAAGACTCTGCTCAAAGGAGTTCGAACAAAGAGTAATGTTTACATTGTGAAAGAGGAAGATGAAGCATGTTATCTTAGAAAACTTGAGGAGTCATGGTTATGGCATAAAATATTGGGACATCTCAGCTTCGATCACATCATCAGACTAAGCAAGAAGAAAGTTGTCAGAGACATGCCAGAAATAAAGAGGCCTTCTAATACCATATGCAAATCATGTCAATTAGGCAAACAGACTCGCACATCCTTCAAGGCCAAAGATGAGTTATCAACAAGAAGACCACTACAACTTGTTCACATGGACCTGTGCGGACCTGCAAGAACTAAAAAACCAAGTGGAGAATCCTACTTCATGCTGATAATAGATGATTTCTCCAGAATGACATGGGTTGCATTTCTCAAGAATAAATTGGAAGCTCTGGAAAAATTCAAAATATTCAAAGCTTTAGCAGAAAATCAAACAGGACGCAAGCTGAAATGCATCAGATCAGACAGAGGAGGTGAATTCACTAATTATGACTTTGCAGACCTATGCAATGAACATGGCATAAAGCAACAATTTACTATTGCAGTGACACCTCAACAGAATGGAGTAGCAGAGAGACAAAACAGGTCTATACAGAAAATAGCCAGATCCATGATGCAAGAGAGTAATATTCCTCAAACCTTCTGGGCAGAAGAAGTACACACAGCTGTGCATATTCTAAATAAATCCCACTTAAGGCCAAGCAGTGACAAGACTCCCTATGAACTATGGCATGGGAAACCAGCTTCAATTAAACAATTTAGAATCTTTGGAAGCAAGTGTTACATAAAGAATAATGATGAAAATCTTGGGAAATTTGATGCAAGAGCAGATGAAGGGATTTTTCTAGGATATGCTTCCAAAATTAAAGGGTACAGGTGCTACAACAAGACTCTTTGAAAAATAGTAGAAAGTATTGACGTGATATTTGATGAAGAACTTCCTAACAATAAAAGAGATACAGATTGCTGCAGTCCATCAGACAACCATGAAGAAGAAAACCAAAATGATGATGAAAAAAACAAGACAATGGAAGATGCAGAGCTGAGCTCGAAAGCCCCCTCAAGATACACTCAGAATAATCATCCTGAAGATCAGATCATAGGAGACAAGAAAGTAGGGGTCCAAACTAGAAGGAAGCTAACAGAATAGACATAAGAAGTATACATAGCCATGTTATCACAAATAGAGCCAAAGAAGTTTGAAGAAGCCAGCAAGGACAAGTATTGGGTGAAGGCAATGAATGAAGAATTGGACCAAATTGAGAAGAACAATACATGGGAACTAGTTCCTAGACCAATTGAGAAAAATATCATTGGCTCAAAATGGGTATTCAAGAATAAAATGAATGAGCAAGGACAGGTAATCAGGAATAAAGCCAGACTAGTTTGCAAAGGATATTCACAAATCGAAGGACTTGATTGTGATGAAACATTTGCTCCTGTAGCCAGAATGGAAGCCATCAGAATGTTACTGGCCTTTGCATGCTACCAAGACTTCATGGTATATCAAATGGATGTGAAATCTGCATTTCTAAATGGAGATCTAGAAGAAGAAGTCTACATGGAACAACCAGAAGGTTTCTCTTTAACAGACAAAGATGACTATGTGTGTAGACTAAAGAAGGCTCTATATGGACTGAAACAAGCTCCTCGTGCTTGGTACTCAAGACTGGATAAGTATTTGCAAAAAAAAAGCTTTAAGAGAGGTGGAGTAGACAACAATCTATACATAAAATCCCATGAAAATGAACTCCTGATTGTTGTAATATATGTTGATGACATTATGTTTGGAAGCAACAGAGAAGAAATAGCAAAAGGGTTTGCTGATGAGATGAAAACAGAGTTTGAGATGTCTATGATTGGAGAGCTCAATTTATACTTAGGACTTCAAATTCAGAAAAATAACATAGGTACATTCATCTCACAGGAAAAATACTTAAAAGAAATGTTGAAAAAGTTCAAAATGGAGGACTGCAAACTTGTGTCAACTCCCATGATCACGAGATGCAAGCTGTGTGCTGATGATGGATCTACCGATATAGATCAAAAACTCTACAGATACATGATAGGAAGTCTGTTGTGTCTGACAACATCAAGGCCAGACATCATGCTAGCAGTAGGACTAGTGGCTAGATATCAAGTAGCACCTAAACAAAATCACCTTCTTGCAGTCAAAAGAATATTCAGATATCTACAAGGAACAACACAGTATGGACTTTGGTATCCTAAAGGCAAAAGCTTCACTTTGACCGCCTACACATATGCAGATTGGGCCAGCTATATGGATGACAGGAAAAGCACAAGTGGAGGTGCTTTCTATCTAGGAGAAATTCTAGTGGCATGGTTAAGCAAGAAACAAACGTCTATCTCCCTGTCTACAGCAGAAGCAGAATATATAGCAGCAGCAGCATTTTGTACACAAGTCATGTGGATGAAGCAAACCCTCCAAGACATGAAGGTAAGCATTGATGAACCTATCTCAATCAAATGTGATAATACAAGTCTATAAGTATATCTAAAAATCATGTGCTTCACTCAAAAACTAAACATATCCCAATCAAGTATCACTTTAGTAAAACTGGAGTATGTACCAACAAAAGAAGAAATAACAGATATATTTACCAAACCGCTTGCTAGAGAACCATTTGAATATTTGAGAGACAGACTAGGGGTAGTATCTATAGATGATACTCTCTGATATGAAGAAAAAGCATAGTTTCAGGGGGAGAAAAGAAACGAAAATATCATTCCAAGGGGAGATCAGCCAGCAAGGGAAGCATGAAACAAGTCCTCATGATCAAAAGGATTATGGCAAGAATACAGCCAGCATAAAAGAATCAATAAAAAGGCTAAAGGGTCAGTGGTGAACCTGACGTGAATCTAATCCAAATGTTGGAGAAGCAGCGTACAAAGTCAGAAGATCTTAGAGAGAGGAAATGTACGAAATGTTGAAAACTAAAAATAAAAATTAAAACCCCTTGCCATTGATGTCAAAGGGGGAGGAAGAGCAAGCAACAGGAGAAAGGACCCTAACAGGAAAACAAAGGAAGTGTATTTCCATCAATGCCAAAGGGGGAGACTGTTGGAAATGTTGTCATTGATGGCAATAGAGGCAGAAAAGACTGAGACAAACAAAGGAGGCAGCAAAGAAGTAGAACGAAAGCAACGGCAGAGACAGAGAAAGAAGCACAGCTAAGGCAGAGGCAGAGGCAGTGAATATAGAGGAAGAGGCAGAGTTAGAGCCATTATCAGAGGCAGAGGCAGAGGCAGAGCCATTATCACAGTAGAGGCAGAGGCACAGGAAGAGAAATCTCCTACATAAATGCAATTCCGGGAACTGTAACCTAGGCGAAAGGATACGTAAACACAATTCCGGGAACCGTAACCCAGGCGGAAGGATACATAAACACAATTCCGGGAATCTTAACCCAAGCGGCAAAGTATATATATATATATATATGCAATAAGATACATATGATGTGCCTTATACATATAAAGGTCCAAAGCATATACATGTAGCGCGAGATCCAAAGAACCAAAGGTTCTATCAAAGGAAAAGCCTTATATGGTGGGACCCTCATCAAATCACATCGGAAAAAGTTGGCAGCGGATCACATGCAACTAAAAGTTGCGATAGCGATTGAAGCCCGGACCCGATGGGCTTATAAACTGTGATTAACACGTATTTGAATTCCGGCCTAATCGCATCGGAGCATCAGAGTATAGGCATATCGGAAAATCCAACCAAAACTTGCGATTGCGATTGAAGCACGGACCCGATGGTTCAATAAGTCATAAATCATATGTGCGTTTGAGTTCCGGACCCGTACATCGCATCGGCAGAACAACGATTAATCGCATCGGTAAAATAAAGTGAACAATCGTTCATCGCATCGGAACAAGCCAAGATTGCGATTCCGATGAAGTCCCGGACCTGATGGGCTTATAAACCATGATTCATATATGGTTGAGTTCCGGCTTAAAAGTGATTCATCACATCGGAGTAAAACAAAACAACGGATCATTGAACCATGCGATTGTGATGGTGCGATTTAATAGCAACCGTCCATTCCCAATGAACGACAATCGTTAGATCTTAAAGGAATTCAGAGTGGGGCCTACTGGAATTCAAACTCGAAAATAAGGATTTCCTTTGTTAAAGAGCATCGACAGATTAAAGAGAAATATAACATAAAACATTGAAATGTCGCAGTATGGTCTGGTGGGACCCTTGCTCATCACATCGGCGGAAATCAGACGACCAAAGGCACAAGAGGATCTCTGAATGTTGCGATTGCGATTGGAAAGTAAAATAAGGCGGAATTTCTTTGAAGTGTGGGCTCCATGTAAAGTAAAAGGTTTAATGTATGTTTACACCAAGATTTTAAGCCAAAGCTGATGAAAAATAAAGGGGGTAAGGCGGAGAGTATATATGAACCAATATATATATAGATATATATATATATATATATATAAATATATATATATATATATATATATATATATATATATATATATATATATATATATATATATATATATATATGCACATATCTAAGCAGTGTGGGGCCATCGCATCGACACGAAGGCTGAGCAGTGGAACATAACAATGAAGTTTGCAATTGTGATCAATCGCAAAGGGTGTAATCGCAATCGAAAATCATCGGAGGAGACTCATCGCATCAGAGCACAAAACAAAGTTAGGATGGTGGGCCTGAGATGGCATTTTATATGTTAAACAGGTTTTTACAATTATGCCGAGAGCTGAAGCTGTGTTATATATATAAAAGGCGTTGATTACAGATACATAGTAGTTACACCACTGCAGAGCACATATCAAAACGTCTTTTTATTATTATGCCGAGAATCAATTATCTTGATATAAAAATCACAGTTACATATGTATGACAGATGGTCGTTACCCTGTGACAGTGAATAAGGAAACAAACAGAGCCGAAATGGAGAAAGACACAGTCAACGAAAAGACAAATGCGCAGCAAGTCAAGAGGCTGAATGAGTGAGCTGGAGTTTTTCATAGTAATTGAATCTAAATTTTTTTGTTTACATTGTTTGTGATGCAAAGGCAAGTATCCAAAGGAAAAAGAAATATCCCTCTGAAATGTTAAATTGGTACCTACAGTTATATTTTCTGAATGAGCGGATAAAAGAGTTGAGGAGGCAGAAGGCAAAGAGACATGGCTGTCCATTTCGAATTCCCAGTAGAATATAAACAACCATGAAGCTAGTTTGTATAAAATAGGATAATATCCAAGGGGATAATGTTATGAAAATAGAATGAAAGAAGAAGAGAGTGTGTAGTAGAATTGAAGAGAGTTGAAGAAAATAAGAAAGCTGCAAGAGGTGAGAGAGAGTAAGAAGAGAGAATGCAGAGTTTGGAAAATTAAGACATAAAAGATTAGGAAGAGAGGAGCAGAAAGAGATGCTACAGAATAGAGCTGATATCTGAGGTAAATCAGCAAACATTCTGGTTGATAAATTGAGGAAGTTGGAGCTTCCCTATCAAGTTGAAGCTTGATAGCTGTCAGTTGTAGCTGACTAAGGTTGGAGCCTCCTGTAGGTTGGTGCCTGCAGAAAATTGATGGGAGTTGGAGCTTCCTTGCAAGTTGTAGCTTGCAGAATTGAGGATAGAGCCTCCTGTAGGTTGGTGCCTGCAGAAAATAGTGGTGAGAGGGAGTTGGAGCTTGCCTTTGCATCACAACAATAATAAGATGTGGTTTTCTCCCTTTATGGGTTTCCACTTATATTTGGTGTCTCTGTGCATGATGTCTATGTGTTGATGTGGTTTATCTAATCTTCTTAATACTTGTTGCTCACATATTAAGACTGTTGTTACATTAACAAATCTGTTTGATACTTGCTGCTCACTAATAAAGATTGCTCATATATTAAGTTGATCATGAAGTGAAGGTGTAAATAAGTTTTAAGATAAAAGTTTTAAAATTCCATGTATGTGTTAAACTGATTCACCCCCCCCCCGCCCTCTCTCAGATTAACTAAGGGTTCAACAAATAATAGCCATTGATGATTGTCCTCCCTATTAATTTAACCATTAAATTATGATATATTTTCCTAATATTTAAAAATAATAATAACTTAATAAATATCTTTACATTCTTATTAAATAAATAAAATTTAATATATTTTTAATATTTTTAAAAAATATTTTATATATACATATATATTATTTTTTAATTAAATTATTATTATTATTATTTCACATATATTTATTTGTATTAAAATAAAACATCTTAATATTTAAATGGAAATGTAAATGCACATGAATACACATCCCTTACCAAAAAAATCATTACTAATTAACCATAATATTAAAATATAGTGGATTGGGTTGAATATTTTTATAAAACATCAATAGTTATAAATCGTTTTTCTAACATAAAGAAATATTGGGGCGTACTTAGTATAAATATAAAATTTTCCACATAGATTAATTTTGTTAGGTTATGTGAGTTTTGAGATGATTAGTACGTTTAAGAGTATAATACTATAGTATTGCATTTTTTACATAAGTGATGGTAGGTTTTTTTTTTTTTTTGAGTAGGAAAGAAAATAAGGGCGTAGACTACATTTGTTACATTACTGATGGTAAGTGTTTTTTTGTTTGCTAGGTTACCTAAGTTCTGAGATGGATTGCAAGCCTAACTCGTGGTTTCAGTAGCCACAATCCAAGGCCATCTAAGCTGTCAAAATCACTTGGGTATCACATCTAGCATAAGAAAAACAAGCCCTTAACAGGGTTAGCTTTTTTCCCATAAAATTTATAATCACTAATCTTTACACCACAAAGTATCTTAACAAAACACCACCATGTCTACTCTAGGCTCCTAGGTGTTAGTGATGGTAGGTATAAAAACTTTATGGCGAAACTATTTGTGAAAGATGCACTTTAATTATTTTAGGCATTTTTTTTTTCTTAAAATTAAATGAAATAAATTTTTAATAAATTATGCTTCTTCTTTTTTGTAAATAGATGTGAGATTTTAAAAATTATGGATATTTTCTTTTATACATTATATATTAGTGCATCCATATAAATAGTTTCTATTTTTATTTATTTATTAAGTGGGTCGTGGTCACTAATGAGTGCTCCTTGGCATTAGTGATGGTAGGTATACAAAAATTATGGCCGAGTTATTTGTAAAATATGTACTTTAATTATTTATGATGTTTTTTTGTTTTTCTTAAAATTAAATGAAATGGCTTTTGAATAAATTATTACTTTTTGTTTTGTAAATAAGTGTGAGATTTTAAAAATTATGGATATTTTTTTTATATACATAATATATTAGTGGAGCCATATAAATAGTTTCTATTTTTATTTAATTTTTAAGTGGTTCATGGTCACTAATGGGTAACTGCTATGTCTACCGAATATTAGTACTAACTAATCAATCTAACTACCACCTCAACCATTGGATCTGACCCCAAGAGTGTCCAGATATTTGAACTCCTAATCAATAATGGAGCTACTTTAACTATAGGGATACTAATGCAACACTATAAATCGTTAGTAAACACCAGTCTATGATAAGAATCATTCATAAAGCATCTAACATGGTTCTTAATCATGGAGATTAATTCTCACTTTATCATGGGGATTTTAATTTATAGATATACATTATTACAATACCATGGTTTATCAGTACCACATGCCCAAATAATCATAACTCATTTCATTTTACACTTGTTCATATGACATCTTTTAATTAATAAATTCAATTAAAAAATAAAAAAGGGCATAACTATTTTTGAGATAAATCTCAATCTTTCATTTGTGATCAAATCCCAAAATACACCTAATAATTATTATAGTTAAATCAAAATTCTGATAACTTACTTATAAAATAAACATACTAATTAATATAATAACACAAACCTAAAATTAATTGTCAAATTTGAATCTTGGGTTCAAAATATCTGGCTAATCTTAAATTTCAATCCATAAGTAAAAATACATGGGTTAATATTAAATGTACGCACAGTCTAACTTATAGATGAAATGACCCTTTTTTAAGACATTTTTCTCGTTAATTTTAATCAAAATTCGATAGATAATTTTAAAAACTTGAGTTTAAGTTGTTTAATTTGCAAAATTCAAGTGCCCCACATGGTTTTTCAGGGTGTTGAGTCGGTCTATGCATTTAAAAATGCATTTTAAACAACAAAAAATCACATTCGTTCTTGAAATTGTTTTGCAGGATTCGAGTGAAAAATTATATTTCGTCTATAAGTTAGATTATGTCTTAAATGTATAGGATAATTTTGATATAATTATTATTTTTGGATTAGATTGTTTGTACATTTAAGGGGTCAAAATATAATATTTTCAAGAAATAAAACACCTTTTAGATATCATATTAATAAGTTCACATCATATTTCTTTCTTTTTTATATTTTTTGGAAAGAAAAATAAATGGGTTTTGTATTAAAAAAAAACAATTTACATGATCTGAAATTCTAAAATAAACATAAAAATTCTTTTTCGGCTCCTATCAAAAACTTCACCGTATGGACAAAAGTCCCATGTGGAAACCATATTCCAAAAACATCATCATATGGAAAAGTGTCGCATGAAAACCATGTACCAAAAATACTAGAGAAACTAGAGAAATGACATATAGATCTAAAACGAAATAAAAATAGAAAACGTAGCTATCTCCATAACGTCAAATGAAAATTATTTCCAACATAAAGAGGAGTTCATGAAACAGGGATCTTTCCATAGCAAAGGAAATTGTCACGATAGAAAGAAATGAAGTTTATCTTGCGCATTTGATATGATAAACCTATCTTTTATTGTGTCTGCAATAATTCTCTTCTCCCTTAATATATGGGAAAATGTGAGATCTTTGAAAATTCGATCAAGGTCTTGATCCTCAATATCCAGTTAGATAGCAAAGGAGGCTCGGAAAAGAACCTATGATTGACCCAGTCAATAATGACTTTAGAGTCCCCAAAAAAATACAAAGCCTTGATAGATAACCAACGAACATAGAAAAGAAGGCCCCAAGTAGTCATGATCTCCAACTTTGAATTGGTCACAACATCATTATTCCAACTAAAAAGATAATATTTATCCGATGACAAAACAATATATGTGCCACAACCACATACCCTTTGTTGTGAAACCCCATTGAAAAAACCAACATGATATCTTCCCCAACAATCAATAGGTTAAAATCATTTGTTAATCTCGTTTTTAGCCACATACATATTCCTTGAAGTATTAGTAGATGTTGTGGCAATCCCTGTCAATATCAAAGGGAATATTATAAAAACTTAGATAATTTTTGCATCTCCAAATACCCCAAAATATAAAGAAAGGGAGTGTTTTGACATCCATGTATTTAGTATTGCAATCCATAAAGCACCCACTAATAGGTGCATAAATCCAGCCAACTTCAATGTTTAGTCACTATAAGACCCTATTTCAAATGGCCACACCGAATGGGAATTTGAGGAATAAATGTATAACATTCTCAAAATCACCCCGACACATATGACATCTACCCGAACCTAGGAAACCTCTCTTTCCTAGGGTCTCCAAAGTAAGAATCTTGTTATGCCATACCAACCATATAAATCATTTTAGTTTCAGAGGCATATGCGAAGATCATACTTTTCAATACCACCTTTTCACCGAGGAAATCATATGAGTAGAAGATATATGACAGTAAATATCCTCCATAGAAGTCATATACTGAAGGGTCTTCCCATCCCATATGAGAGTGCCAACCCCATCCCAAAATATGCTGATTGTCATATATATTAACAATATATTCATCTCAAATATTTTTTATTGTACTGACTAATCCTAGCTCACTGTATCTAATCCATATAGGATATAGTCTCATTAGCTCATTTATAGACCAAATTTGGTTAAGGAAGAAAATCCCCTTGTCATGTATGTGTTGGATGATCTCCATGGGAAAAGAGAGATTTCTAAGAAATCCCCAGAATGATCTAACCCAATCTCCACTTTAGCATCTATAACGATCACCGAATAGAGATTTCCAAGTAACCAATGCTTTAATTTCATGAAACCATTCCAAATGTATGAACATTTTTTTGATGAATTAGCACCATTTTTTATATCAACCTAAAGAGATTTATCCTTTAAATATTTTTCCAAAATGATTGGCTGCCATAAGCCAGATCCGAATAATGCATGGCATAAGCTCTTTACAGTCATAGCCCAACCTAATTTCTCCATGTTTTTCAAACCCCATCCACCTTCTTCTTTCATCTAAGGGATAACCTCCAATCACACTATATGGATCTTTTCTTTGGGCCACAAACACCAAACTAAATAAAATTTGAGATGATAAAATTGATTTTTTTAATGACATGCTTGGGAATCAAATATAAGTGCATCTAGTATATCCAGATACTCTGTAATACCGATTGAATGTGCGCATGACTTCAATAGAGCTTCATACTTTTTAATAAACAACTGGAAATCCTTGATTTTATAATGATTTGGTTTAAAATTAAATCAGAGTATTTTAACCCGGTATCAATATTAGAAAAATTGACAAAAAAAAGTTTTCAATCTCGGAAATATGGGTTTAATCCTCCGAAGCATGAATGGGCAAGGATTTGTTTTCATGAAAAACCCCAATGCTTCCCCAAAATTAGAAATGATAGCAAAAATATTTTCCCATTGAGCCAGGAAACCTATACAAAAAGAAGAACGCCATATACAAAAATGAGATGGGAAACAAAGGTATTTCATGTGACCAGTATATCTAAAAAAACCTTGTGTCTAGCCTCACTACAAGGAAAAGACCCTCTAGCGAATGTTTTTGAGGAACCCCTTATAAAAATAGCCCATACATCCGTTTGTAGGGGAGGTTACTAGAGGAGGTCGGCGGGTGGAGGTTTTTGCGGATGTTTTTCTTCCGGTGCATTTATCATCCTAAACCACACCGATGTGTTCAACTAGAGAAATCACCAGTGCACACAAAACATTGGCACACTAGGACACCATGCGCTTGGTACAAACCCGCTCGGTGTGTCTCATTACTGTAGCACACCAGTGCTCTACAAATATTCTGCACCAGTGTGTCCTAAAACCCCGTGCCAAAACTGAAACAACCTGATGTGGTTTTAAGAAACCACACTAGTGTGCCAAAAATCCACATTTTTCACTTTTTAGTGCTCCAGAGCTCTCAAGCACCAGTGAAAATTTACCTTGTGTGAGGTGCCCCACCATCGGTGCTCCCATTGCATGCAATGCTAATGTCCATTGCCCACCATCTCCATTTTGAATTTTGTAAAACGGTGGGAAAATTTAGTTTTTCAAATTCTACAGCCAATATGCCTCCTTGATGGCCAAATGTATAAGTATTTTCCTTCTTTTTCCATAATTAAACCTTTTAGCAGATTAGTTTTCAAAAATAGCTTAAAATTCACCTTATTTAAAAAAAACAAATCCTGCACAGTGCACTCGAGCCGTTTGGCTTGCACCGGTTTGCAATGCTACCTATAAATTTACAGGCCGCACCGCGACTGGTGCTAACGGTATCTGCACCAGTTCTGGGGTGGTACCGAAATGACACACCATGATATTTTAAAATTAAAAAAAGTGTGGTGCGGTCAGTTACCCGGCCACACCGTTGACCATATCGTATTGCGAGAATGTAGTGCGTTGACAGAAATATCTGCCCGAGGTGAGTAATTTTGTCAGCACATCGCCCCCCCCCCCCCCAAACTTGACATAGTCAATGGTGCGGTCATGTAAATGACCACACCTTTGACTATTTAGTGATGTCAAGAGGGTCGTGCGCTTCCTAAACTATATTCTCCGAGGTGTATAGTTTGGTCAGCACACCGCCCTCTCGACACTGGTACATAGTCAACGGTGTGATTTTTTATACCACCACACCGTTGACATTGTAAAAATTGCAAGAGTGTGGTGCGCTAAAAATTTGTAGGTGCACCGCCTCCGGTGCGCTAAAAAATTTCAGGTGCACTGCCTCTAGTGCACGAAAAAAAAAGACGCACCGTTACTGGTGCATGCATGTTTTTTGTGGCACACTGACTGTTTTTTTTTGTTTTTTCAAAAAAAATTATATATGTATATTCCTAAATACAAGTCTCCTTTAATTAAAAAAATTGTATTTAATATGTCAATCATTGAGCAATGTCAAAGGAGAGAAGAGAGGGAACAACAACAACAACAGGCAGACCAGTATAACATGGTTTGCCTGTGGGAGGCACGAGAGAGGGAGAGAGATACGTACCCTTGACCTATTACATCAACCACCCAGGGCTCCTAGGGAAGACAAGCCTCTTCAAGTTGTATGAGGAGGTTACATCCCTAAAGGGCAATGGTGTGTTTTTGCGACATCTTATCCGCAAGTGGAATGCCCACCTATAGGCTTTCTGGGTTGGTCCTAACCAGTGGTATGCACCCATTGAGGAGGGCATATATTTCATTACTAGCCTATCGAGGAGAGGGGTGGATTTTACCTTGTTCCCAGAGGTCCTCATTGTCTATGCAGCAGGGAGTCAGTTGGTGTACTACCAGAGATACATTAGCGTGGATATACTATCTCCTTGAGATTTGCAGGTCTCTAGAGGTCAGATGTATATTGCTTCATTTGGCAGAGAGGAGGTGACGTGCCTCTCACTACTGATTTTGACCATTTCACACCATACCAGGGATGGGAAACACATTATTTTCCTGCTTCTATTTTATGTTTAATATTTATTACAGTAGCCGCGACTTGTGAGGTGGTCTGCCATTTTTTTCCAGGAGTTCTGTACAACTTTAGAAAGATGTTGTGCTTAGGCACAATGGAGGGTGAAATTCCCTTTTGCTTCAGAGCTATTTTGTTTATTTTTTATAGGTTTCCAGAGATGAGGCCTACATTTGTTCGACAACCTCGTAAGCCAATGTTGCATGTACGGATGCAGATGTGGGGACAGATGATGCCCAAGAGGGGCGAGTCAGAGTTTTCTACGGGGATATCGCATGATGCACTAGAGTTTCTAACGAGTGTTGATGAGCATCCCTTCGTTTTGGTCCCCTGTCCTTATGTTTGTTTGGATTGGCAAGGGTGTACCAACATCCTCTTCACAGATGATGAGCCGCCAGATGATAGAGGTAATATTACTGTTTTATTTAAATTTATTCTAACATGTTATTTAACTTGTTTTTATTAAATGATTTAATGAAATTTTCTAATTATTGTTGTATACTTATATATATTTTGTAGACATTGGGTCATTTGATGGCGATGAGATGCCACCACCACCAAATGATCCAGGTGTAGATCCTGATGACGATCAAGATATGGCATAGGTCGAGGATCAGGCCGGTGCAGACAGACTTGGTCCTCATAGTGCGTCGGTACAGCCTTTTTCTAGGCGTAGGCCTGACAGTAGATTAAGGATGGAGCTGAGCGACCAAATCTGTGTAGTATTTGTAGAGGTGGGAGTCAGGCCCACCAGTATGAGAGAGATACAAGTCGATGCTATGCTGGTATAGATGTGGAGATGCATTATGTGTGACATGTTCACCCTGATGGGGCATTTCGTAGGAGCTACGAGCTTAGTTACGCTGTTGAGGAGCGCCCTTCAGCGTAGCCATGGTCGAGACGCGGTACATTGACAATCGAGCAATGACACATCATATGATGATCACGATCAGGGGAGTGATCATCGTTCACCTCTCGCCGCAGATGAGCAGCCCGCAACATCGACCAATAGTCATGATGGAGAGGAGGTTGGAACATCCACGTCGAGTCAAACTTCTCAGCCTGCAACATCCATAATTCATGATCATGAGCAGGTTGGACCATCCACATCGGGTCATCATGATCAGCAGCCTGCAGCATCTAGCAGTGCTCATGATCATGAGTAGGCTGGACCATCGACCATGTCAAGTCATCATGAGTAGCCAATAGTTGATCCTGATCAGCATGAGGCACCACCAGATTAGCAGGCACATGATGATGATCGACATCTATCTGAGCTTGTCGAGGCTGCACCATTGACTGAGCAGGCCTCGACTAGTACTACTATCGATGATGTACCACTAGCTGATATTTGACATTTATATTACAGTTGTATATTTTTGACATTATATATATGTTGCAGAACTGTATTTAACTTACATGTTGTTGATCATCATGATGTGTATATTGTTAGGTCATGTTAGATATGTTCATTTAATGTGCAACTTGCAGATAGATGTGTATGTGATAGTAGTTATTTGACATGAGATGTATATTCGATGTTTGTGTTGTGATGATGTTTTACAATGCTAATTGTGTTTCGTTAGGTGATCATGATCACGATGATTAGATGATGCTAGCGAATTTGAATGTGTTTTTTAGTTGAATATGATGTTTTTATGATGGTTATCATGATCGTGATGTTTATTTAATTTAATATTAACTCATGATATTTATTAAATATTATGTCGTGATTGTAATTGAAATTTTAATTTTAATTGTATGTAAAATTGTAAAATTGTAATTGTAATTGTATTTGTAATTTTAATTGTAATTGTAATATTTAATTTGTTGTGAAATCATTGTAATTGTAATTTTAATTGTAATTGTATATAATTGTAATTATAATTGTATGTAAAATTCTAAAATTGTAATTGTAATTGTATTTGTAATTTTAATTGTAATTGTATGTAAAATATTTGTAAAATTTTAATTGTATTAATGTGAAAATTTTAATTATATTAATCTAAAATGATTTTATTAAAATTTTTAAATTTGTAAAATTGTAAATAATTGTAAAATAACAAATCTAGAATAATATGATTTTTTGTAACATAATAAAGTTTAGAAAATAATGCACATAAATTCATGTACTTTAGAATTATCATTATTTTATTATGATCTTACATAAATAAAAAAGAACTTTATACAGTACGCCATTGTTTTTGAGATCAACATAATTGCAAATTATCAAGTGAAATATTGATTTTAACGTTAGCACAATGAAAATTACTAATTAATTCAAAATACATATTATAATGTTTCTAAAAAAAGATTCTTATAAGTTATAAGGTAATTAAGTCCTCTTCTTTATAAAAGTGCATCTTAAAAAGTATAAATATTGATGAAATAACACATGTACCATATCACTCTCGATTCTCATGATCACCCTCATTATTTTCCAGCTCGCATGGCATGATAGCACAATTGTTCTCAAAAATATGTTTTGATCTAGGGTCATGTCTCAATACGAACCACCAATCCCTATTCAACACATCTGGGTAAAATAACACCTGGTTGCAGTATTTGGGGAAAAAATAGGGCTCCTTAGCTTCATCCCACATCTTTCTAGAGTTGATACATATCAACCTACTATCATGATCTTCCTTTACATTATTCCGAACAAAGGTGTCCCACCACTTGCACCTAAAAATAACACATTGGAAAGAAGTGAAATCCACTTCAATGATCTCTTGTATCTTTCTGACGTAACCTAACGTCCCTCGTACTAGGTTTTGATCATGGTGGCTAGATCAACTAGATTGATCGAACTCGACTTCCAATCCACTGTCTTGTGTCATGTGTCCATCATCGACATTTTCTATGCGAAAATGGTGTCCAGATGCCCACATAGATGGGAACAAATGCACCTATAAAAAAGTTAAAAAATCATAGTGTCATGTGTCTTATAATAACCCAACAGTTAAAATATGAAATATATATGCAATTAAATTTGAAAGGTGCATTATTAAGTTTCAAATGTACATATATATTAAATATATTATTACCGAGTTGGTGCACCCAATCCCTACGTTTAGTGCATCCTATTCAACACGCGGGTAACGACCGGTTGCACCGTATTTATCTCTGACTTGGTCAACAACCCAACAATTGGGGCATGTTTTTGGCATATTTTGTTTTAAATGATCGGGATAAGGCACACTTCTACCATTCAACTGTATGAATTCTTTCCTGTCACTATTCCAAATCATCCTCTTGTGTTTGTACAATGCGACCCACAGTTGTGTCGCTTCGGAACTGTAAATAACAAATTTATTGATTGCTTCAATTTTTGCATTCGCTAATGAAATCAAACCAACATTATATAGTAAATAGAGATCAAAATATAAATTATATCAAAGTTCAATATGAATATTTACTTTGTGTAAATTTGAAAAATTATAAGTCGCTTACTCTTTATCAAGCGCTTTTTTCCATTCATTTGGAGCAACTCCCCTTCTCTTTTTTCTTCACCCCTTTCATCGTCCCAAATCACCACACCTGGTCTGTTGTCGATGTGCTTGATTTACTCACTAGCATAATAGAAAGACTCATATGATATGTACCCCTCTACCATAGACCCCTCAGGTTTTTCCCTTTGTCAAACAAAACCTTTCAATTTCTTCATGTACCTCTCTAAGAAGAAAATCCAAAAACAAGAAACCACCCCAACTAATTCAACCTCATCTACTAGGTGGATTAGAAGATGAACCTGCAAGTCCATGAAACTTGTCAGCAGTTCCTTTTCAAACATACAAACAATCTCAACTATCTCTTGACGCCATTGTGGAATGCTAGCCACATGAATCTTCTTTGACGTGATCCAACATAAAAATGCAGATAATTTAGATATGGCACGTCTTAGGTCTTGAGGGAATTCATGTTTCACACACCCACACACGAACAAAGGATAATGACACTACAAAGTATAAACACATGCAATAATATACAAAATTAGTTATGTTTTATGATCCCTGCATGGGATAAAATTTATTAATATAACAAATAATAAAATCATGTTTTTGACATTATACGTACTCTTAGAAGATTCAAATGGTCATGCGATTTCAACCCCGACAAATGGTCATCCACAGTGAAGCATCGCTGTAGTGAAGACCCATATGAAGATGGAACCCTCACACCCATTATAACTTCCTTTGCCAAAGAAAGATCATATTTTTTAAAATCCATGGGACATCACCTTCTTTGAAATACCATAAATTAGAGGGACCAACGCCTGCCTCTGATCCTGTACTTTCTAATCGTCTTGGCCAATGTTTATTTTTAGTTTTTGAAGTAATAAGATCTTTCCTAATAGCCAATGTGTCACATTGTTTCGATGATATGTGCCTCCACAAATAAGATGAAACATTTTTAAATATATGCATGGGTCTAATAAGTGGGTGATCTTAAGATGCTCCCAATATGGGAGGTTATAAAATATAGATTTCCTTTTCATCCCAATGGGCAATTTCTCAACATACGTGTCGAAAAATTCTAGATCATCGAACATAGGCTTCCCATTTGAATCGAACATTTCTATGAAATCCTTCTCCTTCTCTCTCTCATATGCTCTAAGCCATTCAGTTGGTGTCCTTATTGGAGGCCTTTGGGTTCTCTCTTGTTTACCATTGAAAGCGGATGTTGCTCTTCTGTAAGGGTGTTCTTCTAGGAGGAATACTCTGGAGCAGTCATACACTGGATTTTGTAGGTCATTGGACCATATAGCTTTCAGAGAAGGTCCACAACATTTACATCCAAAATAATCTTTTGTTACAAAACCTGCGAGATTATTGTATACAATTTGTATGCATGACACGTTAAAGAATGTCATGAAGATCATAAAAATTACAAAAAATTAAATAACTAATATGCGAAAGAATATTGTTACGTATATAAACACATCAATAAACATGTAATTTACCAAAGAAAACTCCTAAGCCTGGATAATCATGTGTCGTGTAAGCACATATTCCATCCAACGTAAAACTCCTCTCTGCTGCGATGGGTCTTGATACATCGTATACATTTATCCCATCCAATAATTCCTTCAATTCATCTACTAGTGGTTGTAAGTAGACATCCGTATTCTTCACTTGTCTTCTACCAAGGACTATGAGAGCCAACATAAGATGTTCATTCTTCACGGCCAACCATGGGGGGATATTGTTATTGATCATTACTATAGGCCAAACAAAATAGTTGATGTTCTGGAGGGAATATGGGTTGATGCCATCCATGACTATGCTGAGTCATAGACTTCGTACTTTATCCTTGAATTTTTTGGGCCATGTATCCTCTATATGCTTCATGGCTATTGAATCAGTTTGGATTCGCATAACTCCAAACTCACTTCTATGTGAGGCATGCCATCCCTGCAACATAGCTAATTCTTTGCAATGAAAGAGCCTTTGAATCCTTGGGATTATAGGCATGTGCCTCAATATTTTAAAAGGCAAACCACGTGATTTACCCTTCTTTTTTTATTTATCATACCTGTCATGCCCATATTTCAGACATATCTCTTTGTCTACATATTATCCTCTATATAGAATACAATCATTTGGACATCCATGATATGATATGTACTCAACACCCAACATTTTTAACAATTTCTTTGCCTCTTCGCAGCTGCTGGGCAAGACATTATCACTCAGAAGAATCTTATCTTTAAATAACATGTGGTTGGTGATCATGGAAAATATTAAATGTAC
The DNA here is from genome assembly GCA_034641835.2 of Pinus albicaulis. Lineage (NCBI taxonomy): Eukaryota > Viridiplantae > Streptophyta > Pinopsida > Pinales > Pinaceae > Pinus > Pinus albicaulis. The sequence goes on along the minus strand of CM076583.1, from coordinate 1,159,917,928 downwards.
ATTAATGCCGATATAATTATTAATGTTCATAAAATTGACCATTTTTAATGTTCATTGTGTGATTATATTTCTCACATTTATATAAGGGAGGAATTTATGGTAACTTACCTCAAAATTTCCAAGAAACATGCATTTGACAAGCCAAACTTTGCTTTCAAGTTGTATAGTAAGATCGTTGTCCCCAGCTGGGTAGACTTTGACTGACCTCTAGGTCCAAAGAGAGGGGTGGTGGAAGAAAATTTAAGGTTTTTGAAAAAGGTATCAGCGATATGAGCATCATCCTCTAGCTGATCATCATTTTGGAATGAATCTAACAAAATTGTCTCTGTGGCAGTCCTATCCCTTAAGTAATCATCCATACTAACCTCTATTTGATTGCCTCCATTGCCAACTTGTGAATAACTACTATTGTTGTAATCATTCCTAATTGGTGAATCTGGACATAGCGGGAATTGAATCGGTGGTTGATTCCACCATTCTTGGTATCGTTCCTCTCTGATTTTTTCTCTTAATTTAGCCTTCTCTTGATTTGAAATTTTCGTGGGGTGAAACGGAATATGGTAGGTAGGTCACTCATCATCACTAGAATCCTAATAATTTCAAAATATATATTTGAACATGATTAGTACAAAATATATGATATCGATTAGTAAGAACGTTGATAATGCATGATTAATTTGTTTGACGCTGAAATAATTACATTAATATACCAAAAATTTATTATTACCATCATTGTCTCGGGATTTTGGCTAGAAGATGCAATATTGTTACAACTGGCAAGGTGAAGCAGCTGTCCATTTTCATCTAATAAATGCGCCTTGAGGTATGCTGCTCCGGACAAGAGCTTCTGACGTTTTGGAGCTATTTGAATATGTTGTGCATCTGAACTCGATTCTAAATCTGCATGAACCTACAAATTTATATACATTGTAAATTTTATTGAGTTGATTGACATGGATAAAAAACATAAATTCAATTAGATAATGAAAATATAAATAAAATTTGAAGTAAATATTACGTCTCGAGATGGATAGGGAGAACTCCGTGATGGACTTTGAGAAATATTATGGAATGAGCTATATTTTGAAGATTTTTCCATTCGATATAATTATGATATTTTCTCCCTGCATTTGGGAAAAATCAGAAATAAATTTTAGTGCACACATCTAAAAGTAATTTTGGTGCCTTAAAAATGGACTTATTGTTATCAGTGCTTATGTACAGATAACTGCACTGGTACGTTTTAGTTACTCTGCACTGGTGTCGTGTTATTAACTGATGCACTGGTGTGGTGTTATTAATTGGCTCATCAATGAAGAAAAGCCAAAAATAAAAAAAGAACAACTTTATTTTTTTTAAGTGAAAAAAAGCGGTAAATTGAAAAATGGGCAGCAAAATATTTTCGAAAATCTAATTTCATAAAACAATTCTTTAAATACTAAAATGTTTTCATTATTTCACTATTTTTTGCAAAAAAAATTGGCGAGAGATTTGCACGAGACATACCTGGAGCAAGAGAGCATGAGAGCATTATGGAGCAGCGAAATACTTTCGAACATAACAATTCAGACAATCAAAATTCCAAACCCCTGGTGATTCAAACACTGTAGCATAGAATTTCAAATGATCTCGTGATTAAATTTTATTGTTTTTTTTACATTTTTTGCAGTATTTTCTACGTAGTAAGTAAAAAATTTAAGTTTGCTATTCATTTTCAGAAAATAAATAAATAAAATAAAATAATAAAAATAAAAAATAAAAATAAAAAATACATTTTACCCTAAACCCTTCATTCTTTTTGTTTCTGCCCTTGCTTCTTCCTGTTTATATGATTTCAAAATTAGGGCTTTTCATTTTAGATTTAAAGTGTTTGTATTGCTATATATATAGGCCTATGACATCTAACCCACACGATGACTTGCATAGTCTGATCCCAATCCATGTCGGTCCTTGCTTGAATTTTTTTTAAAATGATATTTTATAATCGGTGCACAGTGTGTAACCTAGCACACTGGTATGCTGGCTTATCATAGCGAACAGTGCAGAAACTGTTTGATTAAAAATTTAAAAACTTATTTTTTTTAAATCTGTGCGCCATATGTAAAATAGGGCACCAGTGCACTATTTAATTATAGTGCACCGCGCACGTACTGTTTGGAAAAACAATTTTTTATTTTGTGTTAATCGGTGCACCATGTAACATATAAGGCACCGGGTCTCCTTGTTGACAAAGAGCACCATACGGTGGTCCCCTGTTTGCATGAGGCATTTATAATAATAGGCCGCACCATCCCCTCCACGACCCCATATGCTACAAAAACTAACACTAGACGATTTTTATTATTTTGTCTGTGTTAATTGGTGCAATGGTTAACATATAATTTACCTGTGCTCCTTGTTGACATAGAGCACCGTACGGTGTTTTATACTGTTTTGGCGGTGTGTTTATAAGAACACGATGCATCAACGTCGGTGCGTACAACATTAAAAGCGCATCAGTTTCTTGATATTTTTATTTTTACCTGAAAATTTGATGATTTATTTATAAAATATATTAATGAATGATATGGTACAAGTTTCATATTGATAAAGAAATGAATGACAAGAGATCAAGTCACAAAAATACTGATAGCACATCAAGAAAAGAAAAAAAGGCAAGTTATTTGTAAATTATTTACAAAAAATATTATTTTTGAAGTATATGTAAGTTTAACTAATATGTATTATTTACTGTGTATCATGCAGATCCACAAAATGAAGAAGCTCAATAATATTATTATGATCTAGGACCAGAAGAGCGTAAAATCTTGATGGAAAAATTGTAAAAGGATGAATCAGGTGAATGAAAAAATACTATCGATCCAATATGAGTTTCTTTTTTTAATTTTCATTAATAATATACTTAAAATTATTTGATAACATATTTCAAACAATCTATTAATTCACATATGTTTAATGTTCTACAGGGACCAACAACTCAGAAAATTAATGTTGTTCTAAGAAAAGAAAAAAAATAGAGCATGCAAATGAAAATGAATTTCTCCTTAGCTCATCTTGAGTGATGCTGGAGGTTAAGGAAAGGGGGGAAAACTTTTACAAAAGTTTGAGGGATCTAGTGGAATGGATGTATAGACATTATTTCCACTTATAATACAAAAATCAATCTAATGATTCCAAGAACCAAATCTTATCTAAACTATAGGAAGAGTTTCTAGAGAATTGGTCAATGAGACATATCAGACTTTTAATAGCAAAAATGTACAACAACAAAAAAGAAGGAATGAAAAAGTAATATTCCTTTAAATGTTTTTCTAGAATTATTTATAAATATCACTTTTGTTAAATTTACTTTTCATATATCAATATAAAAATTAAATAGTTTCTTTTCATGTTACATTTTCAGGAAGATTATGAAAATCTCAAAATATGAACGAGCTGATATCAAAAATATGTCAGTAGGAATGTCCAAAAAGGTGTACAAGGAGATGGTCAAAGAAATGGACAAAATTGCATCGCAGGAGGAGCCATCTCAACAACAACTGCTTCAAATGTAATATGTAATCATTGAATTTTTCGATCATTAGGTATAATAAATAAACAATTTAGCATTAGATATTAATTTTCAAATATTTTCTTGCAGAAAAGAAAATAAAATGGAACCCATTCATCACATAAAATAGGACGACAAGGAACAAAAGGGTTGATATCTAAGTTTGTGAGTAATTTTTACTTCCTTATAACAAATTAACTAGATTTCATTTTTTTATATTTTAAGTTCGTTTACAACAATCATCATTGAATGTCTACAAATAGGTGCTAACATACAAAGAAGAACCATCAAACAAATTGATTGACATTGGGTTAAAAATGGGTTGTGAGTATATGTTGGCATATCAGAAATTAATTTTGGAATTCGTAAGCATCTATCGATCTTGTTTTACTTAGCTCTGTCTATAATTAATAGAAAAAAAATATTTTATATTAAATATATGATTTGTTATGGGGTATAAAACTTGCAGGAAACAAAGTATGGAACTACGCCAACAGATGAAATCTTGAAAGATAGCATGAAATTTGGTTTTGAAAGAATGTGTATAGTTCATCAGTCAATTGTTGCTATGGTACGTCATTTCTTTTCGATTTACATTGATGTATATTATTTAATATTGCAATTTGTATTATTCTCACCAATGTATATACACTCATTACAATTTATTTTTATGTTTGTATATGGAAGGTGAAGAAGAAGAAAACAATCAACACCGTGAAAAAAATATTCATCAAAATAACCCAAGTCATGGAAGTAGGTCGACCAGTGACAACAGTTCAAGCGAATAATGATGATCATTATGTTTGGATATCAAAGAAGGGTGTTTTATTTTATGAAATATTTGTCTCTGAAATGAGACATTTTGTTTAATGTAATGGATATAGTGTCCCAATTGAAAGACAAAGGGATACCAATAACTTTCCTATTTTGTATGACAAAGACTGTCTTATTCATATATATATAAATAAATATGTTTTAATTTATTCTATTGTGTTCTCCATTGTCGCTGTGAAATGTAACACCACTGATTAAATTTATGGATGATTAAATATTATAATGAAGAGATGTGAAAACTGATGATATTATATAACAAATTGATCCAAACATCACATTCAAATGCACCAATAAAAATTTAATTGATATGAATACTATTATAAGATATGTGTCGTCTTTTGATGAATAATGAATTTTAAAAAATCACAATAATTATGATATGATATAAAAAATTAATCCAAACATCACATTCAAATGAACTAATAAAAATTTAATTGATATGAATATTGCTATAAGATATGTGTCGACTTTTGATGAATAATGAATTTTTAAAAATCACAATAATTGCACTGTCGCAGATCGATGTTTCTAAAAAATACAAAATGAACACTGGTGCATGTCAGTTACTGTACACCAGTGCATTTGTATTATAAAGCGCACTGATGCAGTTCTACGACCTATGGGAACTGCACAAATACCAATAACAATTGTAACTCTCAGTGCATTTGTTCGATACTACACACTGGTGCATTTATGTGAGACTTTTCACCAGTGCGTTTGTATGACCTATGGGCACCGTACAAATACCAATACGAATTATAAAATTCGGTGCATTTATGTGATATTGTGCACTGGTGAATTTCTATAATACTACGAACCGGTGCGTTAATACGACCTATGGGCATCGCACAAATCCCAATACCAATTAGAACGACCTGGTGCATTGTATCACCTACAGTGTGCCCGGTGTGGTTTTAGACCTTTATGGCCCGGTGCATGCACCTTCGACTGCCCTGAGCCGACCATCTAGATGACGGGCACCAGTGCGTTAACACCTGAATAGCGAATTGATGAAAAAAACATCCGTAATAACCTTTGGCCGCCCAATTTTTTTAGTTGCGTTGAAATTCTGTTAAAACCTCTACCAAAACCTCCATTACCGAAAATGGATGTTGTAGAAAATGTTTTTTTTTTTACAATTTTGGCCAATTTTATAACTCTAAAAACCTCCAATAAAATCTCCACTACAGGAACTTTTCCTTGTAGTGCCTTTGATATATTCTTACTCAAACCATATACAGAAGTTGTACATATACGGAAGATATGCGCTTATATTGACGTTGCACAGAACTCCAGCCTCTATATATGTGCATGTCTTCCATATTTGCATAACTTTCATATATGTGCATGTCTTCCATCTATGTGCTTCTTCTGTATATGCAATTATTTATTATAGGCACAGAAGATATGCAAGTTGTCTTATATGCATATATAGAAGATATGTGTATATATGTAAATTGCACATGCACAAAAGATATGTGTATATATAGAAGATATGCACATGTATGAAAGATATGCACAACTTAGATATATACGCAACTTCCATAAATGTGCATATACAGAAATTGTGCGCAAATTTTGTAATGCGCATACACAAATCTCTATATATGCTAAAATTTTGTATATGCACAACTTCTGTATATATGTGAAACTTTTGTATCTGTGCATATCCTCTATATATATGTCTCTTTTGTATATGCACAAATTATGTATATGTGCATATCCTTTGTATATGTGTATCTTCTGTATATGCACATATCTTCAGTATATGCGCATATACAGAATTTTTGATCAGCGGTTGTCATTGATGTCAACCCAAGCAGCACTAGGGGCTAACCCAATATTGAATGAGAATTTTGACCTACAAAATTAATATATTCTAGGTCAATAATGCTTTTTATGGTTTCTACTTGTCGATATGTTTCCGTTGATATATGGCACGCCACGTAATTCTTCACGGTTTGAGAGATATTCATGTTTGAAGTTTGTACCCCAGTTAGTGGGCTAAAACCCCATGTGGTTGGGGCATGGGTCATTGAAAAGTCATAATTAATATTTTCTAAGCTCCTAAAATCCCTCCCACGTTCACTTGTTGAAGCCCCTCTCAACTTAAGCATTCATATATATTGTGATCTTCATTTCCTCCTTAGGTAAGGGATTCGACCATCTAAAACAGGTCATCGTGGAATTTTCGCTCTAACTGTTTTTCTACGAAGGCTCAGAAGCTGAAATTTTTATGAGGTGAAGCCGAAATCCTAAGGAAGCTGCAGTAAAAATTTCAGATCAAGTTGCGCAAAATTTTTGGAGATATGATCTGTGGAAGTAAGGGTTTTTGCAGGCTCCTGAAATTCATCTCAAACAAGTGACCTTGGTAAATTCGTCATAACTCCCTCTCTAAGTATCGGATTGGAATGCAGTAAAAAGTGACAGATATTGCACAGTCTTTGCTTTTTTCGCTATCAATTTCAGAGACAAATGAGAAACATTGACACGTGGCACGCCGTACAAGTGTGCTCTACTGAAATAGTCCATAATTAGGGCAGTGTGAGAAATTGAGTATAAATCTCTCTTGAAGAATCCAAATTGGGTCAGACCTATGGCATTAGAAAGAAGACTCAGAGGAATACTATAGGACCAAAAATCAGATATTGAGGATCTGAAATAACAGAGATACACCAGATTCAATATCGAGCTCCTAGAAGGCAAGAAAAAGCTAGATCATGTGTTGTCAAGGGTTGCAAAGGACCAAAATTTCTATGGCAGAAAAGCAAAGAAAGGTGCAGCAGAGAGTAGCATGAAAATAGCAGCAACCAAGGTGCATAACAACAACAATAAGTTCATCATATGAAGTCTTCAAGTGGGCAGCACTGCATACAATCATTGTAAAGGTATCATTGTACTTAGTCATTGTAAATACATTATTGTACAAATTGTACTAGTGTCTATCTGCCAAGGGTTGAAGAGGCAAAGCATGTCAAAGTTGGGGTTATGTATCTAGTATATCTTCTACTTCTACATCATTCTATATCATTGTAAAGTGGACCATTTTCCGGCACGAGAGTCCATTCTTTCTTTATTCCTCTATAGGGTGGCAGGGTGGGTGCTGTGTGGTGAGTCAGAGGCTCATTGGGTGTTGGGTGTATCCGGTTTTCGAAAGGATCGGTCAAGAATTGGGTTGCCATGAAGATTCCATCCATGGAGCTTTGTATTGAAGAATGCTTTTCTAGATTCTAGGAAGTTGGAGCTTTATTTTCAATTGGAGTTGAAAAGAATTATTAGAAAAGCATTAGGTGGTTTTTGTCCCGGAGAGGGTTTCCACCTTAAAAATTGTGTGCATTTGTGTTCCTCTTGTTTGATGCTATCATTGTACAAACACTGATAATAATTTAAGATTAACTAATGCTCTAATTGAAAGAAATACTGATTCACCCCCCCTCTCAGTATTTCCAATAATTGGTATTAGAGCTTGGTTCCTGAATAGCAGTTTAACAGCTGGAAGGAGGTCATGGGGCATACCAAGAATGGTGTACCTCTATTCAATGAAAATAATTATGCACTTTGGAAAGGAATAAAGGAGGTCTATCTCTTGGCACAAGGTTATGAAGTATGAGACACTGTTCAAAATGGAATTACATCAACCGCGGATGAACAAGGTAAGAAGAATTTGGTAAATGATGCAAAACCAAAGAATATTATTATCAGTGGACTTATTGAATCTACTTATCATAAGGTGTTGGGTTGCAAAACCACCAAAAATGTATCAGACAAGCTTGAGAATATATATGCAAGTGACTCAAATGTCAAAGAAGCAAAGCTTCAAATCTATAGAGCAAAATTTGAGCAACTCAGAATGAAAGAAGATTGCAACATTGTTGCATACTTTCAATACATTGATGAAATAACCAATACGCTAGAAGGATTGGGAGAAGCCAATGAGAGAGTATTGTTTATGGCCAAGCAAAATAAGCAAGAGGTTTCAAACAACGAAGAAGAAGGATGGACCATAGACGAATTTTATGAGGAAGAAATCAAGCTTATAAAAGATCTCAAGGCGGAGAAGATCCATTCCAAAACTCTTGAAGAACAAGTTCAAGGTCTCAAAATTAAAGTTGAAGAACACAAATGCATTGAAGAGTCACTTCAAAAGAAGTTGGAAGAAAGCAACCAAGAAAGGGAAGAATTAGAATCCCAAGTAGTCTCACTGCGTGAGGAAGTGAAGAAAGGAAAAACTATCCAAAACTATGCCAACAACTTAAGGGCATTGGAAAAACTCATCAACAATCAACAATCTTACAATGACAAAACTGGCATCGATTACAAAGAAGAAGAAGTAAGACCTTATACAACAAAATACAATGAACCTATGAGATATGACATGCATGAAGACTTAATTGGACAAGATTCGCAAGAACAACCTTGGAAGACAATTCCTCGACGAAAATTTCCATCCAGGTACCAACATATTTTTTATGGCTACTGTTATTGATGTGGAAAATTTGGTCATAAAGCTGTAGAATGTCGCACGTACCCTAGAAACGAATACAATTCTAGGAGATCTGTCAAATATGAACCTCCCATGGCTCAGCGAAATATCAATAGATTTGAGCATTTAAGAAATAATATTGAATGTTACAAATTTCGAAACTTTGGACTGCAGACTTGAAAATCCTCCAGAAGAATCTTCGAAGCCACATAATGAACGAACATGGAAGAAGAAGAAGAATGATAATTGTGCTCTCGCTCTCAAGGCTCAAAAGAACAAAGATGTGTGGTATGTTGATAGCGGTTGCTCAACGCATATGACTGGAGATAGAAATAAATTTATATCTCTAAAAGAGAAGAAGGATGGAACCGTGTCCTTTGGAAATGATGGATCTTAAAATGTTATAGGATCAGGTACTGTCACTCTCGGAAGAAAATATGTTCTAGCCAAGAATGTTCTATTGGTTGAAAACATGAATCACAATCTGCTCAGTGTTGGACAAATGTGTGATCAAGGACACACAATACTATTCAACTCCACGAAATGTGAAATCATGAAAGGCGTGTATGGTGAAATTGTGGCTACAGCAAGTCGAGCTCCAAACGACATATATGTTCTGGATGAAGCAACTAAAGCATGTCTAATAGCTAAAGAGGATGATACAATAATTGGTAGCAATGATGATCATCTAAGTAAGAATTTTGCTACAAAGGTGCAAAGTGATTTCGAGATGTCTTTACTTGGTTGCAAATTGAGCATAGATGACTCATTTAAGGATGTGGATCAAAGGTTGTACAGATCTATGATTAGTATTCTTCTATATGTAATAGCCTCCCGACCAGATGTTATGCAAGCAGTTGGACAAGTAGCAAGATTCCAAGCAGAACCAAAACAATCACATATCAAATATTCGCCAGCATTGGAATATCTTCGCCAGAAGCTTGGGATTCTCCCAAGTTCTCATTAGATTTTCTACTTTAGCGAATATAAGCGAGGAGTGGAGGTATATGCAGTGCTGAGGCGAGTTGTGTTGGTAGCGTGGGGGAAGTGTATACGGAGTCCATGAGATGGATTTAATGTTGGAGGACTTACCCTTTGCCATTGATGTCAAAGGGGGAGAGAATGTTGTAGGAAGAGGTGTCATGATCGCAGGGGGAGTACTTGTGTTGACATCAATGCCAAAGGGGGAGATTGTTGATCAGCGGTTGTCATTGATGTAAACCCAAGCAGCACCAGGGGCTAACCCAATATTGAATGAGAATTTTGACCTACCAAATTAATATATTCTGGGTCAATAATGCTTTTTATGGTTTCTACTTGTCGAGATTTTTCCGTTGATATATGGCACGCCATGTAATTCTTCACGGTTTGAGAGATATTCATGTTTGAATTTTGTACCCCAGTTAGTGGGCTAAAACCCCATGGGGTTGGGGAATTGATCATTGAAAAGTCATAATTAATATTTTCTAAGCTCCTAAAATCCCTCCCACATTCACTTGTTGAAGCCCCTCTCAACTTAAGCATTCATATATATTGTGATCTTCATTTCCTCCTTAGGTAAGGGATTCGGCCATCTGAAACAGGTCATCGTGGAATTTTCGCTCTAACTATTTTTATATGAAGGATCAGAAGCCCAAATTTTTATGAGGCGAAGCCGAAATTTTGAGGAAGCTGCGTAAAAATTTCAGATCAAGTTGCACAATATTTTTGGAGATATGATCTGTGAAAGTAAGGGTTTTTACAGGCTCGTAAAATTCATCTCAAAGAAGTGCCCTTGGTAAATTCATCATAACTCTCTCTCTGAGTATCGGATTGGAATTCCGTAAATAGTTACGGATGGTGCAAAGTCTTTACTTTGTGCTCTATCAATTTCAGAGACAAATGAAGAAATAGTGACACGTGGCATGTCGTACAAGTGCGCTCTACTGAAACAGTACATAATTAGGGCAGTGTGATAAATTGGGTATAACTCTCTCTTGAAGAATCCAAATTGGGTCAGACCTGTGGCATTGGAAAGAAGACTCAGAGGACTACTATAGGACTGAAAATCAGATATTGAGGATCTGAAATAACAGAGATACACCAGATTCAATATCGAGCTCCTAGAAGGCAAGAAAAAGCTATATCATATGTTGTCAAGGGTTGCAAAGGACTAGACTTTCTACAGCAGCAAAGCAAAGAAAGGTGTAGCAGAGAGTAGCATGATAAGAGCAACAACCAAGGTGCATAACAGCAACAAGAAGTTCATCATATGAAGTATTCAAGTGGGCAGCACTGCATACAAGCATTGTAAAGGTATCATTGTACTTAGTCATTGTAAATACATTATTGTATAAATTGTACTAGTGTCTATCTACCAAGGGTTATGGTCTAGTATATATTCTTCTTCTACATCATTCTATATCATTGTAAAGTGGACCATTTTCTCTGGTACGAGAGTCCATTCTTCTTTTATTCTTCTATAGGGTGGTAGGGTGGTGCTAGGGTGAGTTGTAGCTCATTGGGTGTTGGTGCATCCATTCAGTGACTACTGAAGAATCTCAGGCGTTGGAGCGTCCATCCAGTGGGAGCTGGAGAAGAATGATTTTCTAGATTCTAGGAAGTTGGAGCTTTATTTTCAATTGGAGTTGAAAAGAATTATTAGAAAAGCATTAGGATGTTTTTGTCCCGGAGTGGGTTTCCACCTTAAAAATTGTGTGCATTTGTGTTCCTCTTGTTTGCTGCTATCATTGTACAAACAATGATAATAATTGAAGATTAACTAATGCTCTAATTGAAAGAAATACTGATTCACCCCCCCTCTCAGTATTTCCAACACAGAATATATGCACATATATTGGAGAAGCGCATATACAAAAGATATGAACATTTACAAAATTTGCACATATATAGAGGATATACGTATATACGGAAGTTGCATATACGAAAGATATACACATTTATAAAACTTGTGCATATACAGAAGATATACGTATATACGGAAGTTGCGCATATACAAAAGATATGGGCATATGAGGAAGTTGTGCATATACAGAATATATGCACATATACATAAGCTATGCATATATGGAAGATATGTGATACAAAATATGAAAATATATAAAATTTGTGCAACTTTTGTACTTGCACATCTTTCGTACATGTACAACTTCAATATATCTACATATCTTCTATATGTGTGCATATCTTCCATAAAAGCATATATCTTCTGTATATGTGCAACTTTTATATATGCAAATATATTTTGTATATGCACATAATCATATATGCATATACGGATGTTGCACATATATGGAAGATATGCGCATATATGGAAGATTATGCGCATATACGGAAAATATGTGCATATACAAAATATGTGCTCATATACGGAAGATATGCGCATATATGGAAATTGTGCATAACTTCCATAATATGCATATAGAAGTCTCTATATATGCACAAATTTCGTATATGCACAACTTATGTATATGTGTATCTTCTGTATATGCACATATATTTCGTGTATACTCATATACTGAATATATGCACATATATGGAAGAAGATCATATACGAAAGATATGCACATTTACAAAAATTGCGCATATACAAAAGATATACGCATATACAGAAATTGTGCATATACGAAAGATATGCACATATAAGGAAGTTGCACATCTACAGAATATATGCACATATACAGAAGCTATGCATATATGGAAGATATGCAATACAAAATATTCACATATATGAAAGTTGTGCATATACGGAAGATATGCACATATACGGAAGCTCTTCATATACGGAAGATATGCGATACAAAATATGCACATACACAAAATTTGCGCATATACGGAAGATTTGAACATATATAAAGAATTGCATATGTGTATTACGAAAGATGCACAAAACTTCTATATATGCTCAACTCTTGTATATGTGCATATACATAAGATATACACATATACAGAAGATATGCACAACTTACATATATATGAAACTTCCATATATGTGCATATATAGAAGTTGTGCACAACTTTAACCTCCTTATATACTTAGCGTCGTTAAGTATATAATATAACATTCATAAAATATAACATCAAATCGACAAAATGAATTCAAAATTCAATGAAGATGTTGTCATAAATACAAGTCTAAATTCATGTATTTGTATTCAAAATTGGTCCAGCTATACGTTTTTATTTTTTGAAAAATGGAACTTCATTCCCAACATAAATAATGGAATCTCATGCCCATAAATGACATAACGAAAAACTGGCATCATGATTTATCTAGAATATGGGTCTATAAGTCATCCTCGCCCCTTATGGCACTCCCAAGTGCATTTTAAGTTGATATTGCTGCAAAAATTACATTAATCAATAAGTTGTAAAAACAAAATCCATAAGATTAATTTCATGTACATGATACATTTACATCAATATCATGTACATAATGTATGCTCTCTTCTAGGGAAAATTTTAAAAATGAAAATTTATCTTCAAGTTTAGAACCCTTGACGAATCTTCCTAGTTCCTAATATGCAAACTATAAAATGATAGGTGATATATTTGTAAAAGTATTGAAATTTATAATGATTTTATGTTGTACCTATAAAATATTGACTATTTTTAGTGTAAAAAAAACAATTCATCAATTTTGGGCGAATCAATATTTTAGAAAATATGGAAATCAGTGAATTTTTTTTCGGAAAAAACATGGAAAATTAGCCCACTTTGCTAATATTAGCCCCTAAATTTTTCCATGTTCTCTAAATGTACATGATACATATATTATTATAAATAAGCAAAGTTCCATGGTAATGATATGTTCTTCCATGCATTCAACATGGAGCAAGATATAAATATAAAAGTAACTTAACATGCAAACCTGATAATTTGTAAATAAAAAAAATGAATCAATTCTAACTACATTCATCAAAAGTAATGTCACAATAGAACATCAAATACACATCATGAATTTAAAAGGTAATGAATATGTTGTCATAAACACAAGTCTATATTCATGTATTTTTATTCAGAATTGGTCCAACTATACATTTTTCTTTTTTACAAAATCAAACTTCATTCCAAACATAGATAATAGAAGTTCATGCCCACAAATGACATAATGGAAAAATGGCATCATGATTGATATATAATTGTTGGGAAAAATACTGAGAGGGGGGGGTGAATTAGTATTTAGAGCTGACTGGAAAACATTTTACTTTTTATGCATTTAATTCTTTACTTAGATTATTGAATCATTCATTCATCAGATGTTTGGTAAGCAGTAAGCATGAGCAGTAATAACAGAATCAACCATCACACACAAGAAATACACATGAACACCAGTATTTAAGGTGGAAACCCAATTCGGGAGAAAACCACCGCTGTTGTCGTCTCTGTATTCAATATTTATTATAAAGAAAACATCTTACAATTTTGTACTGGCACAGACTTATACCAGCACACAGACACCAACTTGTAGAAGGTTACAACCTTCTCTCGTTCTCCAGTCAATACTGGAAGGGAGCTCCAACCCCCTGATTTTAACACCAACTTCTACTGGCAAAAAACTTCCACTCTCATACTGAAGGCTTCAACCCTCAAATCCACCAAATTTCTTCAATTTGTACATCAGACTTGCAGCAGGTCTTCATCATTTCTTTTGCAGATCTTCCTAGAGATTCATCATTTCTAGATCTAGAGATCTTGAACCTTCATCATATCCACAGGTGCATCATAGATTCAGATATATCAGATTTCAATCATACAGATATCTCTTAAAGATATTTATTCGTTATCAACCCCTCTTCATACACACCTTGTACTATAATCCTCCTCTCCTTATATAGTTTTTCCTTTATTAAAACCATGAGTCAAAACCACCAAAACGCTGACGGTATTCCTGGACGGGATCAATTAGATAATCCAGCGGGGTCTACCCAAACCCCAAACAACTTTTCATTGTTCTATTTTCTTGGTCAGGCAATTAATTAAACTAAGGATTTTTAATATCTCAATCTGAGATTGAGATATTAATCCAATTACCCCTTTAGTTGTTACAAACATTAACGTTCCGCTGACTTATATAAAAACCCAGCAGTAATATATATCCATATAACCTTTCGGGCCCTTCAATAATATTTAATCTTTGACTTGGGGATATGCGCTAATAATTAAATTTCCTATCAAAAGACCCAACCCGCGGACACAACTAGCGCACCGGATATCGAGACAAGTGCCTCCGCAGTTGACCGAGTTGACTGCGAGGACAACAGAGATGAATGGCAGAGATTGAGTGTGGGGGCACCAGCCAAAATTTTCATCCGTACCTCGAGAGCCCCCGTAGTGACACAAGATGTTAAGTTTGTCACAGTTGTCTTCCACGTTAGGTGAAGATCTTGACATAACACAACAACATATATTGAACCAATAATGTGAAGGGAAATCAGGTCCCACACCCTTAATACATGACATAATACTTTGGGTTAAACCCGCAAACCTCAATACATGTGTATGGGCCCCACCGTTAACGGTCGTCTCCATCCGACGGTTGTTATTGCGTCGCGTCGCCTCATTTGATCGGACGGATATCGCTCGGCGGAGACGCGCGAACAATAACACGTGATGGCCGCCGTACTTTGGTTAACCTTCACGCATCTTCCTCATACAACCACCGTCCAATGCCTTCCCTCCAGATCAACGATGCTCAATAATATCGCTGAGCATCCTGGGTCGAACAATAATGCGCGATGGTGCGCAGTGACAAGCGGTTTTGTGGAGTCGTACAGGGACGCATGTCACCCGTTCTATAGAATCGCTCCCCAACTCGAAGAAACCACTTATCTCCGAAAAGCGGTGTGATATGGACAATCCGGCTTTGTAAACCTGCTCGCGGTTTCAGAACAATGTTCTATCGGAATTCAACCATATTTCAAATATAGTTCATTAATCCATCGGGTCCAGATTTTCCTCGCAATCGCAAGTCTTTTAATAAACACTCCGCTGCGCAATTTTTCTCCGATGCGATTAAAACTGGAACTAAAATACTTATTAATCCTAGTTTATACACCCATCGGTCAAAACTGTCCACTCGCATCCTCTTATTAGCATTCTGTGTGTCTGTGCTCAGTCCGATAGGGTCTACAGCACGGGTTACGATTCCCGGAAAGTACTTATTTAGTGTATCAACCAGGTGGGGTAGTAAACCTCGGAATAACACCTCAGCCTCTGCCTCTGCTTAGAGTCTGATTTCTTCGCCTTGCCGCCTCTCACACTCTATGCCTCACTCAATGAATTGCTTCCTCATTATTTACCATGGACAGCACATTTTCTCTGCTATTTGCTTTCTCTACATTTCCTGAACTCTTTGTTTCTGATGCTCCTTCTTTGCCAATTATTTTGCCATCAATGACAACATTTCCAACAATCTCCCCCTTTGGCATTGATGGCAATACTCCTCCTCTGTTTGTCTTTTAGAAGCCCCCTTTTTTTTTTGCTTTTCCTCCCCCTTTGACATCAATGGAAAAGAATAGATCAAGATCCTTTGTACCAACAATACCATGCTCCCCATGAGATCATGCTGCATTTTCAAGACTTATACAATCAAGATCAAAAAGTCTCAAGCATGAGATCAGACTACAACAAATAATTAGAGTACCAATAATGCATCCTTTCCACATGACCAATGCTCCCCCTTAGCCTGTGCATCCTGAACACTTTCAACAGGAGCATATCCAATTTAATCTTCTGAATTTAAGCAGATTTGATCTTCTGCATGGTAGAGACTACTCCCAGCTTCTGTCTGAGATATTCGAATGCTTCCCTAGGTAAAGGTTTGGTAAATATATCATCAACTTTTTCTTTGGAGGGAATATACTCCAACTTCACCTTTTGTTCAAGCACTTGTTCACGTAAGAAGTGATACTTGATGGGAATGTGCTTGGTCTTGGAATGCATAACAGGATTCTTTGAGATACTGATGGCACTTGTATTATCACACATAAGGGAAATAGGAAGTGAACATTTGATTTGAATGTCTTGTAAGGTTTTCATCATCCAAAGAAGTTGAGTGCAACATGATGCGGCAGCCACATATTCTGCTTCTGATGTAGATAAGGCAATAGATCTTTGCTTCATGCTGAACCAAGATACTAACCGGGGCCCCATATAGAATGCACCACCACTAGTACTTTTCCGATCATCAACATTTCCAGCCCAATCTGCATCAGTGTAAGCATGAAGAGTAAGATCAACATTCTTTGGATACCATAGTCCAAATTCTTGAGTTCCTTGTAGATATTTGAATATTCTTTTCACAGCCTGAAGGTGAGACTCTTTTGGATAAGCTTGGAATCGTCCAACAATCCCAACTGCATGCATAATGTCTGGTCTTGTCCCAGTGAGATACAATAGACTTCCTATCATAGATCTACATTCTGGTTGATTCACCGTGGGAGAATCATCATGAGAACTGAGATTACCTCCTGTTATCATTGGTGCACTTACAGGTTTGCAATCTTCCATGCCATACTTTTTCAAGATTTTCTTAATATATTTTGCTTGTGATAAGAATATGCCATCTGTTGTTTGTTGCACTTGCAAGCCAAGAAAGAATGTTAGTTCCCCAACTAAAGACATTTCAAATTCTTGTTGCATATTAGAAGCAAATTTCTGACTCATAGACTCTTCATTACTTCCAAAAATGATATCATCAACATATACAACCACAATCAATAGTTTATCATTTTTAGTTTTTGTGTATAAGTTGTTATCACCAGACCCCTTTGAAAATCCTTGTTGATGAAGATATTTGTCAAGACGATAATACCATGCCCTCGGAGCTTGTTTGAGACCATATAGAGCCTTTTTAAGTCTACAAACGAGATTTTCATCATTTCCCAAAATGAATTCTTCTGGTTGTTCTATATAAACTTCTTCTTCTAGATCTCCATTGAGAAAAGCATATTTAGCATCCATTTGATAAAATTTGATTTGTTGGAAGCTTGAAAAAGCAAGAAACATTCTTATGGCTTCAAGTTTGGCTACAGGAGAAAAAGTTTCTTCAAAGTCTATTCCTTCTTGTTGAGCATACCCCTTGCAAACAAGTCTAGCTTTATTTCTTATAACATCCCCATACTCATTTAACTTGTTTTTGAATATCCATTTAGTTCCAATGACATTTTTTTCATGAGGTCTTGGTACTAATTCCCAAGTGTGATTCTTTTCAATTTGATCAAGCTCTTGATTCATGGCTTGAATCCAACATTCATCGTTGCTAGCTTGATTGAAATTATGTGATTCAATAGAGGATAGAAATGCCAGATAGCTAGAAGATCCCACAAGAGTCCTTCTTGTTTGTACACCTGGTCCCTTTTCTCCCAAAATTTGAGATTCTTGGATGATTCTTTTGAACATATCTGGATGGAGCTTTTCAGATAAATCACCTTTGGGTTCTTCATTGGGTTCACTGTCTATATAATTTCTATTTGATGTAGAAGGATATATGTCACCATCATAATGCGTTACTCTCAGCAAGGCTAATGCTCCCCCTAAAACTGTGCTTCTGTCTCCATTGGAACTTGCGTGTATACGCGGCTTTAGTTCATGAAACCCGTGTATGGAAGGTGAAATACTGAAAATTTCACACTCCTTCTCCCCTTGAATTTGTACCACCTGTACCTATCTTCTCTTGTCACATCAGATGCACTGTTAAAAATAAACAGAACCAGAATTACCAACCAACCATGGGAATCACCATATATTGCTCCCCTTGTGATGATACATTACTGATTCCTATAATGTATCTCACATCACTCCTACAGTCATTATGAAAAGTAAGCTTTAGAAGCGAAAGACTGCAGTAGGATTATTATCCCTTACGTTTTTGACCAATCCTCCTTCTTTTTCCAGCTTTGCTTGAAATTTCTTATTGTGTGCTGGAAATTATCCAATTTCTCAGATCTATTCATCCTGCATTCCTTTTCTTCATGTCCATACTTGTTGCAAGCATAACATCTTGAGTGACCAGAAAAATAAGCATAGGGATCATAATGTGTTTTTCTATTCTTTCTTCTATTGCAATCAGCTGCTTTATGACCAAACTTGCTACATGAAAAACAATATCCCTTAAAGAAACCTAAGTACCTTTCTGTGTAGAATCTGTTTATCAATCTACTTCTGCAATTGGCTGCAACATGCCCATAATTATGACATTTAAAGAATTCAACATTATTGATCAAAGGAGAGAATCGATTGATGCTTCTATAGTTAGGAGGGAATGATTTCTTTTGAGAGTTCATGATTGTCGGTTGACCTTTTGTTTCTTTCAACACTTCAAGTTTTGCATTGATATCCTTTGAATCTTTAGCACTTTCTTGTGAACTAGATTCTCCTTTAACAGTTTCATGAAAACCAAGACCAAATTTAACAGAAGGAGACCTTTGACTACTAAGAATATTGTCTAGAATCTTAGTACTATCTTGAAACCTCAAGAGTTTATATTTTTCTTCTAATTTACCTTTTAAAATGTTTACCTCAACCTCCAATATTTGGCATTTCTTCTTCATACTTTCTTCGACCCTTCTTCCTTCTTCTACTTGATCATTCAATTTTAAAATCTCTTCTTTCAACCCATTTTCTTGTTCTTCAAATGATTTTAGAAGTTATTCATTCTTCTTATTTGATGCTTTGAGATCTGCTTTCAGAGAGATGATTTCTGCTTCAATTCCTTCACTGTGATTGTTTACTTCATCGTACAACCCTTGATACTTGTTTATCTGTCCATTCATTCTAGAGATCATATCTTTGTAGATAGATTCTCTCTCATTAAATAATATTTGTTGATCTTCAACTTTAATCTTGAGAACTTATTCTAGATCCATAACATTACTTTCACTATCTTCACCATTGCATGCACAAGAAAGTGAATCACAAGAACAACAATCAATACCTATTTCATCTTCTTCATTTTATGCTGCACATGTTTTCTGAGATATCTCCTTTCTTTGAGTAGCCTTCTTCTTTTGCTTCCTTCCCATTGAGATGGATCTCCTTCAAGCGATCAAGCTCCTTCAGAAGGACCTTCTTTGATTCCAATTGTTGGGAAAATTACTAAGAGGGGGGGGTGAATCGGTATTTAGAGCTGACTGGAATTTTTTTTACTTTTTATGCATTTAATTATTTACTTAGATTATTGCATCATTCATTCATCATATGTTTGGTAAGCAGTAAGCATGAGCAGTAATAACAGAATCAACCATCACACACAAGCAATACACATGAACACCAGTATTTAAGGTGGAAACCCAATTCGGGAGAAAACCACCGCTGTTGTCGTCTCTGTCTTCAATATTTATTATAAAGAAAACATCTTACAATTTTGTACTGGCGCAGACTTATACCAGCACGCAGGAACCAACCTGTAGAAGGTTATAACCTTCTCTCGTTCTCCAGTCAATACTGGAAGGGAGCTCCAACCCCCTGATTTTAACACCAGCTTCTACTGGCAGAAAACTTCCACTCTCATATTGAAGGCTTCAACCCTCAAATCCACCAAATTTCTTCAATTTGTACATCAGACTTGCAGCAGGTCTTCATCATTTCTTTTGCAGATCTTCCTAGAGATTCATCATTTCTAGATCTAGAGATCTTGAACCTTCATCATATCCACAGGTGCATCGTAGATTCAGATCTATCAAAGTTCAATCATACAGATATATCTTAAAGATATTTATTTGTTATCAACCCCTCTTCATACACACCTTGTACTATAATCCTCCTCTCCTTATATAGTTTTTGCCTTTATTAAAACCATGAGTCAAAAACACCAAACCGCTGACGGTATTCCTGGACGGGATCAATTAGATAATCCAGTGGGGTCTACCCAAACCCCAAACAACTTCTCATTGTTCTATTTTCTTGGTCAAGCAATTAATTAAACTAAGGCTTTTTAATATCTCAATCTGAGATTGAGATATTAATCCAATTACCCCTTTAGTTGTTACAAACATTAATGTTCCCCTGACCTATATAAAAACCCAGCAGTAATATATATCCATATAACCTTTTGGGCCCTTCAATAATATTTAATCTTCGACTTGGGGATCTGCGCTGATAATTAAAGTTCCTATCAAAAGACCCAACCCGCGGACACAACTAGCGCACCGGATATCGAGACAAGTGCCTTCGCAGTTGACTGAGTTGACTGCGGGGACAACAGAGATGAATGGCAGAGATTGAGTGTGGGGGCACCAGCCAAAATTTTCATCCATACCTCGAGAGCCCCCATAGTGACGCAAGACGCTGAGTTGGTCATAGTTGTCTTCCACATCGGGTGAAGATCTTGACATAACACAACAACGTATATTGAACCAATAATGTGAAGGAAAATAGGGTCCCACACCCTTAATACATGACATAATACTTTGGGTTAAACCCGCAAACCTCAATACATGCGTATGGGCCCCAACGTTAACGGTCGTCTCCATCCGACGATTGTTATTGCGTCGTGTCGCCTCATTTGATCAGACGGATATCGCTCGGCGAAGATGCGCAAAAAATAATGCGTGAAGGCTAGCGTACTTCGGTTAACCTTCGTGCATCTTCCTCATATGACCACCGTCCGATGGCTTCCCTCCAGATCGACAGTGCTCAACAATATCGCTGGGCATCCTGGGTTGAACAATAACGCACGATGGCGCGCAGTGACAAGCGGTTTTATGGATTCATACAGGGATGCGCGTTGCCCGTTCTATGGAATCGCTCCCCAACTCGAAGAAACCACTTAACTCCGAAAAGCGTTGCGATATGGGCAATCCGGCTTCATAAACCCGCTCGCGGTTTTAGAATAGTGTTCTATCAGAATTCAACCATATTTCAAATATAGTTCATTGATCCATCGGGTCCGGATTTTCCTCCCAATCGCAAGTATTTTAATAAACACCCCGCTGTGCAGTTTTTCTCCGATGCGATTAAAACTGGAACTCAAATACTTATTAATCTTGGATTATACGCCCATTGGGTCTGGGCTTCAATCGCACTTGCATCCTCTTGTTAACTTGTTCTGCTGACCTTATATGCTCCGATGCAATAAGGGTCTCTGGCTTGGGTTACGATTCCCGGAAAGTACTTATTTAGTGTATCAACCAGGTGGGGTAGTAAACCTCGGAATAACACCTCAGCCTCTGCCTCTGCTTCTCGATGCAATTCCTTCTATGCTTCCTTGCTACCTCTCTCTACTACCTCTATGCCTCTGCTACAATACATTGCTTCCTCTGTTGTTTTCTGCAGACCTTTGTTCTCTACTACGTTGCTTTTCTCTGTTCCTAGTTACTGTTTCTGATGCTCCTTCTTTGCAAATTATTTTGCCATCAATGAAAACATTTCCAACAATAATATGGATCTATAAGTCACCATCTCCCCTATTGGCACTCCCAAGTGCATTTTCAAATTGATATTTTTGAAAAAAATACATTAATCAAATATTTGTGCAAAGTAGTTCATGGTTGAGATTCTTGGTTTGGTAGCATCATTGATTTTAAGATTCTAACCTAAACCCAAGGTTGTGTAAATTTAACATTGGATACCTTTTTCACTGACTTTAGTATTAAATCCAAAATAGTGTACAATGGAGTAATGTGAACCATATTCCTTGTTACATTCTTCAAATCCATTTAAAACTTTAAACCCGTGCATTAACATACACCTCTGCTCTTGGTCTTTCGCTTTAGGCTCTCTGGTGACGGGGTTGGCCCCTCCTTACCCTCGCTGGTCAAACCCTGTGAATATAAATAAATGTTATCGACTATATAAGTTAAGATGTAAATATGTGGTATGGTGGTATATTGGTGTGCTCGCTTGGGGGAGGTGAGCCCCGACCTCCGCCCTTCCATTGGTAATATATTCTACCACCCAATATAACCTCTGATCTTGACCTTTGATATGTAATGTAATTCGGGCTTACCATTAAATCTGACCTTTGATATGTAATGCAATTCGGACTATGGACTTGGTCCACAAGAGGGGGCATGTGGTGGCCCCTAGCTGCACCACGTGTCCACCTTTGGTTGGACTAGCCCAACCTTATAATAAAAAAAATGCACCACCATATAAAATTTTTTGCCTTAGGATAACAAAATAAAAAAATTTCACCTTCCAAAATTTCCGGTGAATTCTGCAGTGACACTTGTCACAGTGTCATTGGGAAAAAATGGTAGAATATTCCAATAATATCCATTTATTTACTGACTAGGCTGCCATGTCAGCATCCTGTCCTTTTTGCAATTTTTTTAGGTTTTTAGGAAAATGAACAATAGGCTCTATCTTCCTCATCCAGAGTCAGTTTTCGATGAAATGAATTGCGACGGATTCTTGGCGATGAGCTGTTCGCTGTCATTTAGTTTCCATTATTTCGAGAACTTTAATTTTTAAGATTTAATACTGAGCACCTGATCATTCCTCCCCACTATAAGCCTTTTGGAACCCAAAAGCTCTTTGGTTACTGATCATGTGGATGAGGGTACAATTCCATCACCCTTCTAGTCTCAATCCACTAAAAGTTTCCCATTTTAATTAATTGAAGCTTTTTACGAAAACTAATATTTTTCCTTGACTCTTTCGACCCTTTCTTGTTGTTGTAGACACCGTCATGTTGCAATTTCCCTGAATTTTAATAGAAACAAGATGTTCTTGTAGAAACAAACTTGTTCCCACCTCGGTCATCAATCAAAGGAAACTTAAAAACTGTCTCACCTCGCACACTATTGTCATGGCGATTCTTAGCTCCACTTGCTTTGTACTTGTGTCGAATTTTGACAAAGTATTTTCGCTATTTCCATGTACCCTTTGGAAACCAAAAACAAGCACGTGTGGAACCTATGCCTTCTTTGTCAAATTGCTTTGGCACTTTCT
The DNA here is from genome assembly GCA_034641835.2 of Pinus albicaulis. Taxonomy (NCBI): domain Eukaryota; kingdom Viridiplantae; phylum Streptophyta; class Pinopsida; order Pinales; family Pinaceae; genus Pinus; species Pinus albicaulis. The sequence continues at coordinate 1,159,894,166 of CM076583.1, read as the reverse complement.
CTTTTACCTTTGCACTCTCTTGCACTGGCATATTATTTCCAACACTACTCAACACTAATGTTGACTGCTGCAAATATTTCACATCTTGTTTACCTCCTTTCAAAGGAAACCTATTAGAGTTCTGAATCATCTCATTAAAAGCATAAGGAACTTTACTGAAATCAACTTGTTCTTTTGATGCATATTTTTGAAAGGCCTCATTCAAAACATCTCTATGTTTGATCATTAACAAAGTCAAATTTTGACTTGCATTCACTATTCTCTTCATTTCTCATGCATGTATAAGAGACAAACTTGTCTTCTTCTTATGCGATCTAACTATGTAATCAATTCCATATTTAAACAAGTGATACTTATTCTCATGGCGATGAAATAATTATTTCCTATCATAAATATAAGGACTTCCCAAAACAATACCTGAAATCTCAAGTGGTGCTACATCAAGTTCAACTTCATAAAGAAAGTTTGAATTGATGGTAAAACTTAGTATGAACTTCCTTGTTAGCTGCAAAAATTTACCAAGACATTGAGATCTTACCATAGTTTTTAATCTCTTCTCAAGTCCTTGATTCCCACCATACAATTGAAGATACTTCCATCCTCAAGAAAGCCAATTGAATCTTTATGTCATCTTCTTGAAGGTTCTGAATTCTACAATAAACCTCCAATTGAAGAATCCAATTTTCCAAATTCTCTGCATTTACCTCGCCATTATACATTGGAAGCTCAAATTTTACATCAAGTTTGAGTAAGGAAGTTTTTTCCTTTTTTCGTTTTTGAGTGAGTATGGGTAGTTTTGGTTGTGGAAGTGGAAGATGATGGTGATGGCGATGATGAGGATGATGATGAATATGGTGGAGATGGAGGAATATTTCCCCCACTGCCCTTTGAATCCCTCTCTTCATCCTTTTTGTCCCTTTCTTCAAATAGGATCCTAACCTTTTCAATCAGTTCATTGAAAGCCTTCTTCTATGCTTCCTCTTCTGAAAGACCTTTAGTCTCTCCTACACCTGACATGATGCATATGGATTCAAGATCAGCTTCTGGTGCAACTTGTACCTCTTCAATCTTAGCTAGAGATAAAAATTGAGGTGCTTCAATTGCAATTGTGAGTGAAACTTTAGGTGGAGATGGTTCCCTTGTGGCTCTCCTTCTTCTGGTCCTAACCTCAGGACTAGAAACCAACAATTTCTCTTCTCCTTTCTGCAACTTTAACCTTGTAAGCATCACAAATTTACAACCATTAAAACCCTACTTGAACAAAACTCAAGAAAATCAAGCAAATAACCTTTGCAACCTTTCAACCTTGCTTTGATTTCACCTCGATCTGAATCTGAATGTTAGTTTTGTTCTGCTAATTTCATCTTTAGAATTATAAATAATTTTTTGATCTTTTGCTTCATGTGCATAGGTTTCTTGAGGTGTTTGTGAGTGTTAAACAAGTAAATGAGTTAAGTTTCATGTTAAATTCATGATAAATTTAAAAATTAAAACATAATATTGAACAACAACAATAAAATGTACACAAACCATCAAATAATCCATTAACACAGTGTTTTGATGAAGGATTTCACCCCTCCTAGGCTACATCTCCTTGGTCCAACTTCCATGACTTGGGCCTCTGTATTAGATCAAATGTGAAAAAAGTGTTTTTTACATTCATCTACTACTCCTGAAACCTGCTTCAATGTGTTCAAAATTTCCAAATCATCCAGAATAGATTCTTCTTGAGCCCAATTTCGTCATTTTTTGCAAAATTTATGACAAAAACAGTTTTGCCTAGGAAATCTCCACTAAAACTAGAGAAACTCTAGTTAGGATCGTTGCTTTTGGAGGCAGTGCTGAAATTGGGGGCTCTGCCAAACATGCCACTGAATTAAACTAGGGTTTAATTAAGTGATAAGTGGAGATTAAATGGAGATAAGCATGGGTTTAGGCGCATTAAGAACATTTTAACAAACTATGCATTAGAAAATAGGTTTGGTGCATAATTATTGGATTATGGGTTAATTAAACCCATTTAAAACATTAAACCTGTGCATTAACATACGCCTCCACTCTTGGTCTTCTGCTTTAGGTATTGTGGTGAGGGGGTTGGCCCCCTCCTTATCCCCCATGGTCAAACCTTATGAGTATAAATAAATGTCTGCGACTATATAAGTTAAGACGTAAAGCTGTGGTAGGGTGGGATATTGGTTTTCTCGCTTGGGGGAGGTCGTGGGGTCGAGCCCTGACCTTCGCCCTTTTGTTTATAATATATTTTTCCACCCAATATAACCTATGATTCTAACCTTTTATTTGAAATGTAATTCAGACTTACCATTAAATCCGGCCTTTGATATGTAATGCAATTTGGAATTTGGACTTGGTCCACCAAAGGGGGCACGTGGTGGCCCCTGGCTGCACCACGTGTCTGCCTCTGGTTGGACTAGCCCAAATTTATAATAAAAAAAGTGCACCACCATATAAAAATGTCAGCCTTAGGATAAAAACATAAAAAAATTTCACCTTCCAAACTTTTCGGCGAATCCTGCAGTGACACTTGTCAGTGTCATTGGGTGAAAATGGTAGAATATTCCAATAATATCCTTTTCTTTGCTGACTAGGCTTCCATGTGAGCATTATGTCATTTTTGCAATTTTTATAGTTGTTTAGGAAAACAAATAACAACCTCTATCTTCCTCATCCTGAGTCGGTTTTCGATCAAACGAATTGCATCGAATTCTTAGCGACGAGCTCTTCACTATCATTCAGCTTCCATTCAATTTTGAGAACTGTGATTTGTGAGATTTAACACTGAGAACCTGATCACAGATTAATATAGATCGTATCCAATAATAAGTAACTAAGCCATGTCACTTTTATTTGTAATAACATCTCGAAACCCTGTCACTTTTATGTCATATCCTTAAATAGTTTTCCAAGGATAACTACTCATGGCCAAAACGATGGAATGTGGAAATATTTTTCCACTTCTTGGATACCAGGGACTAATATTTACTGAGGTTGCAGGTTGAAGAACCGAGGACTGGGTGCATGATTTTCGGTTCTTTAAGCTCATACCTTTATTTATCTCATTCCAAATTATTCTAATGCCTCGTGTTTTTCTAGATTTTAGGCCTATAGCATTATGCAACATCACTTATAAAATGATTTCAAATATTATTAATTCTCTCTTAAAAGATAAACTCTCTTGCTTCATCTACCTTGAATAGTTTGACTTCCTAAAACATATGAACATTCAGGTTGTCAAGTCCATTGCGCAAGAAATTATTCATTCTATAAAGGTTTGAAGGAAGGAGGATTTAATCTTAAAGTTGGACTTACACAAAGGACATGATTGTTTCAATTGGGCTTTTCTCAGAATGATCCTACATAAAATTGGACTTTATTGGGTGTTGTTGAATGGACTATGGCATGTGTCTCTTTGGTTAATTATGTCGTGTTAATTAATGACATGTCATTTTCCTTCTTAAAGGATTCTCAGGGTCTGAGACAAGGGTGCTCCCTATCCCAATTATCATTCCTATTTGTTATTGATGGATTGAGTAGGAAGATATTTAAGGCTACACATAAGGTTTTTTTAGGTATATTGGTCACCAGAAATACCTTTGTTTCCCATCTCATTTTTGTAGATGGCCTTCTTCTTTTTGGATAGGTTTCCTCAGCTCAATGGGAAAATAATTTTACTATCATTTCTAATTTTGGGGAAGTGTTGGGGTTGTTCATGAAAAAAAAATACTTTTTGATTCATGCTTCGGAGGATTAAGCCCATATTTCTGAGATTGCAAACTTTTTTTTTGGTCAATGTTTCTAATATTGATAGCGGGTTAAAATACCTTGGCTTAATTTAAAACCAAATAATTATAAAATCAAGGATTTCCAGTGGTTTATTAAAAGGTATGAAGCCTGATTGAATTCATGCACACATGGATGGTTGTTTCTCGGTGGAAGAATGTCACTTTCTCAATCAATATTACAGAGTATCTAGATATACTAGATGCACTTATATTTGATTCCCAAGCATGTTAATAAAAAAATCAATTTTATCATCTCAAATTTTATTTGGTCTGGTGCTCGTGGGAAAGAAAAGATCCATCTAATGGGATTGGTGGTTCTCTCTTAGTTGAAAGAAGAAGGAGGATGGGGTTTGAAAAACATGGATAAATTTTATTGGGCCCTGAATGTAAAGAGCTTATGCCATGCATTATTCGAATCTGGCTTATGGCAGCCAATCATTTTGGAAAAATATTTAAAGGAGAAATATCTTTAGTTTTGTATAAAAAATGGTGCTAATTCATCAAAAAAATGTTCATACATCTAGAATGGTTTCATGAAATTAATGCATTGGTTAGTTGGAAATCTTTATTGGGTGATTGTTATAAATGCTAAAGTGGAGATTGGGTTGGATCCATTCTGGGGATTTCTTTGAAATATATCTTTTCCCATGGAGATCATCCAACACATACATGACAAGGGGATTTTATTCCTTAACCAAATGTGGTCTATAAGTGAGCCAACAAGTCTATATCCTATATGGATTAGATCCGATGAGATGGGATTAGTCGGTACAATAAAAAATATTTGGGATGAATATATTGTTAATATATATATGAAAATCAACCTATTTCGGGATGGGAATGGCACTATCATATAGGATGGGAAGACCCTTAAGTATATGACTTCTGTGGAGGATATTTATTGTCATCTATCGTCTTCTCATATGCTTTCCTCGGTGAATAAGTGTGCTGAAAAGTATGATCTTCGCATATGCCTCTGAAACTAAAATTATTTAGATGGTTGGTGTGACATAACAAGATTCTTACTTTGGAGACCCTGGGAAAGAGAGGTTTCCTAGGTTCGGGTAGATGTCAAATGTGTCGGGGTGATTTTGAGAATGTTATACATTTGTTCCTCAAATGCCCATTCGGTGTGGCCATTTGAATTGGGGTCTTACAGTGATTAAACATTGAAGTTGGCTGGATTTATGCATATATTAATGGGTGCTTTGTGGATTGAAATACTAAATACATGGATGTAAAAATAATCCCTTTCTTTACATATGAAGTGCACATGCCCCCTCTGGTGGACCAAGTCTAAATCCCAAATTGCATTACATATCAAAGGTCAGATTTAATGGTAAGTTTGAATTACATTACATATCAAAGGTCAGAATCATAGGTTATATTGGGTGGCAAAATATATTACAAGCAGAAGGGAAAAGGTCGGGGCTCCACCCCACAACCTCCCCCAATTGAGTGAACCAATATACCACCCTACCACAGCTTTAAGTCTTAACTTATATAGCCGCCGACATTTATTTATATTCACAAGTTTTGACTAGCGGGGATAAGGAGGGGGCCAGCCCCCTCACCACAGGACCTAAAGCAGAAGATCAAGAGTGGAGGTGTATGTTAATGCATGGGTTTAATGTTTTAAATGGTTTTAATTAACCCATAATCCAATGATTATGTGCCAAACCTCTTTGTTAATGTGAAATTTGTTAAAACGTGATTAACGCGCCTAAACCCATACTTATTTCCATTTAATCTCCACTTATCATTTAATTAAACCCAATTTTAATTCGGTGACATGTTTGGCCGAGCCCCAATTTCAGCACTACCTCCAAAATCAGTGGCCCTAACTAGATTTTCTCTAGTTTTAGTGGAGATTTCCTAGGCCAAACGTTTTTTTCCATACATTTTGCAAAATTTGACGAAATTAGGATCAAGAAGAATTTATTCTGGATGATTTGGACATTTTGAACACATTGAAGTGGTTTTCAGGAGTATTAGATGAATGTAAACAACACTTTTTGCACATATGATCTAATACAAAGGCCCAAGTCATGGAAGTTGGACCAAGGAGATGTAGCCCATGAGGGGTGAACTCCTTCATCAAAACATTGTGTTAATGGATCATTTGATGGTTTGTTGTACATTTTATTGCTTTTTTTCAGCATTATGTTTTAATTTTTAAATTTCTCATGAATTTAACATGAAACTTAACTTATTTACATGTTGAACACTCACAAACACCTAAAGAAACCTATGCACATGAAGAAAAAGATCAACAAATTGTTTATAATTCTAAAGATGAAATTAGCACAGCAAAACTAACATTCAGATTCAGATCAAGGTGAAATCAGAGCCAGTTTGAAAGGTTGCAAATGTTATTTTCTTGATTTTCTTGAGTTTTGTGCAAGTAGGGTTTTAATGGTTGCAAATTTGTGATGCTTACAAGGTTAAAGTTGCAGAGAGGAGAAGAGAAACTTTTAGTTTCTAGTCCTAAGGTTATGACTAGAAGAAGGAGAGCCACAAGGGCACCATCTCCACCCAAAGTTTCACTCACAACTATAATTGAAGCACCTCAATTTTTATCTCTAGCTGAGATTGAAGAGGTACAAGTTGCACCAGAAGATGAGCTTGAATCCATAGCCATCATGTCAGGTGTAGGAGAGACTGAAGGTCTTTCAGAAGAGGAATCATACAAGAAGGCTTTCTATGAACTGATTAAAAGGGTTAGGATCCTATTTGAAGAGAGGGACAAAAAGGGAGAAGAGAGGGATTCAAAGGAAAGTGGAGGAAAGCTTCCTCCATCTCCACCATATTCATCATCATCCTCATCTCACCATCAGCATCATCTTCCACTTCCACAACCAAAACTACCCATACTCACTCAAAAACAAAAAAACAAAAAAAACTCCCTTACTCAAACTTGATGTCAAATTTGAGCTTCCAATGTATAATGGCGAGGTAAATGCGGAGAATTTGGAAAATTGGATTCTTCAATTGGAGGTTTATTGAATAATTCAGAACCTTCAAGAAGATGACATAAAGATTCAATTGGCTTCCTTGAGGATGGAAGGATCTCCACTTGTATGGTGGGAAGCAAGGACTCGAGAAGAGATTAAAAATTATTGTAAGATCTCAATGTCTTGGTAAATTTTTGCAGCTAACAAGGAAGCTCATACTAAGGTTTACCATCAATTCAAAATTTCTTGATGAAGTTGAACTTTATATGGTACCACTTGAGATTTCAGGTATTGTTTTGGGAAGTCCTTATCTTTATGATAGGAAAGAATCATTTCATCGCCATGAGAATAAGTATCACTTGTTTAAATATGGAATTGAGTACATAGCTAGATCACATAATAAGAAGACAAGTTTGTCTCTTATACATGCATGAGAAATGAAGAGAATAGTGAATGCAAGTCAAAATTTGACTTTGTTAATGATCAAACATAGAGATGTTTTGAATGAGGCCTTTTAAAAAGATGCATCGAATGAACAAGTTGATTTCATTAAAGTTCCTTATGCTTGTAATGAGATGACTCAAGACTCTAATAAGTTTCCTTTGAAAGGAGGTAAACAAGATGTGAAAGATTTGTAGCATTCAACATCAGTGTTGAGCAGTGTTGGAAACAAGATGCCAGTGCAAGAGAGTGCAAAGGTCAAAGAGGAAGCACCAAAGAAATTTGACAAAGAAGACATAGGTTCCGCAAGTGCTTGTTTTTGGTTTCTAAAGGGTACATGGAAATGGAGAAAATACTTGGTCAATATTCTATGCAAGTACAAAGCAAGAGCATCTAAGAATCACCATGACGATAGTGTGCGAGGTGAGACAGTGTTTAAGTTTCCTTTGATTGATGAACGAGGTGGGAACAAGTTTGTTTCTGCAAGAACAACTTGCTTCTTTGCAAACTCAGGAAAATTGCAACATGAAGGTGTCTACAACAACAAGAGAGGGTCGCAAGAGTCAAGGAAAAAGCTTAGTTTTCATGAAAATATCAATTAATGAAAATGGGAAAATTTTAGTGGAGTGAGACTGGAAGGGTGATGGAATTGTACCCTCATCCACATGATGAGTAACCAAATATATTTTGGGTTCCAAAACACTTCTAGTGGGGAGGAATGATCAAGTGCTCAGTGTTAAATCTCAAAAATTAAAGTGCTCAAAATCTAATGGAAAATGAACGACAGCAAAGAGCTCGTCGCCAGGAATCCGTCGCAATTCGTTTCAATGAAGACTGACCCTGGATGAGGAAGATAGAGCCTGTTGTTCGTTTTCATAAAAACCTAAAAAAATTATAGAAAGTATAGAATGCTGACATGGTAGTATAGTCAGTAAATAAATGGACATTATTGGAATATTCCACCATTTTTTCTCGATAACACTATGACAAGTGTCACTGCAGAATTCACCAGAAAGTTTGAAAGGTGAATTTTTTTTAGTTTTCTATCCTAAGGCCGAAATTTTTATATGGTGGTGTGTTTTTTTTTATTATAAGGCTGGGATAGTCCAACCAAAGGCGAACATGTGGTGCATCCAGGGGCCGCCACGTGCCCCCTCTAGTGGACCAAGTCTAAAGTCCGAATTGCATTACATATCAAGGTCAGATTTAATGGTAAGCCTGAATTACATTACATATCAAAGGTAAAAATAATTGGTTATATTGAGTGGAAAAATATATTACCAATGGAAGTGTGGAGGTCGGGGCTCGACCCCATGACCTCCCCCAAAAGAGCACACGAATATACCACCATACCACATCTTTACGTCTTAACTTATGTAGTCACTGAAATTTATTTATATTCATAGGGTTTGACTAGCGGGGGTAAGGAGGGGCCAACCCCCTCACCACAGAACCTAAAGCAGAAGACCATGAGCGGAGGTGTATGTTAATGCGTGGGTTTAAAGTTTTAAATGGATTTGAAGAATTTAACAAGGAATATGGTTCACATTACTCCATTGTACACTATTTTCTCTTTAATACTAAATTCATTGAAGGAGGTATCCAATGTTTCATTTCCACTACCTTGGGTCTAGGTTAGAATCTTAAAATCAATGACGCTACCAAACCAAGAATCTCAACCATGAACTACTTTGCACAAATATTTGATTAATGTATTTTTTGCAGAAATATCAATTTGAAAATGCACTTGGGAGTGTCAAGAGGGGAGAGGGTAACTTATAGATCCATATTATATATCAATCATGATGCCATTTTTCCATTATGTCATTTATGGGCATGAACTTCTATTATCTATGTTTGGAATGAAGTTTGATTTTGTAAAAAAGAAAAATGTATAGTTGGACCAATTCTGAATGAAAATATATGAATATAGACTTGTGTTTATGAGAACATATTCATTACCTTTTAAATTCATGATGTGTATTTGATTTTCTATTCTATCAATGTGACATTACTTTTGATGAATGTACTTAGAATGGATTTATTTTTTCTATCCACAAATTATCAAGTTTGCATGTTAAGTTACTTTTATATTTATATCTTGCTCGATGTTGAATGCATGGAAGAACATATAATTACCATGGAACTTTTCTTATTTATAATAATAGATGCATCATGTACATTTAGAGAACATGGAAAAATTTAGGGACTAATATTAGCAAGTGGGCTAATTTTCCATGTTTTTTCCAAAAAAAGATTCACTAATTTCCATATTTTCTAAGAAATGATTCACCCAAAATTTATGAATTGTTTTTTTTACACTAAAAATCGTCAATATTTTTTAGGTACAACATAAAATCGTTACAAATTTCAATACTTTTACAAATATATCACCTATCATTTTATAGTTTGCATATTAGGAACTAGGAAGATTCGTCAAGGGTTCTAAACTTGAAGATATATTTTCATTTTAAAAAAATTTCCTGGAAGAGAGCATACATTATGTACATGATATTGATGTAAATGTATCATGTACATGAAATTAATCTTATGCATTTTGTTTTTACAAATAATTGATTAATGTAATTTTTGCAGCAATATCAATTTAGAAATGCACTTGGGAGTGCCAAGAAGGGCAAAGATGAGTTATAGACCCATATTCTAGTTAAATCATGATGCCATTTTTTCGTTATGTCATTTATGGACATGAGATTCCATTATTTATGTTAGGATTGAAGTTCCATTTTTCAAAAAATAAAAACGTATAGTTGGACCAATTTTGAATACAAATACATGAATTTAGACTTGTATTTATGGCAACATTTTCATTGAATTTTAAATTCATGATCTTGATTTGATGTTATATTTTATGAATGTTATATTATATACTTAACGACGCTAAGTATATAAGGAGGTTAAAGTTGTGCATAACTTCTGTATATGAACATATATGGAAGTTTCCTATATATGTAAGTTGTGAATATCTTCTGTATATTTGTATATCTTCGGTATATGCACATATACAAGAGTTGAGCATATATAGAAGTTTTTTGCATATTTCGTATTACACATACGCAAGTCTTTATATATGTGCATATCTCCCGCATATGCGCATATCTTCCGTATATGTGCAACTTCCGTATATGTGCATATTTTTTATCGCATATCTTCGTATATAAAGAGCTTCTGTATATGTGTATATCTTCCATATATGCCAATAGCTTTCTTATATATATAACTTCCTTATATGCGCATATCTTTTGTATATGCCCATATCTTTCGTATATGCACAACTTTCATATATGTGCATATTTTGTATCGCATATCTTCCATATATGCATAGCTTATGTATATGCGCATATATTCTATAGATGTGCAACTTTCTTATATGCGCATATCTTTCGTATATGCATATATCTTCCATATATGCATATATATTTTGTATATGCGCAATTTTTGTAAATATGCATATCTTTCGTATATGCGCTTTTTCCATATATGTGCATATATTCAGTATATGAGCATATACAAAATATATGTGCATATACAGAATATACACATATAAATGAGTTGTACATATATGGAATTTGTGCATATACAGAAGTTGCGCATATATAGAGACTTGTGTATACATATTACGAAAGTTATGCACAACTTCCATATATACGCATATCTTCCGTATATGCGCAACTTTCGTATATGAGCACATCTTCTGTATATGCACATATTTTCCATATATGCACATATGAGTATGTGCATATACAAAATATATTTACATATATAAAATTTTCACATATACATAAGATATGCGCACATATGGAAGATATGCGGATATATAGAAGTTGTACATGTACGAAAGATGTGCAAGTACGGAAGTTGCGCAAATTTTATATATTTTCATATTTTGTATCGCATATCTTCCATATATGCATAGCTTATGTATATGTGCATATATTCTATATATGCACAACTTCCTTATATGCCCATAACTTTCGTATATGCGCAACTTCCATATATACGTATACCTTTTGTATATGCGCAAGTTTTATAAACGTTTATATATTTCGTATATGCAACTTTTGTATATATGTATATCCTCTGTATATGTGCAAGTTATCTTTCGTATATGCACTTCTCCCATATATGTGCATATATTCTGTATATGCGGATATACGGAAGATATGTGCATATACAGAAGATACACATATACAAAGGATATGCACATATACAGAAGTTGTGCATATACATAAGGTACATATATACAGAGGATATACACATATACAGAAGTTTCACATATATACAGAAGTTGTGCATATACAAAATTTGAGCATATATAGAGATTTGTGTATGTGTATTACGAAAGTTGCGCACAACTTCTGTATATGCACATATATGGAAGTTGCATATATATCTAAGTTGTGCATATCTTTTGTACATGTGCATATCTTCTATATATGCACATATCTTCTGTGTATGTGAAATTTCCATATATACACATATCTTCTATATATGAATATAAGACAACTTGTATATCTTCTGTGCCTATAATAAAGAAGAAGCACATAGACGGAAGACATGCACATATACGAAAGTTATGCAAATATGGAAGACATGCGCATATATAGAGGCTAGAGTTCTGCGTAACGTCAATATAAGAGCATATCTTCCGTATATGTACAACTTTCGTATATGGCTTCAGTAAGAATATATCAAAGGCACTATAAGGAAAACACCCTCTAGCGGAGGTTATAAAGGAGGTTTTTAGTGTTATAAAATTGGCCAAAATTGTAAAAAAAAACATTTTCTACAACATCTGTTTTCGATAACGAAGTTTTTGGCGGAGGTACGAAATTTCAACACAATTAAAAAAACTGGGCGACCAAGGGTTATTACGGATGTTGTTTCATCGATGCGCTATTCAGGTGTCAATACACCGATGTGCATGATCCAAACGGTCGGCCCGGGACGGTCGAAGGTGCATGCACTGGGCCGTAAAGGTCTAAAACTGCACCGAGCGCATTGTAGGTGATACAACGCACCGGGATGTTCTAATTGGTATTGGGATTTGTGTGATTCCCATAGGTCATATCAATGCACCGATTCATAGTATTATAGAAATGCACTGGCGTGCAACATCACACAAACGCACCGAATGTTCTAATTCGTATCATTATTTGTGCAGTGCCCATAGGTCGTACAAAATCACCAGTGAGAAGCCTCACATAAACGCACCGGTGCGCAGTATCTCACAAACGCACCAAGAGTTACAAATGGTATTAGTATTTTTGTGGTACCCATAGGTCGTAGAAATTTATCGGTGCACTTTATAATACAAATGCACTGGTGTACAGTAATTGACACGCACCAGTGTTCATTTTGTATTTTTTAGAAACATCGACCTGCGACAGTGCAATTATTGTGATTTTTTAAAATTCATTATTCATCAAAAGTCGACACATATCTTATAATAGCATTCATATCAATTAAATTTTTATTAGTGCATTTGAATGTGATGTTTGGATTAATTTTTTATATCATATCATAATTATTGTGATTTTTTTAAATTCATTATTCATCAAAAGGCGACACAATCTTATAACTGTATTCATATCAATTAAATTTTTATTAGTGAATTTGAATGTGATGTTTGGATTAATTTGTTATATCATACCATCATATTTCACATCTCTTCATTATAATATTTAATCATCCATAAATTTAATCAATGGTGTTACATTTCACAGCAACAATGGAGAACGCAATAGAATAAATTAAAACATATTTTATTATATATATATGAATAAGACAATATTTGTCATACAAAATGGGACAGTTATTGGTATCCCTTTGTGTTTCAATTGGGGCACTATGTCTATTACATTAAAGAAAATGTGTGATTTCAGAGACAAATATTTCAGAAAATAAAACGCCCTTCTTTGATATCCAAACATAATGATCATCATTCTTTGCTTGAACTGTTGTCACTGCTCGAGCTACTTCCATGACTTGGGTTATTTTGATGAATATTTTTTTCACGGTGTTGATTGTTTTCTTCTTCTTTACCTTCCATCTACAAACATAAAAATAAATTGTAATGAGTGTATATACATTGGTGAGGATAATGCAAATTGCAATATTAAATAAATACATCAATGTAAATCGAAAAGAAATGATGTACCATAGCAACAATTGACGCATGAACTATACAAATTATTTCAAAACCAAATTTCATGCAATCTTTCAAGATTTCATCTGTTGGCGCAGTTCCATACTTTGTTTCCTGCAAGATTTATACCCCATAACAAATCATATATTTAATATAAAATATTTTTTGTTCTATTAATTATAGACGGAGCTAAGTAAAACAAGATCTATAGATGCTTACAAATTCCACAATTAATTTCTAATATGCCAACATATACTCACAACCCACATTTAACCCAATGTCAGTCAATTCGTCTGATGGTTCTTCTTTGTATGTTTGCACCTGTTTGAAGACATTCAATGATGATTGTTATAAAAGAACTTAAAATATACAAAAATGAAATCTAGTTAAGTTGTTATAAGGAAGTAAAAATTACTCACAAACTTAGATATTAACCCTTTTGTTCCTTGTCGTCTTGTTTTATGTGATGAATGGGTTCCATTTTCTTTTCTTTTCTGCAAGAAAATACTTGAAAATTAATATTTAATGCTAAATTGTTTATTTATTATACCTAATGATCGAAAAATTCAATGATTACATATTACATTTGAAGCACATTGTTGTTGATATGGCTCCTCCTGCGATGCAATTTTGTCCATTTCTTTGACCATCTCCTTGTACACCTTTTTGGACATTCCTACTGGCATATTTATGATATCAGCTCGTTCATCTTTTGAGATTTTCATAATCTTCTTGAAAATGTAACATGACAATAAACTATTTAATTTTTATATTGATATATGAAAATTAAATATAACAAAAGTGATATTTATAAATAATTCTAGACAAACATTTAAAGGAATATTGCTTTTTCATTCCTTCTTTTTTTTGTTTTATAATTTTCCTATTAAAAGTCTGACATGTCTCATTGACCAATTCTCTAGAAACTCTTCCTGTAATTTAGATAAAATTTGGTTCTTGGAATCATTGGATTGATTTTTGTATTGTAAGTGGAAAGAACGTCTATACATCCTTTCCACTAGATCCATCATACTTTTGTAAAAGTTTTTCCCCTTTTCGTTAACCTCCAGCACCACTCCAGATGAGCTAAAGAGCAATTCATTTTCATTTTCATGTTCTATATATTTCTTTTATTAGAACAACATTCATTTTCTTAGTTTTTGGTCCCTATAGAACATTAAACATATGTGAATTAATAGATTGTTTGAAACATGTTATCAAATAATTTTAAGTATATTATTAATGAAAATTAAAAAAAGAAACTCATATTGGATCGATAGTATTTTTTCACTCACCTGATTCATCCTTTTGCAATTTTTTCCATCAAGCTTTTACGATCTTCTGGTCCTAGATCAGAAATAATCTTATCAAGCTTCGTCATTTTGTAGATCTGCATGATACACTGTAAACAATACATATTAGTTAAACTTACATATACCTAAAAATAATATATTTTGTAAAGAATTTACAAATAACTTGCCTTCTTTTCTTTTCTTGATGTGCTATCAGTATTTTTGTTACTTGATCTCTTGTCATCCATTTCTTTATCAATATGAAACCTGTACCATATCATTCATTATATATTTTATAAATAAATCATCAACTTTTTAGGTAAAAAAAAATATGAAGAAACCAGTGTGCTTTTAATACTATACGCACCAACGTCGATGCATCGTGTTCTTATAAACACACCGCCAAAATAGTATAAAAAACCGTACGGTGCTCTATGTCAACAAGGATCACCAGTGCGTTATATGTTAACCATCGCACAGATTAACACAAGAAAAATAATAAAAATCATCTAGTGTTAGTTTTTGTAGCATATGGTGTCGTGGAGGGGGCGGTGTGGCCTATTATTATAAATGCCCCGCACAAACAGGGGACTGCCGTATGGTGCTCTTTGTCAACAAGGAGACCCAGTGCCTTATATGTTACATGGTGCACCGATTAACACAAAATAATTTTTTTTTTTGCCAAATAGTACATGCTGATGCACTATAATTAAATAGCGCACATGTGCCCTATTTTACATATGGCATACAGATTAAAAAAAAATCAGTTTTTAAATTTTTTATCAAACAGTGTGTGCACGATGCGCTGTGATAAGCCAGTGCACACGGTGCGCTAGGTTACGCAAGGCGCACCGATTAAAAATTTTTTATTTTTTATTTTATTCAAGCAAGGGCCGATATGGATTGGGATCCAACTATGCAAGTCATCTTGTGGGTTAGATGTCATAGGCATATATATAGCAATAAAAAAACTATAAATCTAAAATGAAAATCCCTAATTCTATAATCACATAAACAGGAAGAAGCAAGGGTAGAAACAAAAATAATGAAGGGTTTAGGGTAAAATGGATTTTTTTTTTTTTACTTACTACGTAAAAAATACTGCAGAATATGTAAAAAAAACAATAAAATTTAATCATGAGATCATTTAAAATTCTATGCTACATGGTTTGAATCACCAAAGGTTTGGAATTCTAATTGTCTGAATAGTTCTGCTCCAAATTATTCCGCTGCTCCACAATGCTCTTGTGCTCTCTTACTCCAAGTATGTCTCGTGCAAATCTCTCGCTAATTTTTTTTGCAAAAATAGTGAAATAATGAAAAGTGTTTAGTATTTAAAGAATTGTTTTGTGAAATTAGATTTTCAAAAATATTTTGCCTCCCATTTTTTAATTTACCACTTTTTTTCACTTTAAAAAAATAAAGTTTCACTTTTTTTATTTGCAGCGTTTCGTCACCGATGAGCCAATTAATAACACTGTGTTGGCGAAAAGTCAAGTCTCGCGGGCAAGACCTAGGTTCAAGAGTTGTGGCCAACAAGGGGTCCGGTGTAGTCTAGGAACACGCCGGCATTTTCACCCTGCTCTGGGAGAGCAGTGCGTCTCACCCGAGGCGTGCCGCGACCACATGCATAAGGGGATGAGATCACTGGTAAGGAATAAACCCGCAACCAAAGAAAGAAAGTGCATTCATTACATATACCAAATTACACATGCAAGATCACTAATTAAGTATTCAGACAGTCGCAACTTAAAATTTTTAAATCAGTGTAAACACGTTAGAACGCATGAACAACGTATTGAGACAGCAACCCTTCCTTATATTATTCTTCTGGCCGAATACATGATTACATAGCTTTCTTCTCTGATAACTCACAAGTCGGATACAGATGGGTTTGAGAACAGAAAGGAAGAACATAGAAAGTAAGAACCCATAGGAAGAACAGGTATGATTCTTCCACAGCTGCTCTGCGCATCCTTCCTCAGGTCTTGATCCTCGCGACTTCTCTCGCATCCATTCAACCCTCAACAACAACAACAACCAACTTCTTCAGCCGGGTGATCGCCTTTTATTCACCCGCTCCTCGCGACTGGCAGCTTCTCTGTGTCTTCACTTTGGCTTTTCCCAGCTTCTCTTCTGATGTCTGCGTGTTCCACTTTCTATTTTCTGCTGTATTTCTTTCATCTGCACTTATCTCTGTTCAATCTCCAGTTATCAAATGCTTCCGCGCCACCTTGGTAGCTCCGCAACTCCTGGTCGCTGTGGCGCGGTCGCGGTTGCTATGTGTATTTATTCCGCAACTCAAAAAGAGTCAAAGTTCAAAATGTCTTGGCCAAAAGTCAAAACTTAAACAAAAACAAGGGCCCCAACAGGCCCCGACCACAATTCTTTGACTCGTCTGCGAGTCAATCACAAATAACAGTTTCTATTTCCATTCCCCCGCTGGCTTCTGTGCCCTGCTCTGCTGTTCCTTCTTTCGCCACCCTTTCCTGCTGTACTCCGCCATCCCGTTGGCCAAACAAGGGCCCCAACTCCGGGACCCGGCGGAGTGTTGAATCTCTCAGCTCTGTGAAGGTCGCCACTGCTTGCTGCCATTCCTGCATAAGCAGGTCGGCGTCTTGAGAGATGCGGTTAGCGGCGGCTTCGTCAATGGGCGTCGGGGCAGCCCCGAACAGGGTGGCGAGCTGGGCTTCTGCCTTGGCATCCAGCTGGTGCATAGCGTCAGCATGGGTGCGAAGGGGCGGATGAATCTCCCGGATGACGTGCTTGGCCGCTGCTGATTCGGCCTCAGTCTGCTGCATGTGAAGTTCCAGCTCGTCCGACTGGGCGTAGAGCTGATCTAACCTTGCAGGGTCCGTGGTTGCCTGAATGTCCCGGGCAATCTGTTGCAGCTGGGTAGCGATAGGCTGCGTCTTGACCGTTAGCGCGAGGGAGCATTCCTGGAGACTTCGCAGAAGGGCAGAAGCTGCGGCTGCAGTGGAATGTAGAGTGGCTTGCATACTGACTGCCTGCGTCTGTTTGGCAGTCACCTGTCCTGAATGGTCCCTGGGTGGATCTGGAAGGGTAGGCCGTGCGGCTAACGCCACTTGTAGCTCCTGGTTCTCCCTGCAAACAATAGTGAAAACTTCCCTGAGGTGATGAGCCTATAGGGCGATAGTGTCCTCCTCGATTCTGGTGGGAAGTGGAGCATGGTGAGCCCGTGCAGCGGGCCATACGCTGGAGATCGCTTGGATAGAAATTTTGACTTGCTCCTCGAGGTTGGTCTTCTCCCGCAGCAACTGATTGCGCTGTTCAGTAAGCGCCGTGATCTGATTCCGCTGCTCGGTGCACCTCCGCTGTAGCTCGGTGTGAATCTGCTCGGCTTTGAGGGCCGCCCGCTGAATGAGCAGGTACAATTGTGCTGCATTTGGTGTGCTGGGTGCACCCTGCTCTGGCATCTGTTCCTGCGAAGATTGGCCCATGGCCGCTGCTCGACCGGAAGTCTCTGGAGGATGGACCGGCGTCTGCTGCTGCATCGAAGTGGCCATATCAGGCTCCGGCCGGTCCTGCTGCGTGGTCTGCTCTGTGGAAGGGGTGGCCGAATCAGCCCCAACTGTGGCTGGCTGGACAGATATAGTTGGAAGAGGATCCCGGGATGTGGCCACGGGGTCAACCGGTGGTACCACGACTGCACTATTGGAGGTGACCTCCGCCCCGTGGTCACCGCCGAAAAGTTCCTGGATCAAAGAATCTGACACAGTGGCTGAGGAATTGGACGGATTGGGGGAGGTGGCATGTGGTCGGCTGGTGGAGGGGGCGGTAGATGGAGTGAACGATGTGTGGGGGAGACGAAGGTTGAGGAAATCTGCCGGATCAATCAGCGGTTCCTCCGGAATCAAAGTTGTTGTGGGCGACGTGGCTGGTGGATCATCCTCCATAAGATCCACCACGGGATCTGTGGCCGTAGTGCGGGCCCTCTTGGATGGAGGTGGGTCGGCGGAATCGGGTTCGGGAACCGGTTCACCCATTGGCGTGATGAGGGGGGTGGCAGAGGTGAACAGGTTAGTGGGAATGGGGGAAGTGAGGGGGGCGGTGTTGGAGAGACCACGGGACCGATTAATACGAAATTCAGTAAAAGAAGGAAATATAGGGGCACCACTGGAAACAACCTGGGTTGCCACGTTGAGTCGCCGTGCATGATCATTGAAATGCTCGACGATAGGGACCAGCAATTCTGGCAGGTCCGCTGCGGTCCCAGCTGCATCTGGGGTTGTCTCCGCCGCAACTTGTGAAGATCCCCCTGCGCTGGTCGCGGCAGGCTGCTGTGCGGCCCTCATCCCCTCAAAATTGTAACGGATGACTCCGTCGCAGACGTGCTGGGCAACCCCCGGCCACGCAGAGACCTCCCTATGGAAAACATTGTCATTTAGCTGGAAGCGAAGGGGCGCCATATGAAAAGTGTGGTGCGGTACGCAAGTCGGCCGGATGAAAGTGTGGTTGTGGCTGACGCCAAACCACACCTGCTCACTGTATTCATCCAACAGGTGTCGAGGCACCCGTTGCTGGTAAGTGACCACATCGATCATCATCCCATACCATTCTCGGAACGCCTCTGCGTTCACCTGCTTGCTGCTGGGGTCCGTGGACACCTGCCAGGGGGAATATTTCATCGCGAGCGGCTGGCTCACGGTGATCTCCGCCGGTGTCCGTATCGGGGGAAGATGCCATTTCCACATGGCGAACGCTAAGAGAAAGTACCCATAGATGAAACTGGTAGTCCACTTGTAATTGTCTTCGCAAGCTATGAAGAGTTCCTTCAACACAAACGAGCTCCAATTCAACCTGGCTCCCTGGACGCAGTGCTCTGCAATGGAAATTGTGTCCAGAGTGCACTCTCCCTTTGTGTAGTGGCGCATGGTCTTGCTAGCGATCAGGTAGCAAGCGAACCGAATTTCTGGTACATTTATCAAATCTATCTTGGCACCTTTACCACCCCGGCGAGTGCCATACTTGGTGTAGAGGTCCGCATCAGCCGACTTCCGAGCGCGCTTGGAGGATGTCTGGCCCGCAGTGGAGACATCTGAACCAGTTTGAGATAGCCCTGTAAGCCGATTAATGTCTGCGGCATGTATTGGAATTTCTTCGTTAAGCCACAGGGACCCATTCTGCACCCGACTGAGGAGGAACCGGGTACATTGCAGAACTGGTCCGGTGGTTCCGAAGACGGGAAGACTCCTCAAATTCATCAAAGTCGACTGCTGTAGGCCCTGGAATTCTTCCCGCATTCGACTGTTAGAGCTGCTCCCGGGCGTGTAATGGTGTTCCATGAATGTCTGCCAATGGAGGTGAGGAAACTCAGCTGGGTCGAACAAGTTGGCGTCCATACAGGGTGCATTGTCATACTTGCCGACCAGCGACTCTACTCGGTGAATTCTGCTATCTAATTCTGGTTCAGGAACTGAGAGAAGAGCTCTCGGCATCTTGGCGCGTCTCTGATAGACTTGGACGATTATTCTGTAACTTCCTGCGAGGTGCTGAGTGCTCTGATACTGTGAATGCTCCGAAGTCACTGCAAATTCCAAATTGAACTGGTCCGTCATCTTTGTGCTGATAGCCTTCATGCAAATTGGGCCATCTGCTGGCACGCGCAGAGTTGATGAGACTCCATAACGGCAATTAATTCTTGCTATCTTTCTTGCCTGCGATAATCGTGCGATCAATCGCAGGCCTGTGTGTAATCTGACAGTTGCTGATGGAGTCATGGGGAGATGGGCGGACCCGACGGCTGAGGGAACTGCGGTTGATGGCAAATGATTACGGTATGATTACTGTCCATTAAGGGAATTTATGACCAAATCTGAGCTATCCTACGGACTGACAAAAGGACTGACGGAAATGACCTGGACTAACACTGGCACGAGGATGGATCCTTCGTGCACGACACGCTGGACTGGCGCGGTGACATGCTGGACTGGCGCTGCGACACGCTGGACTGGTGCTGCGACATGCTGGACTGGCCAGCCCCGACCACAATCGGTTGTGGTATGGTTACCGCAACTGACGGTTTATCTAACTGATTGCAAAGGAACGGAAAAGACTACCTATGCTCATCCCGGTTGCGGGAGAGTTATTCAACTACGCTACTCTACGGGTTCTCTCGGTTGCGAGAGTTATTAATGAAAAGTGAGAAGGTACCTACTCCTGGTAGGGCTTCAGGCGTGCGCCATTCACCCATCCTGGAAGAACTGTGCCGTCCAGTTGTGCCAACCGAACAGCTCCTGAGTCGCGGATCTCGATGACGAATTACGGTCCCAGCCAGTGCATCTGGAGCTTGCCTGGAAACTTCTGGAACCGACTGTCGTATAAGAGAACTTTGCCGCCAACTTGGAAAGCTTTGGTTTTGATGTGGCGGTCGTGCCACGCTTTCTGTCTGGCCTTCTGAACCTTTTGGTGGAATTCCGCGAGGAATCGAGCCTCATCCAGCTCTTGTAGCTCCTGGAGGCGTTCCCGAAGTGACGCCTCTTCTGAGAAGTGAAGGGACGTTGCGATCAAAAGGCTGGGTACGGTGAACTCGGCGGGAATCACAGCTTCCCGGCCATACACCAGCTGGAATGGCGTCTGGTTGGTCAAACGTTTTACCGTGGTCCGGTAAGCCCATAATGTCGCTGGTAGCCGCTCATCCTAATCATCCCGCTGAGCATTGCAAATTTTCGTCAAGCCCTTTTCCAGAATCTTATTGAAGGCTTCCACCGTACCATTGGCCTGCGGGTGGTATGGGCTGCTTTTATGATGTTGAATCATAAATGTGTCCAGTAGCGACTTGACCGTGGCATTAATGAAATGCGTACCCTGATCGCTGGTTAAGCTCCGTGGGCAGCCAAAGCGGCTGATGATGTGTTCAAAGATGAACCGAGCAGCGGTCTCTGCCGAGCAGTCGCGTACCGCGGCTGCCTCAGCCCACCGTGTGAGGTAATCCGTCGCGGTAATGATGTACCGAGCTTTGGAATGGCGAGCGATTGGTGCGATGGGGCCTACGAAATCAACAACCCACTTCTCAAATGGCCGCAACACATGCACCGGGTGTAGCGGAAGCTCGTCCCTGTGCGAAGGCCTTCCCATCCTCTGACAAATATCGCAACGTTTCACATAGGCCTTACAGTCTGCATGTACCGTCGGCCACCATAGGCCAGCTTGAAGCACCTTCCTTGCGGTGGGTTTCGCACCCACGTGTCCTCCCGCAACACCGCTGTGACATTCCCACATCACTGCTTCCCGCTCGTGGTCAAGAACACACCTGCGCAACACCTCATCCAGGCCCAATTTGTACAGCTGCCCCGCAATCAATTGGTAGTCAGCCGCCCGGACAACAAGGTGGCGTTTCTAAAGCGGGGTGTAATCTCCAGGGCACTGTCCCGTGGTCAGATACGTGGCAATGTCAGCCAGGTAGTCTGGGACTGCTTCAACTCTGAATAGGTCAGCATCCGGGAGCTGATCGTCCAACGGACCTTCATTCTCTCCCGTCTCCAGCCTGGATAAGTGATCGGGACCAACGTTCAACCTGCCAGGCTTGACAATCACCTCAAACGTGAACTCCTGGAAAAGTAGAAGCCATCGACAGATTCTTCCTTCCAACACAGGCTTATTGACCAGATATTTCAATGCCGAATGGTCCGTGAAAAATGTAAATTTTCCGCCCAGAAGGTAGTGGCGGAACTTCTGGAGAGAGTACACCATCGCCAACGCCTCCCGCTCGGTCGTGGTGTAATTCTTCTCCGCATTCGATAACCATCGGATGGCGAAGTATACGGGGTGGTCAACTGTCGTTTCCCCGGGTTGCGCCAATACAGCGCCAAGTGCAATCCCGGACGCATCAATGTGCACATGGAACTGCTTATCCCAGTCGGGATGAACAAGTATGGGTGTCGTCGCCAACTTCTCCTTCAATGTGTCGAGTGCCTTCCTGCACTCCGCCGTCCACTCAAATGCTTCTGACTTCCGCAACAGTTTCTCCAAAGGGGCAGTGATTTTGGCATAATTGCGGATAAACCGCCTGTAGTATCCGGTGTGACCGAGCAGTGCCCGCAACTGCTTCACAGTCTCGGGGGCCTCCATGTGGACGATGACCGCGACCTTGGCAGGATCAACGCAGACCCCTTGCTTACACACCACGTGACCCAAGAGTGTGCCGAATGGTACTGCAAAAATGCATTTCTTCAAGTTCAAGGAAATCTGCAGCTGGCGACACCGGTCGAACATAACACGCAACAGGGAGGCGTGTTTCTTCAGCAGGCTGTAAACAGTCCAATCATCCATATAGACTTCCAGGAACTTGTGAATGTACTCCCGGAAAGCAGCAATGACAATCCGGGAAAACACAGCCGGTGCGTTCTTCAGACCAAACGGCATAACGTGGTATGCGAATGATCCCCACTCAATTGTGAATGTCGTCTTTGCTTTGTCTTCTTCGGCGATGCGCACCTGATGGTAGCCCGAAAACCCATCCGTGAAGGAATAAGCTTCGTTTCCCGCGACATGATCTAGAACTTCGTCGCTGAAGGGAGTGGGAAACGGATCGTGAATACAAGCATTATTCAAACTCCGATAATCTACGCAGACACGGATTTCCGCTTTGTCCTTCTTGTTCTGGATGACAATGGGACTTACCCACTCAGCTTCTTCTACTGGAAAGATGAGACCCGCAGCCAGCATCTTGTCGATCTCCATCTTGACCTTCTCTTTGATATGTGGATCCAACCGGTAGGGTCGGTGCTTCACCGGCCTGGCTCCCGGTTTCAGTGTGATGCGCATCTCGCCCAGATCCCCCTTGATCCCTTTCAGATCCGCAACTGATGACGAAAATAAATCTTTGTACTCCCGGAGGAGGCTGAAAATTTCTCTTGTCGTCTCCTCGTCCCAGTAATCTCCCACCGTTGCCAGCTTAGGTTTCTCCTCCGTTCCAATGTTCAGCTTCTTTGTCTTTAGGGGCTGCAAATGGACTCCTTCTGTCGTCGGCTCGTCACGGACGCTCCGCTCGCCCTCCTTTTCGTCAAAATAGAGATGCCTAAGGTCCTCCAAACTATCATCCTCCAGATCGCCGTCAATCCATTGGCAAACCATTTCGCTCTTGAACCCAGAGCGTGACGCCACCGGGCCCTCATCGGGCTCAGGATGGCGGAAAAACAGAACCTTCTTGACGGCTTGTAGGGCCTGAGATTCCTGTGCCGTCTCCCCTTCGAACGAGAAGCTCTGGACGAACTTTTCCACGACTGCTTGCCAGGAGTGGGTTCCCCGTTTCCGCTCTTCCTCCAGGTACCAAGCCTGGGGAATTGTACCTAGGGAGTGGACAAACCTGTGGACCCACAACTCCTCAAGGTACCTGGCGCTACACCACTGTTCCTCGCACGCCCGCAAATGCTATCGCGGGTCGGAAGCTCCATGATGTTTACGCGTAATGCAGGGCCCTTCATCCTCTTTGAAGCGTGCCCACAGAGCGTCCGCCACACGCTCCCATCGCAACAGAGTGTTGCGGTGATTGTTCCACCATCGTCCCGATGTTGACTTCAAGGCCACATCCAAGAGTGGTATCCGGCTTTCCTCTGGGACCCGGTCTTCCACCTTGGCAATAAAAGTATTCACTGCTTGCATGTTTGATAATGTGGGGTATCCGCGGATCTCAGTCCCAACCCACCGGACCTGAGCGATGGAGGCACATCTCTGCGTGGTGGTCTCATACCCCCCTTGCTGCCAGTCTTCCCACGCAAGCTCAGATCCGAGCTCCGAGCTCTGCACACTCCGCCAACTGATAGACCCTGTTGCGGTCGAGTTGATATAATCATCCCGCTTCCCTGCAGTCATCTGATAGAGATGGTCCATCATCTGAGCATCCTCCCGACTGTCCACCGGTTCTGTGTATTGCGGACCCTGATACGGGTCGAGAGGCTAAGTGACCCTTACCTCCCCATCCTCAAAAATCATCAGCTCCTTCTTGAGGTCGATGATTGCGTAATTCTCAAAAGCCCAATCAATGCCAAGTAAAGCAGGATAGGGGTCCTTATCGCCCATGATATCAATAACCTCAAAGTCGGTGTATGTCTTCACCCTCGCCACGTCGACCTCGACACCCTCGAGCCGGCCGATTGGAAAAATACAGTACTGGTTCACCATCCTGAGTTGGATTGGGGAATAGGCGAGCCGTGGCTTTCCAAGAGCCTCCCATGTCTTTCGTGGAAGTATGTTGACGTCGGACCCCAGGTCCAACATGGTGTCGCTGATTTGGAAACCTGCGACCTGTGTGTTAAGCCAGAATTCTTTGCCTGTTCGTTGCTTGTTCCGCTTGACCCGTTGCACGTATTGAGGGACGTATTGAGGGCTAGCGTCCGCTGGACCACTATCTTCTGCGCGCCCCTGCAGCGCTCCGTCCAAAGCATGCTTGAGTTGCTGCCGCAGCACAGCGTCATCAACAATCCTGAGAAATAGCCGGAGCCAATCCTCAACCATAGTGTCTGCAACATTTTTCGCTCCGGATTCTGACTGCCTAGGTTCCTCCAACCTTCCCTCATTTTGCATGGCCAGGCGGGTCTCAACCGCCTCACATCCTTTGTGCCGGACCGGGCACAGTCAATTTCTTTAGGGATGCCGGCCGGGTCACTCGTGCGCTCCTTCTCGCAGGCATCCTCTCAGTCTTTGCTGGCCAGGTGTTACTATGCAACGTTACGCATGTGCCGGGGGTTGCGGTCTTTCTTGTGATTACGAATTTATCGAGATTAAAACCCCTCTGCCTCACCCGTTCTTCCCACTTCTTGATGAGCTCCGGACAGTCTTCTGTAGCATGGGCGTTGACCCGGCACTGCGAACACCAGGGTCGTCGCGGAAGGGGACATTCTCGAGCCACATGACCCTCCTGGTCACAGTTGTAGCATTTTACCAGACCGCGTCCGCCTGTTCGGCCTCCCCGTATGCCGCCACCTCTTCCCCTTGGAGCCTCGTTCACCCTGTATGAGGGACGATCCAATCGATCCGCAAGTGCGTCAAGCGCCCTGCACTGCTCAGTGTTGTGAGTCGTAGACACACATAATTCGCAGTATACATTATTCGGGACCGTGGAGTACTTCTGTAATATCGGGCACATCCGAGGAGGATGCCCCATCGTCCGGCAAATCTCACAGTACTCTGTGGTGGGAGGCTGATTGCGGTTGGAGATACGCAAAGGTCTGTGTAGGTGTAGACTCTAACGGGGTTCATGCTGTACCACGAGTGAGTGGACCCCCACAATTGCGCAGCGAGGGTCCAACATGCGTACCATAGCAATGAGGACACTCGGTTAGTCTCAGGCAGTGTGAGTACACCAAACATTCGGTCGCGCTGGTCTCACTGGCTGAAGTTCCTTGAGCTTTTCAGTCAAGCTGGCGATCTGGTGTTGCAACCCTATCAAAGAAGGATCTTGCGGCCCCCCCCCCCGATATTCCTGGGGGTAGCCTGCCATAGCTTCAATCTTCATGGCCTGCTCCAAAGCGTCCTGCAGATTATCAATCTTCTGCTGAGTGAGAGGGGTTCGTGTCAAGGGGAGCAGAGCCTTGATGAACCAGTCCCTCTGGTGGTTTGGATCGATCGGGTAGCTGAGTTTCCCGATCGCATCCTTGAATCGCCGCATCAACTCCCACGCGGTCTCACCTTCCTTCTGCTTAATTTCCCACAGCTCGGACAGGCCCTGCTGGTCTGTCTGGGGAAGCTTGAATTCGCGGACAAAATCCTGCTTCACGTCCGCGATTATAGGGTTAGGGTGCGCCTCGGACCACTTGATGAACCAACGCAGAGCTCTCTCTCTGAGTGTGGTTTGAAACTCTATTAACTTCCCTGCATCCGGCGTCTGTCGAGCCCTCCAGATGGCTTCGCACAGATACCAGTGTTGTTCTACGTCGTCATTTCCCCGGCCAGAGAACTCTGGGTACCGGGTGAAAGATCCAGCCATGTGTACTTGCGGAGAATTAACCAGGATAAAACCTCCGGGTCCTGGTTGCGTAACGGTCCCACTAGGGAAAATACTACTACTAGTGACGCTGCTGCTACCGGGCGTTACCGACGCCGCTGAACTACTATATGACTGACTTAATGCTTGTAACTGAATAAAAATATTTCTTAAATGTTGATAAAGTACCAGGGGAAGGTCGGGATCCTGGCCATGCGGAAAGCGAGACATAGGGCTGCCTGGAGGGGTGGGTGCCGTTTGATCCTGGAACATCTGCTGCATCACGCCGTGCCATTCGTCATTGGAGCTTTCTTCGGGCTGCATCTTTCCATTATCTTCGCTAGTCGTTACTTCTCTTTCTCACGTCGCTGGGCTCCCATGCACCCATTGTACGTCTGCTGCTGTCCCGTCTCCTGTCCGGGTATCCAAACCCATGGTTCTTGTCTTCTGAGGCGCCTCCTTCTGATTTCTCCTCTTGATTTCCCTTCTCTTCAAATCTCTTATTACCCTTCTTCGCCACCTATCGGCGATCTGTGCCCGCTGATGTGCACGTGACTCCCGCAACTTGCATGCGGCTTCAACGTCCATCCCCCGCTCCCCACTCTCACAGTCTACACAGCATCGGTCCCCTCAATCCTTCCCCCAGTACGGGTGGTTTACGCTTCCATACTCGTTTTTTGGAATTCAATCAACCCTTCTTCCACCATCAGGGCTTTGATCCACAGCGGAATCTCCTTCAACAGCTTCCCCCTCAGCCCTGAGTGAAAAACAGCCTCAGCCTTTGAGAAGGATTGGTAGCACTCAGCGGCAAACTCCACAACGTATCCTTCCAACGTGGTCCTTACCCAAAAATCCACTGCGCGGGTTAGTTCAGTATCTACCCGATGCAGTGCTACCAGGTCTTCGTGCGCCCACCTGCGGTTTATCTTCCGCAAGCCTTCTTGGGGCACCGTCACTCGTAACCTCCGCAACCAGTTGTAAAGGTCCGTAGGGAACCTTCCCCAGAAAATTTCGTACGTATCACTAGCTGAGTCAGAGAAAAGAACAAGCTCCCTGACCGCCGCCTCCTTTTTCTTGATCAGCTCCGCCTGCTGAGTAATGAAATGGTCAAGATGATCATCCCACCATCGCCGTATTTCTCCTTCAAAGATCCTTGAGACCATGATCTAGATCCCCTCAGAACATGCAGGTCCCGGCAACGGAACCATTTGTTGGCGAAAAGTCAGGTCTCGCGGGCAAGACCCAGGTTCAAAGGGTTGTGGCCAACAAGGGGTCCGGTGTAGTCTAGGAACACGCCGGAATTTTCACCCTGCTCTTGGAGAGCAGTGCGTCTCACCCGAGGCGTGCCGCGACCACATGCATAAGGGGATGAGATCACTGGTAAGGAATAAACCCGCAACCAAGAAAGAAAGTGCATCCATTACATATACCAAATTACACATGCAATATCACTAATTAAGTATTCAGACAGTCGCAACTTAAAATTTTTAAATCAGTGTAAACACGTTAGAACGCATGAACAACGTATTGAGACAGCAATCCTTCCTTATATTATTCTTCTGGCCGAATACATGATTACATAGCTTTCTTCTTTGATAACTCACAAGTCAGATACAGATGGGTTTGAGAACAGAAAGGAAGAACATAGAAAGTAAGAACCCATAGGAAGAACAGGCATGATTCTTCCGCAGCTGCTCTGCGCATCCTTCCTCAGGTCTTGATCCTCGCGACTTCTCTCACATCCATTCAACCTTCAACAACAACCAACCTTCTTCAGCCAGGTGATCGCCTTTTATTCACCCGCTCCGCGCGACTGGCAGCTTCTCTGTGTCTTCACTCTGGCTTTCCTAGCGTCTCTTCTGATGTCTGCGTGTTCTACCTTCTGTTTTCTGCTGTGTTTCTTTCATCTGCACTTATCTCTGTTCGATCTCCAGCTATCAAGTGCTTCCGCGCCACCTTGGTAGCTCCGCAACTCCTGGTCGCTGCGGCTCGGTCGCGGTTGCTATGCGTATTTATTCCGCAACTCAAAAAGAGTCAAAGTTCAAAATGTCTTGGCCAAAAGTTCAAAACTCAAACAAAAACAAGTGCCCCAACAATGACACTCTTTCCTTCGGACTTAGGTAAACCTGTGATAAAATCCATTGAAATCTCCTCCCAACGTTGACTTGGAATGGATAAAGGTTGTAGAAGTCCCAGGGTCTTAATTGTTTCCACTATATTCTGCTGGCAAACCAAACATTCTGCCACAAAATTTTGAATATCAGTTTTAAGGCCATCCCAAAAAATTCTTTCTTCACCCTGTGGTAAGTTTTTAAAAATCCTGAGTGTCCTCCTAAAGGAGAAGTGTGAAATTCCAGAAGAATCTTTTGTTTTAGTTTGGAATTCTTACAAATATATAAGCGATATTTGTACCATAAGGAATCATTTTTCCAACTAAATGTATCAGATGTACTAGGATCTTGCTGCAAATTTTGAATGAGTGTCCATACATCTTTGTCCTTATTCCATTCATCTCTTGCTTCGGTTATCCAATCTGGTTGGATAATAGAAATGGCACAAAGCAATGCTTCCACCTCTTCATTCTTTCTTGAGAGTGCATCTGCAACCACATTAAGCTTTCCTTTTTTGTAGATTATTTCAAAGTCATAACACAACATCTTTGTGACCCATTTTTGCTGCTCTTTTGATGATAGTCTTTGTTCCAAAAAGTGTTTAAGACTATCATGATCAGTTTTTACCTTGAAGTGTCTTCCCATTAGGTAAGTTCGCCATTTCTTTAGTGCATGCAGTATTGCTAACATTTCCTTCTCATAAATAGGTTTATGTAAATACTTTCCTTTGATTGGACGACTTTCAAAAGAAATGGGTCTTCCTTCCTGCATTAAAACGCACCAATTCCATTTCCTGATGCATCACATTCCACAATAAAGGTTTTTGTGAAGTCTGGCGTAGCTAAGACCGGTGCTAGGCACATTGCCTCTTTAAGATGTTCAAAGGCCTTAGTTGCTTCAGGAGTCCATGAAAATGTATCTTTCTTCAATAGTGTTGTTAGAGGTGCTGCTATTCTCCCATAATTCTTAACAAACTTGCGATAATACCCTGTTAACCCGAGAAATCCTCGCAACTGCTTTATGGTTGTGGGGACTTTCCATTCCTTAATGGTTTTAATTTTGTTAGGGTCTACCTTAACACCCTCGTGAGATACAATATGACCCAGATATTCCACCTCTTGTACTCCAAAGAAACATTTGGATGTTTTTGCATATAATTGTTTCTCCTCCAATAGTTTGAGCACCCGTTCAACAT